>VWZX01001727.1:798347-1282887 GCA_013399015.1 Galbula dea
GAGGATAGATGTGTTTCTTGAGGGGATGATTTAGGGGTAAGAGTCGTGTAGGGCTATCGGTTGGACTAGATGATCTTGAGGGTCCTTTCCAACCCTAATGATCCTGTGATTCTGTGATACAGAAGAACTCAAGCAGAGCTGTCCTTCTATCCCACACCTCCTTTCTGATAGTGCCACCTACAAGTTGATTAGAAAATATCTAGGACTGGATGCTGTAGGAGTGATTGTTTTCAGGAAAACATTGGGCATTGAAATTTTTAAAAAGTACAAGACAAAAGAAATCCAGAGAAAAGAAAGAATACAAAGAGATAAGAAAGGTGATCAAAATAGTATATTTATATGATGTATGATATCATTATTCTGCATATTCCATTGTTTTAAACAATAATGAAAGTACCCTATAATACTTATGGTCTGGTCTTCAGTTACTGGAGCCATTAAAGACACCAGAATTGACCCCTGGAGGCCAAGGAAGCTAGGTCACAGGAGGTTGGTTCTTTGTCAGAGTACCAGAAAGGCCAGCATTGAATGCTGAAACAATCTGAAGCACAGGTGGTGGATGCAGCCTGAACAGCTCAGGGAAGGTCAATGGTGTATAGGCCAAACCCAGCTGTATGGTGACAATTCTCAAAAGTAAATTCATATAAGGAGGCTGGGACACCTAGATGCAGTTCCTGAAAAAACATACAGTTTTGTTATACAGACCATGACAAAACTAATCACTTTGGGCTCTCACCTGATTATTAAATTCGACTGATGACCTTTCAAAATCATATGATAGGAATCCATGGAAAAGAAAACCTCTTAACTGTATATCTCCAATTACCTATCCAGAAATGTATGCACATAAATAATATTTGTGTTTGGAATTTGTCAATATTACTTTATGGAAGGCAGATAATTTCATATTTTTAGAGATGAAGACAATATTTTATTATCAATTACCTGTGTTTGCTGTGAACATGAACATCACGGATTCTGTGATCTGTTTTTTTCCTTTGGTTTAAAACCATACACAAATCAACAACATGAGAAAAGTGAGAAATACATTGCCTTTTTTATAAACACAGAAGAAAACAAAGCTTTGTAGCAAGGTCAACAATCTGCCACAGGCATCTACTTCAGCTGATAAAAGGGAATTTCCCTTGTGGAATTCTATTAACCCCTTTACCAAGTTGCCAATAATGTCATTCTCTAGAAACATGCTTTTATTCATTTATAGTCTGTAGAGTGTATTTGCTTCTCTGCCAATTAAATAGAACAGCTCTGGCAGCTCAGCCAATGTAAACGATTTACATACCATATGTATGAAATTTCAATAAGTTGTCATAAAGAAAGTCTTTGATGCTCAAAATAAAATGCTTTGCAATGTAAAAACATACATATTAAATGGAAAAATACAGTTTAAATGCTCTTTCACAGTTGTACATCAATAGGAATTTATACATAGAGCAAGTACACAACCAGTTTTGCACATAAATATGTGAAGATTTACACGCTCGAATATCTATTTAGTTTGTTTGAATCCTTACATCACCAACAAATGCAAAGCATGATTCACCACGAATCCCATTTCATTACTATTTAAGCTTCAGTATGTTTATCTAAAGGTAGTTAGTAGATACAATAAATATTTTTTCTTTTTTGACTTGCAAGTATTTTTGTTTTACCAATGTTGAGTTTAATGTCAATTTTAATTTAATTTTCTTATTTATGTTTATAAAGGGGAAAAATGTGCACTTAAAACGAATTTGAATGTAAGAGATCTGAACAGAGGTTAAGTGTCTTAACCTTTGTAATGCTAAGGAAGCTCCATTTGTAATTCTGTAGTCTGTCTTTTACTTGCAGCTCTGCAACTTCTCACCTAGATTGATGTGGCAGTACTTTCCCCCTTTTTTTCTCATGCCTTTTTTCACCCGTTTTTATTCTCACAGCCTTGTACCTGTCAACTACAGTGTTGCAACTATGGCAAATTCTCATGGGAAGCCACTTCCACTGGCATGAGAATCATTTCCTCTACCCACCTTCCCTATCTCTTGGTTTGTAGCTTTTAGTTTATACTGCAGGAATACAGGACTTAGTGAAGAACATTGCAGATAACAGTCATAAATGCTGGTAAGCATTACCCAACAACACACATGTCCAAAACTCAGCGACCAACTGATATATATGTAACACTTGCACCTAATTAAGCATGCTCCTATCAGTGTTAGCTAGTAAATGGCACTGTGAACACGAAATTCCATGCAAAACTCCTAGTAGTCTGTTTCAGATAAGTGAACTTAAGCTGATTACTCAGTATCTCTGCAGGTCCTTTCCTGTTCCTGGGTGGATGATAACACTCATCCTCATTAAGATGATCTGCAGATGGGCATCAACATAAGAAAGCACTGTAGAAATAACAGTTTGCACAGATATTGATGATGGAAGGGTCACTAGACAAGATACTTAAACTTGCATGTCTACAGGCAAGATAAATGTTTTCAACTGCCATGGTAGTTGCTAGAGATCTAGTCAATACAGACAACAGAGCTTAAATAATGTGTTTAAACTCAATGTTAAATTTGACACCTACTGGCTAGCCAAATGAATAAATCTCTAGACTCCACTGACTATATTGACTGTTTACTAGAAAGGGAGTTTACACAACACAGACATCTAGAATTAGCTGTCTTAATCTCAAATTGAATCTAGTCCTTCCTGTTTCCTTATGTTGCATATATAGAATGAAACAATAAGAACAAAACATAATAAGTAGTGATTTCATAAGTATGCCTATTATTACATATAAATCCAAAATCATTTCATTGTGATGCTGGCTTAAATCATATTTCAGAAGAAAAATTAACGTTTTCTCTCTGGCTCAGAGAGAATGGTATCCACAGTCCTAAACCAGATGATGAATGAGTACATGAGTTTTGACACACATCAACTCATTTTAAAAGCCTACTGACAAATAGAGCCATCAGAAAATTTAGGATATATTCTTACATATTTTCCATAAGAATAAATATATTTGCTTTTTAAATATATATATAAATAATGAGTACTAACATGAGGAGAAAAAAAAAGTCCTTTTCTTCCAAAACTACTGTACAAAGATGTTTAAAGCTGAATATTTATAAAAAATCTTAAGTGGATAAACAAACCATTTGGCATTGCCTCCTGAAGTCTCACACTTCTGTGACAAGCAGAATGTTCTTTCTCTTCACTGTTTATGTAAGGCACCGAACAACATTGACATATGTCCACTTGAGGAAGAGTGTAGGATATCATTCTGAGCTAGAATTACACATTGTTTCTAAAGGAGTGTAAAATGTGATTTGTGATTGTCTATATTTGTGTTTAAAATGTTTTTAATATTTTTTTTTTAGTTTTATCCATTGCCAACAACTCTTGTTGGAAACAGATAATTTTCATAGCAGATAAGACCGGAGAACTTAACCTCCTAACACCTGAAATGTGAAATATAAAGACAGAAAACAAAAGACCTTGAAACACTTGAACTTTAACAGTATAAGTTATATGATGAATGAAATCACTGTTGATTTAAAAAAGGTAGTATGCATATCATAGAATAAGCAGATTAAGGGGAGAAATTATTTAAGCCATCATCAATAAGAAAGACCAATTGAACAGACTGGTCCAAAGTCCTTTTGTCTACAGTGCTTGAATGACTGCCACATCTGCCAGATGAAGTTCCTGTAACTATTTGTTAGTGTGTTTTTAGAGGTTGTAGATTATTGTTGCATGAACGAGAAGTGCAATGAGTCTCCCAAATGCCATCCTATGCTCTACTGTGGCCCTTCTGCCTCCTCTGGGATTCCACTTGTTATCTGAGCTTCAATGCAGGTAATGGCCAGCTAAGCTCTGCTTGGAATAAGAGCAAAGTAATCCTGTACACCTAAACAGATGTGTTATCCAGAAAATAAATAAATAAGAGTTCATATTTTGACCAGACTATACCAAATAGCATGTGAGCAGCTCCTTCTAATGCTTCTCAAAACCTTATGGTGAATGAAAAGTGGCATGCACAATGCTCCAAGGGCCATCAAGCAGCTACTCCTGAAAGTCATAATAACAGGGACTTCTCAAAGCAAATGAGACAGATATTTGCCCATGGTAATGATCTTACTGCCTGCATGCAAATTACATTTTAATTTATTTTAAATCCCTTTAGTTTCATCTTGATAATACAAGCAAGTACAAAACAAAAAGGGAAGAGAGAGAAAAAATACAAGAAAACTTTGGAAATGCCCTTTGCATTTATGTGCTGATGCAGGCTGTTTCTTCTGCACTCCATATAGAGAGCTCATTTCTGTGTAGTATAAGCATATTTAAAATTAAAATTAAATACAACTAAGAGTGTGAGAATAAAGAAGAACAAAATTCATTATAAAACTTTCTCTCATGCCAATATTGAGGGACTGTAAGGAAGCTCCAATTTATAGACTATGCTGCATATCTTCAAAACTTAAACTTCTTTGGCTTGCAGCTCCCAAAAAATTTTTACTAGAAAAAGGCATAGCTGTGGAACAGTGAAGTATTTCTAGAACATCTGTTCATCTTAAAAATGAACTGCTATCAGTTTTAAAGAAGGATTACCTAGAACTTGTATGCTACTTCTTAGTCTCAATTTAGAAAACACTATGGGGAAATAGAGTTTAATAAATAATGGAACTAATCTTTACAGAGAGGGTAATGTACTTACTCTAATACCAATGGTATAAAATTAACAAGAAATTTATTAGAATAAATTATCTAGATATTGCAAGCAAATATTTTATTCAAGACACACTAGTTTGTGGTAATTTATGTGGAACCTATCTCACTTTCTATATTTCAAATAGGAAATGCATGTAACACCATAGGTCACTGCTAGCAAAGGCCATCCGTACTGTTGTCTCTAGCCTTTGGACATCTTTCCCTTCTTTTAATAGAATCAGAACCAAAGTTGTTGGCACTTTGGAGAGGTGAGACTGCTTGAAGTAACATTCATCATCAGGATCAAATACCCAAGTGCAAAGCACAGAAACCCATCAATAGACAAATGTAGGGTAAGTTAGCTCTCATGAGGCCACCTATTTCAAGTTAATTAGAAACCAGTTTTAGCTTGAAATGCATAGTTTTATGCATTATGTATTCTTTCCAGTTGTATGCAACACAAGTGCATTATAAGAATCACTTTAATCATTTCTAATCTGATTAGTTACCATAAAATGATGCTGTGGATTAATTTACCAAAACTGAGTCATTAGATTAATAATTATTTAATTACTATTTCATCTGATAATGCTTAAGAATCTGTCATGTTATGGGAAAGACTCGGGTGTCTGCCTGCCTCAGAGCCCCAGGACTCTTAATAAAACTGTTTGGCAACACTGATGTTTGCTTCTTTCAGTGCCCCAACAAGGACTTTCACTCAGACAGCTTCAAGAATTTCAAATATAAATAGGTTTAATTTGTTGGCATGACAGATACAATAGATTTGGGATTGCCAGTGAAAAATACAGATAATCAAGCTCTAGTCAGTAAGGTTCAGGTAACATCTTACACAGCTGGAGACACAAGTCTGCAATAGAGCTAATGTACAACAGTAATGTTAGCAAAATTTCAACTATATACTGAAGGCATAATTCCTACCAAGAAGGTGACCCTATCTTGGGCAGAGGAAGAGGAGCACAGCCCTTCAGCTGTCCCCATCTCTGCTAAATCTTCAGTCTTTTCCTCCTTGTGGTATTTTATATCCTAACCCTGGCTGTCTCTGACTTCTATGTGATATTTAGTATGATTTGAGTGAAGAGGTGGGTAATACAGTCATATCTGTTTTACATGTACTTCATTTGGCTAATTGGCATATGTAGGGGTGTAAACTTCAATATTAATATTGCTGTTAATTGGGCAGAGGTCTCTGCTCAATCACTATAACCTTCAAAATATGTTTTGAAGCTGCTTGGTTTTGTTGTTTTACCCTTGCCCCGTTAGCTTTAGCCAAAAAATTACCATCTTATCTGCGCAGCACTCCCTCCTTCAGCCAGTTGGCAGGTCAGCTCTGCAGATCTCTGTTTCCAGAGATCTCATTTGTAAAAATCTCAACCTTTCTCCCCAAAATTATTAAATGAACCTGCACTCTTATCACACAGCAAGCTGTGTAGTTATCCACAGAATCCTACAAGTTTTAACTGTGTTCACATCTTACATCTTACACAGCACATAGTGGAGGATATTAAGAATAAAATTTAATGAACAATTGCAACCAAAAATATAAAAGTTACTTATGGAAACAAACATCCATAATAACCTTAGACTAAATTCTTGTGTAACGACTCCATTCACTCTCTATGTGTTTTTCCTACTGGGGACACAATTCAGTGGCTGGTTTTCATCTGCTTATAGTGAGAATCTGATCATCATTAATTAAAAATGCTTGGAAAGTATTTCTCTGAACCATAGGTGGTTCCTATCTCATCTAAATTTAGCAGATGAAAAATTATCTCCTTAATTTGTCTGTTACCCAATAAAGTAAATGTAGAGTTACATACTCCTGAAGGGCATTACTCCATTATGAGAGCTGTGTAAGGGTAGGATTCAGCTGTAGAAAATGACATCTGAATTCAGATATCAGCAAGTAAACTAGATGTCCAAGCTCCCATTATACTGCATCATTATAGACCTGTTATCTGAAACCTCAAAGCCATTTTACAAAACAATTATACAGAAAAGTTTCTTGTTAAATTCTGTTTAGATGCCCAATTCTATCTCTGTCTTGTACTGAAGAAGGAAAATTAAAAACACTGTCTTTAAAAAGCTGTTTAGCCTAATCTGGATATGAAAGCATTATTACTCATGAATCACAGCCTTGTAGTTATTTTGTAGCCTTACAGTTATTGTGTGGCACTGTTCCAAAGAAAAATGAAAATTGCTTTGTGTCTTAATTTCTTTTCACTTCAACTCCAGCTCTGGGTTCCCTGTTTCTTGGGAGATTATTAGAATAACTTTGTAATACTTTTATACTTCTGTCATTAATACACACTTGACCTTTCAACCCTTTGAACTGTCTTTTTTTGAAAATAGATTTGCACATGAATAGACATATCATGTCATGAATAATTAAAAGGCATCTGTAAAACTAATTCTCCTGCTGATACATCCATTCCTGCTTCCACAGCAAGCTGGTGTGATTTAGTGTAAGATCAATAAAACTGCTGCTCTGCCTTCATGTTGCATGGATTTAGTGAAGTAGATAAGGTATACTCTCACCTCAGCAATCTCCAGGAATTATTTTCCACCATATTTTATTTTGGTGAACTCTGCTTTTTTTCAGAAATGTTTCTGGCTCCTGAAACCATGTAACAGCTTCCTCATTAGCTGAAAGTTTATCCTCTGTATAACATCTCTGGGAAATCCAATAGATTCGTGTGTCATACTACTTCCAGCCCAAGTAAAAAATGCTCTGTAGCATAATAGTTTGGAATGGATATGCATTGATAGTCTTTAGCTGTAGGTTTGGTCAAAACACTTCCCAGACCTTCTTTATGGGAAGATTGCAAAACTATAACCCATGACTCAACGGAATATTAGTAAAATGTTTCAGTTATTCATTGCCATTTCAAAGTGTCCATGTGGGTTTGTCAGGACAGCTTTGGAAATGTAACAAATTAATATCCTTACTTTGTCGTAATTTGTGGCCAGATGGTGTGAAGAGGGCTGAGCGAGGCACAGTGCTGTC
Source organism: Galbula dea (assembly GCA_013399015.1). Lineage (NCBI taxonomy): Eukaryota > Metazoa > Chordata > Aves > Piciformes > Galbulidae > Galbula > Galbula dea. The sequence goes on from VWZX01001727.1 coordinate 806,077, forward strand.
CCTCAGCTTGTCAAGACTTATTTACAGCGCAGGAGCCGTCCTCTGATGGCTGATTATCTGCTTCATTTAGTAGAAGCGAAATTAACCTCTGGTTTCTGTGCCGATGACTCAGCAGGTAGTGCACCAATAATACAAAAAAATAGTATCAGAAAGACATTGGTCTTCAACCCTAACAAGGCCCATTAAAGAGCCAAATTGCTTTATTAGACCCAGGAGATAGAAGCAATCATTTCAGTCTACTAACTGGAAATAATAAAGTCTGGGGAAAAAAAGATTATTCGTTTTCTTTCCCTGCATTACAGATGATTTTTAAAAGTCATAATTCTGCAGTTGAGTTCATTGGAAGCAGATCTGTGTACTGAAACTGAAAAATCAGGAAAGATATTAAAAGTTATACATTGTTTCAACTCCTGTGGCCTTTACTTCTTGAGATGCATTACGTGGTACAGAATGTTAGGCACAGTGTATCTCCAACAGGAGTAATCTTAGTTAAATGGCTTGATGTTAAGTACACATGATGTATGATTCTGTGTGCTGGATAATAATACAACAGCAGTAATAATCCACCCAGAAATCTACATTAAATGCTTTCAAAAATGTAACCTCTTTTGAAAGGTTCTTCTAATGATAACATTTAAGAGCTCACAATGGAAAATCAGCACAGAGGAAGGCTAATGATGAGCAATATTAACTCTGTTTAATTGAATGTGCTGAGAAATACCTCAATCTCAAGAGCTATCTGTCAATAGGAGGAAAGGATTAGCTATTAGAAATCAAATTTACTTTATGCTTCTGCAAGAAAAGCTTCTATGGTAGCTCCTTTTGCATTGTATTATAGCATCACATGTCACACTTACTTCATCTGACAATATTCTTTAAAAGCAGAGAGATGCATTGGAAGTGTCAAAACCCATTTTTTTATTATTAGGTTTTTGGTTTGGTTTGGTTTGGTTTATGCTGAACATACACAAAGTGCTCCAAGTAAAAAAGTATTGGTTACCCATGGGTAGTTTTTGAGAACAGGTTTCAAGCAAGAACAGGTATTAAGCATGATACCTGCTCATCTTCAGAAGAGCAAGTAAACACCATATGGGAGATAAATCAGAGAATTTAAAGATTTTCTTGCAATAGCATATATGCATATATATGGAGCAACCTGATGAATTCTTGTTATAGAGATAGCTTACTGGGTTTGTTCAAAGGCTTTGAATCTTGTACAGGTGCCTTTTAAACCCCCCTTGGTCTTGAAAGCAGAAGCACTTTCATTGCAGCAGATTCTTTTCTGAAAGAAATCTTAACATTTTCATCACACATTTGTCTATGCCTGCATGTTAAATTGTCTGCTGTTTGATGCTAGACAGATTGGGAAATATCTAATTCCACCAAACAAATGCTACAGAGAAGACTTGGAGCAGCTAAACTAGGATAGCACTCAATGGTTCATTACAGTAAAGCATTATTGAAAGCTGGAATATCCTTGAAAAAAAACAAACAAACAGCTGCAGGAAAAGTAAAAGTTGGAAAGGACATGTTTTTTCTTGATGCCAAGATGCTTTCTTTTCTTGCCCTTTCTTCTCTAAGACTTCTTTCCCAAAGCAAAACAACTACAGAAGTCTTTCCCTGGTTGATTTGATCAGAGCTCCAAGACCAACTAGAAGCTCTTGGTTTGAAAATCAAGTGTATAGCACATTCAACAGATTTTATTGAGCAGCAAATTTTAGGTAGCTGCACTGGGATATTAAAATTTATCTTGTCTTCAGACATGGGTATAAAGAATATTTATGTAGCTTTAAGTAATATTATTCAATTTCTTTGTACCCAAGACAAACTGACCTGGTTTGAAAGAGACACTATACATTCTAGAAATGTATTGTCTTCATCCTAGTGTAGAGCTGATTCCTCCCCTGCTGCAGCCATGTTTCTCACTATGAAGATTATTTTAGCCATCCATGATAACTACTGTCTCACATGGTTGAAAGTGAACAACACTTTTGTACTATCCAAAAAACCAGACTGTCAAAATGTGATTCCAGGTCTGAGATCTGTGGGAAATTGTGGGGCTGTGCTGGACTCAGGAGTGCTCTATATCTTGAGAAGAGTTTTTTTGGGAGGAATGTTTTGACCACCTGTTTTCTTATGGAAATCAAGAGGTGAATCATTCATATGTTGTGGAGGAAAGGTATGGTACATAACCATTTCATGTAGTGGATATTTTCCTGGAAGCTGAATACTGACATATTGCATTTAACTATTGCCTTATTTATGTTAGATCTCTATTATACCCACTTCCCACATTTCTATCATGTCATTTTACCATGTCATCTTGATTTTGTTAGATCCTTTAGGATTCCTTGACCTAAAGTTTATCACAGCCTGAGTTTTTACAACTGAAGAGATGATAACTCCTCTACTGAAATTACTTATCTGCTGTGCTATGTCATGGCAACCATTCCCCACTGAGACATCTCCCTCTTGTCATGGTCTTTCCCAGTTAACAGACCACCTGCTCCAAATTTTTCCTTGACAGAGTTTCCTGTCTGTCCAACCATCACATTCTTTCTCTTTTCCTACCCTTTCACTTACCATATTTGTCATTTCTCTTCTCAGTCAAGTCTTTGGTGAGTCACTCTGTTCATGTTTAAGAACTTCATTATCCCTGCCTTTAAAGGATTCAGTCCTGTGATCATCTTTCCTGGTGCTAACCCCTACATTTGATCACATTTAACAGTTATAAAAGTGCATAAGAAACACATAAATTCCTGATGAATGCATTGGACTGTTAAGAAAGACAATTAGCAACATCTTCCAGGTTGCAAACAGATCCAAGTCACATTGTGAAAGTTTCACACAAATATCCTGCTCTCACTTGGATTGCAGATTTCTTTCCAGTTTTGAACTTCACATTCCTACCAGCTAAGAGCAGGAGAGAAATTAAGTCTCTGTAATAATTACACATCAGCTTCTCATGGGAGCCCCAGGAGGAAAATCTGTCATTTCACTTCAACTTTTACTGTAGCAATATTGACAAAGTGTCCCTATGCCACTAACTGAGAGCACTGGATATATTTATATCTTCACCAAATGTGTGAACAAGAGCAATCCTCATTCACTGCCCCTTCTTTAAGGACTGCATTCTGTTCTTAGGATATTAAGATCATAGGATTGTCAGAGTTGGAAGGGACTTCAAAGATCATTTAGTACCAAGCCCTCTGCCTGGCAGAGACATATTCAATCTAATGTCAGTTTTGCCAGATATTTAAATTAAACTACACTTTGACCCCAGGATAAGAATGGTTTGTTCCTAAATTTTCAGTTTCCTAATGATAAAATGTTTTTCTGCAGTGCTGAATATTTAATGTCATAAACCTAACAAAAAGCAGCCAATGTAACTCAATAAATCCCTGTAACTAAACTAAAACCAAACCAAATTTGCTTTGTAAATTGCTTTCCCCCCCAACTTTCTTATACCATCCTAGGAGCCTTTACTGATATTCTGAAATTTTTTTTTTTTGAAATACATGATCTGAAGGGATAAATAGAATGTGATCCTGTCTCCTGGAATTACTCAAAACAAAATTATCCACTGTTTGCCTGAGCAAACAATTTACTCTAATTAGCTTAGCTTCTGAAATGTTTTGAATGTCACAAGAAGCCATACTTTCCAGGAGCTCATTCTTTTACAGTCTTTTTTTCTTATTCTAAGATATATAGGGTGAATACAAAAACAGAATTTCATAATCCAGACAGACAGACAGAGTGACACATGCTTCTTCAAGTTCTGTTGAATACCACAATCAAGAAACTGAATATATTTCACAGAACCTTACTGGCAGAATTTTCTATGCAGGACAAAATACAAGTCTGAGGAGATGGTCCCAGACCTTGTCTCATGCAAAAAACACAGATCACAGAATCACAGAATGACAGAATATTAGGAGTTGGAAGGGACCTCTAAAGATCATCTAGTCCAACCCCCCTGATCTGTGCTTCTGATCTGGTATGTAATGTCATACCAAGCCCCAGAAGAGGGACAGTTCATGGTTTTACATCTGTACAGCACACAGCTGATTCTCCCCAAAAAAGTTCTTCATCAGACACACTGTGTACATTTCAACATTTGCAAATTGCAAAATTTCATTGCAACACAACCTGAGATAGTGTTGCAATGACGCTTTTCAGACCATCTGAAGTAATAGATCAGAAATATGGATTGTTGACTTTTTTAGTCACAAATTTTATTGAGATTAGAGTTATCACCACAGTAACTCTCCCAACATTTAGCATTTAACAGATAGACTGCTTAATCCTCAGTCCTTTAATGCTACCAACAGTTACTAATTCCATAGCTCTCTTATAAGTCATTATGTCTTAGCAGCTATGTTTTATTTAAACAATACCCATAGAACAGAAAAGCCAAGAAAAAGACATATCAAGACTTTTAAAAAAAAGATGTAAAATTGTAATAATAGGGTTTTTCTCTTAAGGAAAAATAATTAAATTCCTGCATCCTAAAATTAATCCAATTAAATCCTGCTTCTGAGTTTTAAGTGTTTTTTCAGACAACTTGGTGTGCCACGCTGTAGGCTCTGGGGAAAAATATGGTTTTAATAGAAGACCAAGACTAAAAAGAAATTCACACTTCTAAATTGAAACATAAATATGTCAAGTCCAAGGACATATAATATCACACATATTTGTGAGGAACATTGTCCACATGCTGAAGGAGGAGGAAAATGCATTTTTTAATGGACAAACACTGCTTAATACTAAACAAATAAAGATTTTTGGGGAAAAAGATAGTGCTATATAGCTTCCCACTCAGCTTCTCACCAAGAGCAATTATCTACAGGGTTACAGAGTCATGCTTCTTGTTATTTGTCTCTTGAAGGCATGGTTTTATATAATACCATGTCCACCTTACCAGAAAGGTTGGTATGTATGGTGGCAATTAGAATGTTTGCTGATTTATCAGAGGTAGGCAACTCAACCACATCAAGACCTGGCAACCTATAAAATCTCTTCCTAGCAAGGACTCTTGCACATTAAGCCATTAGCCATGGCTTCTGCTCCTCAAGCTTTTAGGTAGGTTCTGAGAATGAATGAGGGCTAATACCTGAGCATCAAATGTCCTTAGGCAGTACACATATGTCTATAAGGACCAAGATGGTTTCCAAAATAAAAGCAGTGGTTAGCTTACAAGCAGGAAGAGAACTCATGAATGTAAGCATGTTATCTTCTAATGAAATCCCATCCATCCATAATGGCTAGGGCAGACTTACGTGCAAAGATTTCCTGATCATTAATCTGTAAAAGATACTTTCACCAGCTTTTAGATTCTTACAGTGCTTCCCTTTACATTCACTTTGCCTATCTCCATTGTATTTTGTACATATTTTGCAATGTTAACTGTATTCTATTACCTGTGCTCTGGGTCTTCTCTACTGCACTCCCAAACAAGAATAGGGCATAATTTTTGCATATTCAACTCCCAAGTAGCACTTTCTCTTCAGAGAAAGAGTTCAGTTGACTCAGACTGACTTTTCTGTCCTATTTTCTTGTTATTTTTGTGTTTATTAAAATGTATACAAGAAATGTTACAGTTCAGCTCAGACTGACATTCCCAAAGTCCGCAGCCCTTCACATCAGCATGGTGATAAGTGTACAAAATATTCTTGCCTACCATCCATGTACACAAACATGAATGTTAACATTTTTTCCTCAAACTTCTATTTGTCATAGCTCAAATTCAGTAGAGGAATCACAGAATCACAGAATATTAGGAGTTGGAAGGGACCTCGAAAGATCGTCTAGTCCAACCCCCCTGCCACAGCAGGATTCCCTAGCCCAGGTCACACAGAAGTGCGTCCAGACAGGTTTTGAATATCTCCATAGAAGGAGACTCCACAATCTCTCTGGGCAATCTGTTCCAGTGCGCTGTCACCAAGGATACAAACCGAGAATTTCACTAGATATGTTCTACATCATTTTCCACTTTAAACTTTCAAAGTAAAGTACTATGTTCAGAGTGTTTTCAAACAGATTTCCTTATTCTCTGTTCTGTAACAGGTGTCATATAACAAGGGAGTATTGTACATAATGCATTCCTGCTGATTCCATTTTATTCAAATTATTTCCTTTCTCATCCACATGAAGAATTTAAGTGGTCATGAAATAAAGACTAACTCTATCACATATCTTGTTTTATAGGTTGAAAGAAATCTGTTATGGATACAGAGTTCACCATATCAAACGTACCTGTTGGACTTTGAATGGTGTGCACTGAAGCACCGCAGCACAGCAACACAGGGGTTGCACTCAGTTTTTGAAAGAAAATCCACAACATTAATAATCTCCTTCCAAATCCAGAGCTTACATAATAAATACAGAACGGTAACTTTTTCAACAGACAGTTAGGAAAACTTATTTTAGAAGACTTCTTGGTTTTTTACGAAGGAAAATTAGGACATTCCATTTGTAAGAAGTCAACTTCTAGCTGATGTTCATGCATAAAAAGCAAGCTTGTCTAGGTATATCTTTGGGGTTAGTAAACAGTAGCAATTCTGGTAGTTTGCACATTTAATCTTCTGAAGTGTTTTCAAAATATTAGCAGATGAATACTGTGAAAGATACCATGAAGCATCCCAAATTCTGGACTCCCCTTCTAAATAGTTCGGAGACCTCCTTCTTTTTGCCATATTATCTCCTTTCAGTAAGATTATACCAGAATAAGTCCCACTAAAACTGAGGTTAAATGAGTATGGAAATTATGAAATGACCTAATCTTTTACCTGTTCAGTAGACTGATAACTTCCACTTCAAAAGACTATTTGGTTAGGAACCTTTTCCTGTGAAGGCAACTCAGCACTGGAATTTGTGTCTTTCCATGAATTTAAACAGTCCTCTTGTGGTGTTAATTGGGTATTCAAAGCACACAATCTAACAAATTCAGTCATGCCATTTTTAAAAGAAATATTCTTATAAATGGCTATAGCATTTGAGATGATAGATATATTTAAGGGATTTGTCTGTTATTAACAAAAGAGTTTCTGCAGCAAATAGTTCCTCCAGAAACAAAAAGTTAAGAATATTCAAATTTACATTTTAAGGATTCTTGCAGCAGCATCTTCAGTAAGATTAGGTGCAGTTTCTCTGCTGAAAAATGAAGTTCAGGAGATAAATATAAAGGGAACATCAACTTTTTTTGTGGAATTTAAATGATGATGATGTGACTTATTCTAGTTCTAGAATCCTATATCCACAGATTAAACAATTATATTTCTTTTTTTTAACATGCAACTTCAGAACAAAAGAGATGATAAGAATGTTAAGAAACAGCCAGATGCTTTCTCCTTTCAGGCGTTCATGGGTAAAGCACAAGCTGTACAGTATGGCTTTATTGTGCACAGCTTATGCCACACAAGCTCTGTCTCAAAATATTTTATCGATGTGAATAATATTAGCAAGGAGACAGGATGTGTTCTCACAGAAACTCTAGAGTAACCAGGTTTGTTCAAGAAGGATTGAGAAGTGCCAATTTAGAAGAAGAAAAGGTATAAGACTAAGTTAAGGAAATTACTTTTAGATATCACTTGGGGATGTCTGAGTGCTTAAGTGATGCCCTTGCAGCAAGACCTGCTGAGAAGGGTGGGTTACTTCCTTGGTGACCTGCCAGCAAGGCCTGTCCAAAGGAAGAATCTAATTCCCCAGAGGTAAGTAAGAGGCTGTCTGAGAGCTTAAGCCTATTTGGAACCCTTGTCCTATTTATAAGAGAGATAAGGAAGGCTGAAGAGCTGGCCTTAAAGGCTGTATGAACTGCCAGGTAAGCAGTCAGAACAGTGCACTTCCTTTATTCATGCTCCACTAGGCTGATCCTCAAAAAGGATTTGCTTCCCCAGACGATGGCAGTCTGCCAAAGCTGTAAGACCCTCTTGCCAGAATCTGCTTTTTAGTGCTCTGGTGCCGTCATGAAGAGTGAGGGAAGGAAACACGCAATACTTTGCTGGAGTCACTTACTGATAAAGAAGTGAAGAATAGATTAGTAAACATGTGAAGTACCACAGCGTTACAAGGAAGACTAACAATTCAGCCGTATTTGGACACACTTTCTTGTCCAAGAAAACAAAATGTTTGGGCATGGTTCACACTTCCCAAGATAAAAGAAAAAGTTCATGAAACCAAAGAGTTTTGTTCATGTTTTCTTTTCAAAATAGGAAATCTGTTTCAGATCAGAAGGTTAATGTTAAAATCTTATTTTTTACTCAGTTTTCAATACTACAGAAGTCTTCAGGTACTGACTAGATATTCTGCCATTAATATTTACTCTTCAGTTTTATTGGGTTGTATTGAATCTGTAAGTCCATAACCCAGACTGGATAATTCAACAGAACCATAAACTTCCAAACTGATAGAGGAAGAAGGAGTGGAGAAAAATTGGCGGTTATAGTTGTCATAGTAATAAAACAAGGTGAGAGAGGGTCAGTTTGAGCCCAGGTAAGGTCAGCTTTGTGTTATGACCCTGGAATTTACTAGTCCTAAACATGTGGGAAAATGTAAGGCAGAGAATATCCATGTTGTATCACTTGTAAGACAGGACTAAACACAGAAAAATAGAAATGTAAACAATAAATTCATTCTGATGAATATTCTCCTGTTATTTACAAAGCATCCTCCTACCAATTCAGCAGCTGGACCCTGTGCATGTTAAAAACCAGGTCAAGAAAGCACTTCTAAAGATGATGGATAAAATGATACACATATACATTATTTATTAGTCTAGAATCAGGAAAAAAAACAAACAACCAACAACCACCCCTATTTTGAAACACTTTTTTATGCACTTGTATTGCACTTAATGTACTTTTGTTGTCAGGCATATTACTATATAAAAAGATAACCAAGGAAATGTCCAAGTTACATTACACGTCTTCTTAGAAATTGACCTTCAAAGCAGTTCTCAAAATCCAGCATCACACCAAAAATAACTAGGCCAAGTGAATATCACTTAGTAAGTCAGCAGAGTAGCACAACATTGAAATCATTGGACCTGTGCCTGTGATGAATAAGAATATTTCTGCTGCTACCAAAATATCAGATTAGGTGTCCATATCAGAATCAAATTTTGCCCCATTAAATTCTGCAAAACAAATGCACACTCAATGTGCTTTTTTCTCCCAGGGATTCTGCTTTCTCTGCCAACTTTGCTATGCAAGGGTATGACCAAATTTCATTTAAAATAGAGGTCTATAAAGTAAAAATACTCTAACAAACAAAAAACCCAACAAACAAACATAAACAACAAAACAAACCAAAAAGACAAAGCTCTACAAAACATCCTTTGATTCAATTTCTTTTAATCCTGGTGTTCATAAGTGTTACTTGGAAAATAAAAAGTTAAAAGATTCATATGAATCTAATACTCAACAGACTGATTTTACAGCTCAAAACTTAAAGAAATATCTTAGTACATTCATTGACAGAGTTTTGAATGTAGCAGTTATTGAAAAACAGTGATTTTTTACCCTAATATTATAGTATTAGTGTTCAATGATACAAATGAGACCAGGAGCTCGAAGGAACCAGCAGGCTATACTTTACATTTTAACTTGCAGGATGTAATTGTAAAATCATATCAAAAGTACTTTTAGGTGCACTGTTATTAATTCATACAAATTTTATTATTAATCTGAAAAGGAAGGAGAATGAATTCAACAATCATTTTTTCTGTAACTCCATCACTAAAATCATAGTTCTACCAAAAAATATAATGAGTTTCAGAAAAATACTACTATATGTACCTAAACTTTGGTCAAACATTAACCCTTGTTCAATCTTGCACTTACTCAGCCTTTATTCCTCTGCCTGATGCTAGCAGCTTAACAAAACAAAACAAAACAAGACTCAATGTTAGTTATGTTAATAAAAAAGGCAAAAATGTCTCAAAAATAGATTGTCAATGAACATCAGAAGTAAGCAGCTGTGTCAGCTGGTGAATAACAGCTAACTGCTCCTTTTCTAAACAAGCTAGGAAAATCTATACGCTCTTTCCTATGTCACACTAACAGAAATTAGCCAGGTATCCACTGAAACAAATAAGTCAAACAAAAAATGCACATACAACCTCTGTATTATTAAAATATAAATATTGTACAAAGATGGGCAAGTGCTACAGCATGAGCTTGGTAAAGTTAAGTGTATACAAACGTGAATGGGAGTTTCATCTGGTTCCCGAATATATTCAACAGTATATCTATGGCATTAAAACCAATGTTTTTTTCCCTCCCTACTGTTAGCTGTACATAGTTGCTCAGAATATGTGATATTTTAGGGTCACTGATGGCATTCAACTGCAGTTCTAGAATGCTATTGTTGTGTCAAAACCCACTAATAGAAGCCAGATTTACAGGAATACACTGCAAAGCAGAATTGGAATTTGCCTAAGTAGTTTACAAATCAGAATGAAGTCGAGTTCATCCTCTAGATGAAACCAAAATAGATAAGACTAAATCTGTTGAATGGTTATCTGCCAACATCTGCACATAAACCAAAGAATCAAATGTTGCCAGGAATTGCTGTAGAACAGCCATTGTCATTGCTACTAAATAAATTTCAAAAAAGGAGTGGTTATGTGCAACTTGCCTATTGTGAGTGGTCCCTGGAACCTCTTAAATCCCAAACCATGTCCAGAAATCATTTGGGAGCATGACTGACACCAGGAGCCAAAAGCAGGTTAGCAATCATTCTCATAGCTCAGCAGCACAGATGACTGCGCTCTGTTAGACATTGTTTAATCTACTAAAATAGCCCTGAGGAAGGAGTCCAGCAGCAGTGTGCTTCATTCATTACTGCACAACTTTGAGCCTCTGCATAACATGACAGTCAGATACAGCTTTTTCATTGACATTTCCTGCATTACATTTACCTATTTACCATTTTTACTGGTCTCACTTTCAAAATGAAACACAACCAAGGGACTAATAGCAGAGCTACTTCAACAATGCAGCTTTAGAGATATATTAAGATATGCTAATGGGAAATACGTTTTAAGTTCCTTACTTCTGATGCTTTGAAAATGTGCTGGTTGCAAAACATCCTTCTTCTGTACCCTAGGACTACCACACAGTGGATATTCCACAGCGGGACAAAAGGTGAGAGTTGCTGAGTTCAGATTTCACTCATTTGTACATCCACTAGAGTGATGATGTTTATTTTCCTTTTTCCCCTGCCACTAAGCTGAGCATCCAGTTGGGAAACATAGTACAAGCCAACAAAGTGTCGTTCTGGGTGGTCACTGGACTAGCATCCTGGTATGCGCTGTGGCACACCTAAGCAACTAAGTGTGTGTGGGGGGGGTTGTTTTTTTTTCCTCTTCTCTCACTGATATCACCTAATCTGCTTAGGTCATGGTTAAGTTTCTCCACTTAATGAAGGAATTTTTATTAGAACACCCTTGCTAATCCCTGTCATAGCTGCTACCTGGTATTGTAAAGATGAATAAGGAAAGTATAAATGTGAGCTTTGCTCTTTTAACAGATTGAGTTGTTCAGTACAGGGAATTGCAGCTGGCCTGAGACGAGTTATTTTATTTTTTTATATACAAGCTGATAAATGCTTTGCAACAGAAATGAAAAAAGCACTAGTCGTAGGTCTGCAGCAGTTTTATTGTTCCTCTTATTGCTGTTATTCTTCCTTTTTAAGGTAGTGATCAGTTGTCCAGCAGGTCTACTCATAAGCAGCTTACTAGAGTTTATATTGCAAGCAATTGCAAAGCCTAACCCTACAAAACAAAAATAAATGACACCTCTGCTGTGAAAATACTGAAGCTAATAATATTTGGTTACTCATACTATAAAAAACATAATAAAATGCTGTAAATATGCTGTAAACATGTGGATCAACTGGAGTCTAATAACTAAACAAGATACATTTATATAAGGTTACATGTTTCAGAGGTGTTTGCAAATGAGACTTTAATGATGAAAGAAAGCATAATTAAACCATTAGTATAAAATTATGGAAGACAGGTGGGTTTTTTTGGTTTTTATTCAAAGAGATGTTGGTTGGCTCAGCTCCACCCAGAGGTAAGACCAAATTCAGAGCTGAGGGAACCTTCCTGAACCTTCTTACCCAAGCACTCTCAGTACAAACTCACCATATTGTGAAAACATGGAAACTTCAGGAGGCAACATATATCTCTTTCTGACAGGTATTTTCACCTACTTACACCACTTCAGATAGATCACTTCAGCTTATGCCCAATATTATATTCTAATTTAAGTTCTCACCATTGTCTCATTCTCTGACACTGCCTAAAGCAATGACACTATCAGTAATTAAGTGTTTGCTTTTATTTCTTCCTCACATACAGGCATTTTCCAAGCATTGGTATTTCATCTGCAATGTATAAATTGTTCTAATTTTCTGAGAGATTTTTTTATTATATCTAGGATGATAATAATAACAAAGAAATACAAGACAGATATCTTTGTAAGAATTCACCTCTACCTTAAATTATCGTGGCAGACCCACACTGATCACACTTCAGAAATACCAAAATTTACTTCTTAAATACCACAAGTAGTTAACACAATAAAAGCAAGACTTTCAAATGTACTATAACTTGGCCTATTTTGTCTTTTAGAAGCAGACATTTAAGAGTTTATTCCTAGTTCTACCATTTTCTGCCACTTTGGAAGTCTGCTTCTGTTGAATTTTACCATCATCTGAATTCTTCTGCTTAAAAGAAGAGCAGCAAGAAATGTTTCTTCATGTACAAGCTTATTCTGAAGCTTTAAATCATAGAACAGGGTTTTCTAAAAAAAAATCCACAAAGAAAAACAAACAAGCAAACAAACAAACAAAACTCAATAAACAAAGACCAGATCAATTGAATCTCTTGCACCCTATGCAGCCTCACGTAATACTAAGATGGAAAAAAAAGAAATCAATTTCAAAGTTTGTTGCCCTACCTTGTAGCTTGGGAATGAAAATATTGATTAAAGTTAAATTGTTTAGACAATTTTTACTATAAGTCTTAATCATATGCAAATAAAGAAATTCTGAAGGACAACAGAAAGCAGCTTTATATTCCCTCAATGTCATACAAATAGAAACAATACATCTTTAAAACACACACTGATTCACAACAGTCCTAAAATAAATGCATTATCATCTGATAGATTACAGATAAAAGGGAAAAGGCATTCCCTAAAACATTTAAAAATATCTATGTGATAAACCTCACCATGGTTCCCCCACAGTTAGTTTTAGCTGACAAGATTGGTCTCCTCTGAGTCCTTCTTTATTCAGTGAAGAGGGAAAGATACATGCAGAGAGTGATTGAAAATGTCTAAAATTGGACTCCAACTCCAAATTTCTCTGCAAAAACATCTCTCTCTCTCCATTAACCATAAAAGAGTCTGGTGACTTTATGTATTTTTGCAGTCCCTATCCAAGCCCCAACAAAAGATAGTCTTCAAAATGTTTAAGTGCACTAGGAACACAGTTTAGCTGTCGGATGGTAGTGTAGAAAGTGTCCCTCTTTTATGATAAATATTTAATCTTTGAGAGAGGTAGTTCCAAACCAACAGGACCTACATGGAACTCATATGACTACTGAGTAGATTAAGAAGTGATCATGCAGATTTTCAGTAAAACAACTAATCAGATTAATAAGTATGGCAACACTACCTACACAAAGACCATCACTTCCTCAGTAATTAAACCTTTAGGCTAAGGGATGCTTGTGATATTTCAGTACATAAATTTACTCATAAAGAATAAACGTGAGAAGGATGTTTACCATCCTCTTCAATATCCTACTGAAGAGATAGACAAATGATTTTGCTTACTTGCCAAGGCTCCTGACCTTCCTTCAGTCTTCTCCTTATTTGTCCTAAGATTAAATACTTAAGCTTCACCTCTTCCACAAGAATTAGAGCTTCCTCTGCAATTCAGCAAACTAAAAATTCGCTTGCTGATTCAGAGGTAAATAGAAAGAAAAAAAAAACAAAACAAAACAAACAAACAAACAAACAAACAAAAATGAAAGAAAAAAGATGCAGGGGACAACTATCTGTGATTTCTGGCTTATTAAATAGATATTTTCCTGAAATAAGAAGTAAAAAACGCTAGTATGTCTCAGAATAGTCCACAAGCAGAAATTTACTTGTTGGCAGGGAGCTAGCTTCTTGAGTCACATCAATCACCTAAAGGTATATCATTTTAATTACAACAAGATCTTGGAAAGGTCTGAGAGTCATCTTGCTGCACAAATACACTTCGCATCAGGAAAACATCGAGCATAGATAAAATACAAATTGCAGACATCTGCGCCTTACAGACATCAGGGATAGCTTTCAAAAATTTCAGACAAGATGAACATCAGAAACAGGATTCTCCTATTAGTATTCCTAGCAGCATACCCAGCTCCAAGAATGCTCACACTCCTTGTGCAACAAAACTGGAAGGACTGTAGTTTATTCTACTGCAGAGCATCCTAATAAATGGTGCTGAATAAGTCCTCCTAGGGCTACACTAATTTCCATGACTGCAAGCAAATTAAGTGAAAATTGCTGTGAATGTGGGGCAATCTGAGCTCAGAAAAGGTATAAGTAAGTAAGTAAATAAATAAATAAATAAGGTATGCCCTGCTTTGCTAATACTGCAATACTTTTCAGGTAAAGGGCTATTGTAATAGAAAAATACTCACCAGTTCACATTAACTTAGGCATAGCTTGGACATTCCCTGCTTTTTTAATATTGCTATAGCTATGTATAGCAGGCAAGTATGCTAAACTGTAAGAAAACATCTTTGTTAGTGTTTCCCTGCAGCAGATAATGCCCATCACTGACTTTTTCTCTATTGGTTATATTCTTCCCATTCCCAAAGGAGGACTGTTTTATTGCTTAAGGTAAAATAATAACAAGATGACACTAAATAATTACAGAAATTATATTAGCAGTTACCAGTCAAAAAAGTAGATTTTAATACATTACTATGCTGTGTATGAATTGTGTATGTAAATCATCACTACTGTCAGTTATACAGACATGTAAAAGAGGAAAAGATGACAACATTGACAAGAATGTGACAAATGTCATCCAGTTCCTTAAATCTTCAGTTATGAAAACATCTATGACTCTTTAGCTACATGTACAGTAAAAACTTCAAAGCAAAAGTTTCCTATTTTTTATCATCTGGAACGAAAGACAGTAACAGTTATGCTAAAGTCCTGAGTTCCTTGTTCTGCAAATTTGCTTCCAGAGTACTCCCAAAAAGAGCCAAAATCTTCCCAGCCATTATCAGCTCAAGGACTGTCTTCATTATAAATACAATGATGCCCTATTTTTACCCTTAAAACATATGTTCCCTAGACTCCTTTCACTGCACTAAAATTGGTTCAATCAGGAAAATTCTTTCTTGTCAGTGTAGGTTTTTTGATATTCTGGAGTAATGAATTCCTCAATCTGCTGGCTGCATTCTTTCAAATACAGCCCCGTATACAAGATCAGCTACCTTTGCCATTTTGGCTAAGACACAGCAAATCCAAAATGCCTACAATTTAACAGGAGAGGAAACTCAGTCTGAACTTTCATCAGGGTAGGAAAATAAGAGACTTTTCAAACAAATACAAAGGTGTTGCTGATTTTGATAGCTCTGGAATTTTTTTCAGTTAGCTGTACTGTCGCTGTTCTGTAGGTTAATTCATAGAAGTTCAGACAGTGCAATATTATTCTCTGCAAGAAAATGAAGATCCTAGGAACAGGTGAACAAGAGAGTAGCTAAAACTCTATGAATATTACTTTTGGCTGATAGTACTTCAAAATGTTATGATATATGAGGAATCAGTACAAAAGTTTTCTGGTGTACTGAAGAAACAATTCCTCAAGTCACAATAATTTTCCCATTATGATGCATATATGAGAAACTAAATGTGTGACTAAAACACACTCATGTTTTCTTCATATTTTTTCATGTGCTGTGTTAGCCTGAAATTAATATGTGTAGTTTTTCAGGTAACAAAACAAGAAGGAAAAATCTTGAACAGTGCAAGAAAAGCTGGGTGGGAGTGTCGATCTGCTTGAGGCTCTGCAGAGGGACCTAGATAGGCTGGATCTATGGGCAGAGGCCAATGGGATGAGCTTTAATAAGGCTAAATGTAGAGTCCTGCATTTTGGCGTAACAACTCTCAGCAGCGCTACCGGCTCGGGAAGGTGTGACTGGAGAGCTCCCCAGCAGAGAAGGACCTGGGGGTGCTGATTGACGGCCGGCTGAACATGAGTCAGCAGTGTGCCCAGGTGGCTAAGAAGGCCAATGGCATCCTGGCTTGCATCAGGAATAGTGTGACCAGTAGGAGCAGGGAGGTAATCTTGCCACTGTACACGGCACTGGTGAGGCCACACCTTGAGTACTGTGTGCAGTTTTGGGCACNCCCTGGAGGTTTTTAAGAAGAGGATAGATGTGTTTCTTCAGGGGATGATTTAGGGGTAAGAGTAGTGTAGGGCTATCGGTTGGACTTGATGATCTTGAGGGTCCTTTCCAACCCTAATGATTCTGTGATTCTGTGAAAATTCTCTAATTCAACAAGAAAATTTTTCCACAGTGTTCTTCCCAGAATAGCATCCCCACCATACTCAGTGTCTTCTGAGGAGGTCCAAAATGCCAAATACGATATAGCCCCAAGATACAGCCCCATTATTGCCAATAATAATATTTGTCACCCTCAGTCATTCTGTAATCTTCAGCCGTCTTAGTTTTAAACTATCTTTAATTTTAATCAAAATATTTTCAGTTATATTTTGTTATAGAGCAAGGGGCAGAAAAAGAAATCTGAAATGAAAAGAATATTAATAGAAGTCCCAGGAAAAAGAGCTTCAAAGTTTGCTGAAAGAGATTTAATCCACATTTTATAACCAAGTCTGCATAGATGCTTATCAGAGCCAGCCTTACCTCAGCTAATTTTAATAGGTGAAATTTGTAAGGCATTTAGTTTTACACAAGAATGAAACTGTCAGAGATCTCTGTTTCACAAGTTCATTTTCATAAGAGGCACCCTGATCCAGGCAAAAAGAATATGAAATACCTGGTCTCCAGGAGTTACCATGGGATTCTTCATTTGTCACATAACCTGTATGTTCTGAGAAGAAAACACAAAGTATTAAACCAGATTAGTATTATATTCAAAAAATCAGACATCCACTACATCTTTTAAAATGAGTTATCAACTACATTTTACTTATCACATAATGAATCAGTATGTTGTGGGTTTATAAAAGTTACTTGGCTGCAAAAAAAAGTGAAAGGATAATAGTTTTTACAGTGAATGGATATTAATCAATTTTATAGGTCACCAGCAAATATTGCAGTAAAAAAGCTGAAACTGAATCAGTGATAGGATTATCTGCTGAATACCCCAATTAGCAATAGTCAGGTCAGCATTCAGTACATCCCCTCTCTCTTCTCTCTGTTTAGGAAGTTCCAATCAGCACACTGCCACTTCAGTTTACTGATCCTATTTTTATGCTATGATTTCCAAAACATTCAGACATGCCAGTGATCTGCCCGTACTGCAAGGTATCCACCAAAACTTCAGTATATTAAGGGTATTTCCAGCATTGTCACTTCAGAGAAGCAGCATGGAGTTTGTCCTTTACTTGAAGGGGAAGATAGCAGGGAGACAGTAATAAGCATTTCGATCATTGAACTTGTAAACAGTTTTAAGGTTTAAACTGTTTTGTTTCATTTACAACCTTCTCTCAATCCTTTAATACAAATTGATGGATTATGCTGCAGCTTGCCATTGTCATTTCAACCTCAGAACTGAAAGACAGGGAACAAGAAACTAGATTTAGTAGTAGTAGTTGCTAAGGTTCTCAATAGAGAACAACTCAGTTGAAAAGGTCTCTGAAACCTCTAAAAGTTAGTATCCCAGGAAGACTTTTAGATATCACAAAAGAACCAGGTGATTAAAACATTTAGTCATGAAAGTGAACCATGGGTAGCCTAGTTACAATAAATTGGACATTTATATACTTATTTACAGAAGCTAGAAGGCAGATGATAGACATCTATGTCTGACTAATTATTCCTGCAGAGAGGTGAGTTGTCTTGGGATTGGCATGGCAGAGCTGATTTGACTTTTAAACCCAACTTTGATGCAGCAACTAATGCAGACCACTAGATTCTAAAGATGGTTATATTACAATTTCTGGAAGGAACTTGCATCATAGAAATTCTGTCATTCTTCAGAAGCAAATTCTGAAGTTGGGATCAGAATTGGCACTCATTGAAGGCATGGAAACAGCTTCCTTGGTGGGATCAATCAAATGGAGAGTATTGGTTTTCTACAGTATTTGCATCTCACATAAAGGTATCACATCAGTTTTCCTTAGTTCCTGATCCTTTCCATCCCATCAGTTGTCTAGACCAGCAGGCCAAGGGAGGTTATCTTCCCCTTCCACTCTACTCTGGTGAGGCCTCATCTGGAGTATTGTGTCTAGTTCTGGTGTTCCCTGTTCAAGGACAGGGAACTTCTGGAGAGGGTACAGAAAAAGGCTACAAAAATGATTAAAGGACTAGAACATTTCTCTTATGGGGAAAGGCTGAGAGAGCTGGGGCTGTTTAGCCTAGAGAAGACTGAGGGGGGATCTTATCGATGTTTATAAATACTTAATGTGTGGGTGTCAGGAGGATGGGGCCAGTCTTTTTTCAGTGGTGCCCAGTGACAGGACAAGAGCTAACAGCCACAAACTAGAATATAGGAAGTTCCATCTAAACTTAAAGAGGAGCTTCTCTACCTTGAGAGTCTTGGAGCACTGGAACAGGCTTCTATCTTTTCTAAACATTCTGCTAGTATCCATCATAAATAAATCTGTATTTGTACTCACAAATGGTAATTAAAAGACAGTTACTGTGACAGGTCTTGCACACACACACAAACCTATTTTAAATATATATATATGCACTGCATCAAGTTGTTTATTTAGTTAACTCAATAGCTTTCAGCTATTCCAGATGACTTTTTCCTATGAGCATGATCTATCAATTTTGGCATAATGAACTCCTGCAAAGGTCAAATTTAAAGGATAAATGCTGCAGGAAATGATGACTCTACAATAATCCTGTTATCCTCCTACAACTCCAATTTCATTTTATTGAGTTGAACAGTATAAGGGTAAAAGGGTAACCACTTTGTCTCTGTTAACACCCATATACCCAAGTCCCCCGAGCATGATATTATGCCTAATCACCTAATCAATGTAATTGTATCTGTAATTAAAGCATACGGTAAAAATAATTGTTATCTGTTCAGGTTTTTGGTTTCTGGTTCTTGTTTTGGGGTTTTTTTTAATTTTATGGGTATCAGAAAAACATTTTGAATAATTATTTAGTTAGCTCTTTTTTGTTGTTGTTTAAGGGTAGTTTCCCTGATAAAACACTGTAAATAGAAGTCAAGCTGAACTGTGACCAACAGTGTTTTTGTGGCTGTTAGCAGATGTTCATAGTACCAGTGCATAGATGCTCTGTTAAATATTTACATATACAAGATGGAGCAAAGCTTCTAGATAGCATTTTAAAAAAAGTTCTTGGCATCAGCCTAACCCTGCTCTGATTAAAACCAAAAGAACCTTTTTCCTCCAAACAGATTGGTTTGTTGTTTTATTTTTTTGATTAATTGTTTGGTTTGGGAGGGCTTTGTTTTGTTTTGGGTTTGTTTGCTTGTTGTTAATTTAGTAGTTCTACTAATTCACTACTATTCTTAATAAAGAATAAGTGTGACTATACCCTGGATGCCTGTTCCTGTAATGCTAAAATAATTTCCTAGTAAAATTTAGCACATACAGTAGCATATACTTCAAAAATCTCTGTCTTTTCTGGAGTGATTCAAGGATGAAAACAAGGCTGCAGTGTTCTCCTGCTCGACAAGCAGTTTAGTCTTAGGACAACCTAACAATATCTGCAAAAGCATTCTGGTAGCTTACTATACCCAAGCCAACATGCCCTTGTCACCTTTATGTTAGCTCATCCAAGGACAGGAGCCACATTTGAACAAAAGAAGCACTTCCCCTGGTCTGCAGGTTGTTTTTTTTTTCCAAGCTATGCATTAAATCAGAATACAATTTAACTGTTGTCTGTGTGACATGACACCCCTTCTCTCTGCTGCCTGCCTGGTTAAATGTAACTCCACATTTCTAAGGG
Source organism: Galbula dea (assembly GCA_013399015.1). NCBI lineage: Eukaryota > Metazoa > Chordata > Aves > Piciformes > Galbulidae > Galbula > Galbula dea. The sequence goes on from VWZX01001727.1 coordinate 826,274, forward strand.
CATGTGTCCTCTGAAGTTACTACTGTAATGTAGGCCTGCTCAGCTTCTGGTATGAGGAACAGACTAGCTATAGCAACACAGCACACACTATTTGCTATTGCACATCTAGCCCACCCTTGGAACAGCTTTGGCATCATGTGGTAAGCAAACAAGCTAATTACTTGAAAGCAACACTATGTGTAGTCATGTGAGAATAGATTTACTCAGAAAAAGCTCCTTTAAGAAAGCCCATTTGAACATCTGTATATAGGAAGCCTTAACATTTGTTTTATACATCTCCAGAGTGGCCAAAACCAAAATTCCAGGAGTTGCTGTAGCAGCCAAATATGTAATAGGCACAAACATGAACTGAATTAATTTGTTTAAATTGTTAACATGCTTATAGACGAGTACAGTGTACTTGCCACTTGTCACAAATCTAATCATACCAAATACTTTGATACTTGGGTATTCTGTGTGCACTGCTTAGTCATTTAGCCCATTGTCTAAACCCTAATCTGAAAATGTAAGAATCTTTTAACAGCTCACTATCTAGAGAAAGCTTAGTAGATGTTGAAGGTGTTCAAAAGTGCTACTGAAGTGGTACCCTCCTTCAGAGAAATTTGTGCTGGAAAAATTCCCCAGTGACTACAAACAAGATTGACCACAAAGCCAATAAAAGCGATATCATGTCATTGTCTCAGCTTGTTCCAAAACATCTAAAGCCCATTTGAATGGCTATGGCTATTGACTCTTATCTTTTATGTTTTTATTCAGTATGAATCTCAGTTGAGGTTTTCTGCTATCTTTTGGAGCCTGTGGCAGTGTGTTGAAGAGATGAGTTCACTCAGATATTGAAAACAGAGAAACTTGAAAATGTGTGAAAAATTGCATTTACAAGGTAGGAATTCACTGCTTCTGATGTACTGAAATGAAACCCTTGCCCCATGCACCTAATATGTCTGCATAGCCAATAGATTTATGCACAGAGGCTGAAGTGAGATTTGCTTAAAACTAGTTTTCACCCCTCTATAAACAATGCAAATGTCAGCTTCCTATAATCTCCTTTTCACTAGTCTGACCTGGCAAAAAGGTTGTTCAAGCAAAAAAGCTCTACAGTAATTTTCAATTAAAGTTCTCCTCCAAGCCCCAAAAAGATTGACTGGGCAGGGCCATCATTGTTAGACATTCTACATAGTCTCCTTCAAGACAGGATTGCCAGTTTTTCAGTCAAAATCCTTTTTTTCCCCACTACCCTTCACATATGACAAAAGTTTTCCTTAAAATTACATAAAGTTATCTCAGTACTATCCTTTAAATCTCTCCTTAAAAATTCCTTTTCCACACAGCCTGCAAAAATCTTGACTACAGATTTACAAGAATCTGGTTATTTGCTTGCGTGAACAGTGAGAATTCTCTTGCCTTCTGCCTGCACTGGATGCAATGTGGACTTTTAAAAGTGTTCTGGATAATCTATAAGGCACAGAAGTGTCAGCATTATAGAATAGTGTAGGAAAGATCAGACACATAAGATGCTTAGTAAGAAAGTGGTATAAAACAGAGAAGTTTTTATTTAATAAAAGTTGAGGAAATTAGGAAATCCTGAACTAGTAATTATGGTATGTCATCTTTCCTTTGCATGGTCAATGTATCACATTTTGTAACTCAGAATTTCCTTACTGATTATGAATCTCAGAAAATATTCTAACTTTACATTATTAAGAAACAATTGTTAATTAGAGGGCAAATCTATATATCAACATGCCAGTACTCAGAGTGAAGAGTTCCCTTCCATGTTTTAGGGACCTCAGCAGCCTCTCTACAGACATAAAGCCTTTGTCCAGTATACAGAGGGGAAAAGAAAAACAAAACCAAAAAACACCCCAACCAAAAAAACAAAGAGAAAGAGGGATTAATTTCACTTTACTTAAAAAGAAATTGCTGACAGAAAACTTTCAGCTGAGATCTGGAAAGTACAATACAATGCACTTTTTTTAAGAATAAGGCTCAGTATAACTTTGACTCTTTTTGCAGCATCATTGCCAGCTGGATAAAATATTTAATATTACTATATTCTGAACTATATATTTTTGACAATGCATTTCATGCCTTGTATGCCACTGAAGTTATGAGATTGGAGTGAGTAATGAAAGCGTAACTTAACATTCTCCATAACACAGCATTCAGCTATGTTATTTTTCATTGACATGCCACTAGCTAAATCACATCTTGATAATACATAACAGTTTCTAACCTTGTAGGAATTATATTAAGATATAAGAAGGTCTCAACCTTCTGTCTTTTTTTATGCAATATTAAAATCACATTAATATTTAAAGGTTCAGTATCCATTGCAGGAAATAAAATTTTAAAGAGCATGTACAGATGTGTGCTGAAAAAATTTGATTTAAGCACTTTAGTTTTCATACCAGTGTTATCTGTTCATAAAATGATCCAGCTAGGAAGAAAGAATAGCAGAGTTAGAAAAAGCTTTCAAAGTGTTTATCATAGTGTTTGTAGCAACACTGTTATTTTCAAAGGCAGATATATTGCAGAAATATATATCTTTTCCATGGTGCTATAAAGAGGCTTGTATAAGCACGTAGCAGGTCTGGAAGATTTCAATACTATTTGCTTTCAAAGAACAAAAGGAAAATTTTGAAAAGAAAGGAAATTTATCAAAGGGAAAAAATCTAAATTCAAGGAAAAATGTGGAAGTAAATCCATAATAAACAATGCTAAAATAATATGGAGTTATATACCATCAACAAACAAGAGCAAGGTCATTTATGACTGAAATGTGTCACTACACATTTTAAGGCAGTTTGTTACCTGAGTTATTAAAAGCCCCTAAAGCAACTATAGCACTTACAGAATGTTTAAAAAAAAAGCAAATCAACAACAAACCATACAATGTTTTATTTCAAATAACAAATGATTAATTTTTGTTTGAAAGCACAAAAGCAGGTTTTGGCTGCCTGCTATTCAGAGGGTTGCTGTATGTTTGCTACTCTGTTTAGCTGCCTGAAAATAAACCACAACTTGTATTTCCCTCACATACCATGACTGCATTATGGCAGTGTAAAACTTGTGCAAAACTTGGCATATCAAGTCAGAGTAATGGCACTCCTAGCTCAGCCTGACAGTCAATATGAGCACAAAATTCCCACAATGGCAAAGGTTTAAAACGCTATGTTCCCAACAGCCGGTGTACAGTCGGTGGCTCAACTTCTGGCATTGGCATTAGCCATGAAGTTCACCTGCTTCACGTATTTTTTATCACAGCCAGTGTAACTACCATAGATAACCTTATTTATAAAAATAGCTCATTTCTTTTGACTCCTTCTAAGCTTGACACTCCATAAGCCCTTAACAATCATTCTTGTTGCTTGTCTGAATAATAAGTGTAAAATTATTAGCTTTTAATGCTTTCTTTATTTGCCTTTCAATTTTACTTCCAGCATCATTAGGCCAAGTTTTGTCTTGCCTTGTGAGAAAGAATAAATGTCAAAGCTGAACTGCTTTTTATAATCTCAGTCTGAAAAAAAAGGTGTCTTCCCATCCTATTTTCTCAGATGTGTTTCTTCTTTTTTATAAATAGTTGAATATGTAGTGTTGGGGTTTTTTTGTTGAAACATTAACACCTTGTAATGCTCTAATCCAGAATTTTTAATGTTCAACAACCCCAAAAAAGGGGTTTTCCACTCAGCAGACTCTGATACCCTAGTCCAAACTTCAGCTCCTTATCTTGGTGTCCATGATGCAGGTTTGTGTTGTTCCTCAAGAAAAAAACCAATGTAACAAAAAAAATAAAAAAAAAAACAAAAAAACCCCCTTACAATATTTTGGTCTGAACTATCTCCATCATTTCCACACTGCGGTATTATAATGCTGCCTTGTGTCCAGCAACCATAACCACACTAATCTCATGCTTTCTCTTTCTTCTTAGTGTAAGAGAAAACCCGTGACTGAGTTTTATGAGTTTGTTTTATATATGTGTGTGTGTGGCAGCTGCCCTATTTTTGCAAAGCATTCTAATAATCAGGAGGGTTTTGTATCTGTTTAAGGTCACATTACCTGCAGTCATCTACATCTTCATATTGACACATTCTGTCCTTCGTTGGCATCCTTGCAGAAAGTTGTAAGGGATGCCATAATCATAGAGAAAGAGATGACAGTAGGAGCAGGTCTGTAGGAGACTTTCAAAAGAGGTGTTCAGAAACATCTAGGAATGAAAAGAAAGCACCTGGGTAACACTTAACGATCTCTTGGATCAGCCACCAGGAGTTACTCCTAAAATTACCAGCTGGAAAACTTCAAGGATGCATATTGATACCTACACAGGACGCATATCTAGGAAGCTGATTTTTCCTATTTAGAGACTAACATGTTTGACTTTGTAAGTGAAAGTCAGAAGAGGCTGAACTTCCAAAAGTTATACCCAGTCCCCTACAAAGGAGAGCTGTCACTCAGCATGTCAGATGTAGATACTGAGAGCTAGACTGGTTAAATAAGCACTTTAGTCAGCATGGCTGTCAAACATCTAACAGATTTATACAACTGTAAGAGCCAGCTAGTTGATTCAAATATTTGAAAGCAGGTGTTGTCAGCCAGAAGAATGTTTTAGAGAAAAATACCTTCTCAGAATTCACCACTTTTCCTACTTATTTTTCAGATCAGTGGTTTTTCAATGTAGCATCCTGCTTTTCTGGAGAGGAACATACTAGTCAGGCATTCAGGAAGTCAGGACTTCATTTAAAGCTTTAGCAAGAGCTAGGAGGAGCATTAGGTATCTCTGAGCAGACACTCAGAGCATGGGACAAGGAACAATTTGATCCCAGAAGAAATGAGCACTACAGACAGAGGACAGCTGCCTGAGCCCTCTCCACAGGATGAGTTGCAGCTTACTTCAGTGCTGCACCACACTAACCCCAAAGTCTCTGCTATCTTCATCCATAGTTTTTCTTCCTACTCTTGACAACATCTCTGATCAGCTGTAAACACATGGTGCCCTTAAAGAGTAACAAAATAATGCTAGTTGTGGTGGACCAGAGTGACCTGCAAAATGCTACTTAACCAGTCTTGCAGTAGCAGAACAAATGCTGGGTTTTGTCACTGAGCATGTAGTGCAGATTTTAGGCATAATACCCATCTTGGGGAAAAAAAGAAAAAAAAGCATCACTGAAAACTACATTGTTAAATTAAGTCAGATATAATTAAGAAAATATGAGAAGAGGTTATTAAGCAGGTAGTGATAAGAAGATCAAAGTCATTAAGTATTAACAAAAAAAATGTCATTGCACATTAAAGGAGAAATAGTACCTCTCTCAAGTTAGCAAAGTGATAAAAAAATTAATTTCAAAAATAGCAATGTGTTTACCATCTTTCTTCTATATACTTCACTAAATAAATTCTGTATTTTGCCCAGTATTTAACACTCTGCTAAGGTTTGTTTTGCTGATTTTATCATATGCAGTTGTTGAGTGACTATGACAAATTGTGAAGAACAAATACAAATACTAAGGGGAAAAGGTAGAAAATTTCTGTGATCAGCTGCCTTGTGTATGTAATTAATCAAGTGACAGCTGACATTGATCCAAAGTTGTTAGTCTGCTGAGACAAAATCATTAAGAGATATTCTCTCCTCATAAATTAAAGAATGTTTAGCATTGTAGGATATTTACATGATTGGCTGTAAACCATTGGCATCTTGGATAATCTATCAGCATGTGATGCACTCTGATGCTAAAGTCATGATACTAATCATGGGCATGATGGATTTCAGACAAATGCATAAAGAAGTACTCATAACAAGTTTCTATGATATCAAAACTTATGTGAAGAAATTACATATCCTGCTACTTTAAAAGTATGTCATAATTTGGGGGCTGCAGTTTTAAAATGACAGATTTTCAAAGGATGGATATTTATTAGATTTCTGGAAAGAGGGAAGGGGGGAAGGAGAAGAAAATGAAAGTGTCATGAAAGGTGTTTCATATGAAGCAACCAAAAAGTATAACCAAGAAATCACTTTTGAAAATCTGCAACACTGTAAACAGAAAGATATCAGCAAGATAATAACAAAATTAAGGAAAAGAAATTAAGAATAAACTTTATTGTATTCCACTTTATTTTTCTAATTTTTATTTTTAGTCTCCTTTACATTTCTTATTGGATGAATGAAAGTGATTTTGTTGGTGAAAATGTGTTTTCAGAAAGTGAATCAATGACACTAAAATTCTGTATTTATCGTACTGACACTTGTTTGTCATATTGTGAAACAGCTATGCTATCAAGCAAAATATCTCTTTCTGATATGCTGCATCACTTTAATGGCTTTCTTATTTTAATATGCTGTGAATATATGTTGTTATGGTTTGGATTAGAACAGAATTAATTCTGTTCAGTAACTGTATTTTCTAAAAAGATATTCCACCACCACGTACATAATACCGTTATTAGTTTTCCCCCCACACACACCTTGCCTGGACTGTCCCTTTAAGAATCCTGAGATTCCTGGGTCAAGGACACTGCAAACCCCCCCCCCGGGGCGGGGCGGGGCGGGGAAGCCGGGGGAATGCTGGGTTTCTCCGGGGGACTTCTGTTACACTGGTGGCTACGAGGAAGCCGCCTTCTTCTCCCTCTGCCTGAAATTTGATTGCTGCTGTCTCCTGGCTGCCTCTCCTATCTGAGACACACGTGGAGCTGTTTTCGGGACGGGGAGAGCCGGCCCGGGACACTGCCGTAATTACTTGTATAGGGGGAAGTGGGTTTTGGTGTTTGGGTCCTGTATATGTTTATATTCTTTTCGTTTATGTTTGCTGTTGTTATTAAAGCAGGTTTTTAGTTTTAACTTCCAATCCAGTCTCTCCTTTAACTGCCGTGTGGGGGGGCTGGGAAGAGCCTTTAAACCCACCACATATGTCCATTTCATTATAGGAAACAACTTTTGTTGCACAAAGACTTACTTTGAAGTTAATGTAAAACTATGTGGTAGGTTGTTCTTAAAAGAAAAAAAAAATAAAACAAATGTCAGACACCATCAGGACTAAGTGAGCAATATCTGGTGAAGTGCCCTTGGATCTCAGTAGTTAAGGTTAATAATCCCTCCAAATAATAGGATGTAGGATGATAATTTTGCTAAGAAATAATAGGTAGTTGATAAATAGAATTTCTACTTCAGCAACCTACCGAGGACACATGCAGCTTAACTTCTGAGTGGAAATTATGGACTGGAAAAAGTTGTGTTCAAAGGCGTAGTAATGTGATGTTTAAATATGTTATCCCTACATTTGTACCTTCACATTCTTCATAACCGCTGCATTATACTTGGACTCCTGTTGGGCTGCATAAGACAGCGGCTTTCATTGTGACAGGTCATAAATACTCTCCTGCTGTGCAGTGCTTTACAGGGTTGAGGGTAATTGTGTGCAACTTAAAAACATACTGATAAGAGGACCTCCAGACCCCATGAGCTCAACAGGGAAAGAAAAAGAAAAAGTTAAGAGGGAATGCTCAAAGGTACTTTGTATTTTATAAAAGACAACAATAAACTTCCAGGCATTTAACAGATGTATATATTTACTATGAGTATGTGGGAAGTGCCTTTTTAAAAAGAAATTATGCTTTCTGTGTATCTGTTGCCTTCCATCTTTGTTGCAGATCGTGGAATTGCTCTTATTCAGCCTCATCGCTAGAATTGTGCCCAACAAGAGTACATCACACTTTATTTCAAGTAACTGTATAGACTGTCTTCAAACAAAAAAATGCAGTGCAAAACTGAAATGTGAAGTGAAATGTATTTGCTTAAACTACATTTAGTGAGAATGGTGACTCTTTTTTCCTTTCCCAGGGCTGTGAATTACAAGCAGATCATGCTTGACTGACACACACTAATTTTTTAGTGTCTGTGTTTTAGTGATTGCCCAGCCCTGAGGTCAGCAGGACCCAGAAAGCGCCCCTCATCCAGCCATGTAGATGTTGGGCTGTGGCAGTGCTATGTCCCTAGCTCCAGTTAGTGTCAAAGTTAAGCCCAACACGCACACGTGCATTCATTCATATGCACACACAGACTTTGAAGACATGGTCAGATATACAGACCCGTACAGACAGAAAATGGGGTCTTTATGGCATCCACCTAAACAAAAAGATCATCTACACAAATATGAGCACTCTGAATGACCCAGCCCTGGTCATCCTCTCTGGTAGATTAGGATCAAAATCTGCCAGTGGAATATACACACATTAGGAGTCTCACCAGAAGTTGGCCTTAGACATTCTGTCTCCCCAGTAGCTTTGTCCAAGACCTAGGTCTTCCTGACTTACTGCAACCCTTGGTGCTCAAGTCTCTGAGTCTTGTTGTTCCACTCCAGTTGCTGGTAATCAGGTCTCTTACTCTATCACCAGTTAGTCCAGGTTGAATTTCAATAGCATCTACATACACCTGCAAAAGAGACAGTTGGGATTTAGTCAGAATATAGGATAGCTTGCAGTGATCAAACACAGCGTTCAATCGGAGAAATGCACTGGCCAGCCCCTCTTTATACTCGGCTGGCCTCTTTTACCCTTTCTCATTTATTTTCCCACACTTGTTCCTCTCCAGTAGAGCCAAGCATCTTTCCCTGCTGTTTCTTCATTCACTAAACATCCCATGACGACTGCAACACAGTTCTGAAATGCCCTTTAATACATTTGATAATGAATTGTACTGTTCCTCCTGCATCTCATAAGAATTCCTATACCTTGTAGACAGCAACCCTCTTTAGTGTGCAAAGCTTTCAGAGGAGCCAGTTTCTTGGGCTGACTTATCTTGGTGTATTTCCCATGAGGCCCAGGGTTGATTGCTCCCCAGGGATGGTGAATCTAATGCTCTGAGCTCTCATTCTAGACAAGCTGAATGTCAGGGAATTTCTGTACCTTATTGCAAGTGGCAGTGAAGGCAAAGTAGCTTAGAAAGAAATTGCCTGAAGTTAGAAAACTTGGCCATGTTTCAGTGTCTACAATGACTTCATAGGGTGTAGCTGCAAAGATGAGTTAGAAACAAAAGGCATTAGTAATCTCCAGAGGTGTTCTGACCTTAGCAAGGTACAGGGGTGAAAAAAAACAGTTTGAGGCATAGCCCTCTTGAAACAATTCCTACTCAACCTTTGCTAGCGCTGACTGAATGCTTTCACCAGTAAGCCATTACGTCTGGGAAAAAGGGAGGGGAAGGAAAAGAAAATTTTTCTCCAAGGATGCACTGGCCCTTTCAGATTTTTAGGAAACGAGGCAATGGGTATTCCCTCATTTTTTTTTCTGTCAGAGACTGCAGATTCCAAAAGTTGGATGACACCCCTGTCATTATTCCAGTCTCACAGCTGAACATCAAGGATTAGTCTTCACTACTTAAAAAAGTAACTCTAAGAATTTTTCACTGCATATTTATTAATGCACATTACTTTTACTAATAGAGAAGCCTAGGGAGGGACAAGGAATTGCAGTTTCACTCTGAGGTAAACTGAATAAGGTCAGTCCTGCAAGGTAACATGACAGCAACTGATATCACGTAGATGTTTCATGATAAAAATACAAGTGCTCAATCTTCATTTAAGTCTTTCAATGTGTTGTCATATAGCAGTGTTCTGATTTGTAAAAGGCACATCTTTTTTTACAGTCAGCAGCAAACCAGCCCCCAGGTGCCACCCACAGCATGAAAGTCCAAATGAACAACAGAAGGTTTTAAACTGACAGTTTTGCACCTTTTTATTTATTTATTTTTGGGAGCCTGTGCTAAATAACTTCTTATATAACACATATTGAGAAAAAATATCAGGGATAACACAAAGTAATATTCCTGGCCGAAAAATGCCAAATGAAGTACATTGGAGACGATTAAAAGGAAATCTAGAATAGTGCTCAGGGAACATGGATAATTCTGTGTTATGGTTTGGATTAGAACAGAATTAATTCTGTTCAGTAACTGTATTTTCTAAAAAGATATTCCACCACCACATACATAATACCGTTATTAGTTTTCCCACACACACACTTTGCCTGGACTGTTCCTTTAAGGAACCTGAGATTCCTGAATCAAGGACTCTGCAAACCACACCCCCCCCCAGGGTGGGGGGACGCCAGGGGACTGCTGGGTTTGGCTGCGGGACTTTTGTTGCCTGGTAGCCACGAGGAAGCCTCCTCTCTGCGCTTTCTGCTGTGACCCTTGCCGAGCTGCATGCTGTCTGCCTGTGCTGGAAGCTACATGTGCTCTCTCACTGCTTTGGACTGCTTGTGCTGATTCCACTGGGAGCTGGCATCGGGATGGTTCAGTATCTTGGGTCCTGTACATGTTTATATTTGTTTCATTTATATCTGTTATTATTATTAAAGCAGTTTTTAGTTTTTAACTTCCAATCCAGTCTCTCCTTTACCTGCCGTGTGTGGGGGCTGGGAAGAGCCCTTAAACCCACCACATTCTGACATAGGTAAAATTTCAAGTAACACAGAATACAAAAGGGTTGTATCCTAACACAAAACAAAGAAAGAATAGTAAAAATATAAAATTATGGTATACAGGGACTAAATGTGTTGAAGTTATTCATGTTCTAACACCTATACAGAAGATGTGATAAACCTATGGTGAAGGAGAAAATATAAACAAGTCATTATCAAATTAGCAAGAGACTAGAAATACTGACAGTAATGAGGAAGGATTGCACAGAGGAGTGAAAAGTAGGGAAGGCAAGCAAGGCACAAAGTGCCACCACCAAAATGAAGCTTCACAGGGTTTAGATAAATCCACAGCTGTAAAGCAGTCCTGAAGAAGCCCTAATTCTATTTGTCAAGAATTGAAAGAGACACAGTAATACTCACAGCTATGAAAACATTAAAATGACCTAGCTACAACCATCAATGTTCAGTTCAGTCATGAGTAGAATGTTGAATAAAATGTAGATGAAATATATTTTAATTATTCCATCTGAGGGAGCAGAGATCACAACAGTTGAATCCTGACTTTATTTTGATTTTTTAATATAAATTTATAGCTTCTGAGATATGATCTCCATGTATGGAATTCAGTTCCAGATTAAGATATGTACAGGTAACTCTTTATGTCTAGTTGGGCTTGCTGTCTAAGCTCCCACTAAAGATAATCTAGGTAAAGCTGAAACAAAACATAGGAAGTAGACACAAGTTACTAGGCAGTAGGTACAGTGACTGTAAGGTCCATGAGCTCTATGAACAAGTTTCGTATTGACTATAATAAGGGTTTGCATCTGAGGTCATTAATGTAGATGTCAAACAGTACTGGCTTGAGTATTGACCTCTAGAGTACTGGTCTCCAGTTGAACTTTGTGCAGCTGATCATAAACCTCTGAGCACAGCAGTTCAACCAGTTTTCTGTCCACCACACTGCCCATATTTGCAAACCATACTTCATCAGTTTGTCAATGTGTTTGTTATTGGAGTCAGCGTCAAAATGTTCTGTAAAGTCAAGATAAACAACGTCCACTGCTCTCCCCTCATTCTCCACACAAGTCATCTCATCACAGAAGACTATCTGTTTGGAAAGGCATGATTTCCCTGTGTTCATTATTTCTAATAAAGATTTGTCAGAAGACACACTAGTTTTACTTTCGTAGACCTACATGTGTACAAAAAAGTGGAGACTGAGAGGAAGTAAGTTGAAAACAGAACCTCACATCATGCAGTTATCATCAGCAATAGGTATCCAGTCCTATAGTTTATTCACAAAGGAGAATCATTTTATTTCCAGAATTCAGGTTCAAGTCAATAAGAGTTTTTCAGTTTTTAAATGTATCAGAAACTTTTTTATATTATCATATCTAGGTACTCCTTATCCCACTGTGATAAGTTGGAGGTGTGCTGGTTTTACCAAGAATAATTTTGACTGCGATTCAAACAGTCCATTTCAGTATTTCCACTCAAGAGGAAGAGCAATTAGGTAATTCTCTAAGGTACTGAAGTACAAGAAAGAAAATATTGAGTTATTCTGTGATATTCTTCCACAGAAATTTCACCAGTTACCAGAAAGTAACTGGAGTCACTGTGAATAGGAGGCTACCACTAAGATATCTTATTCAAGAACAAGAGAGGAGAATGAGAGAGTGTGTTTGAAAAAATTATAAATGAACAGTAAAGGGACTGAAACAATACATTTGCTTCTAGTAAGTTTATAGTAGTATAAATTTTTCTGTGATCTGTTTCAGAAAAAAAAAAAAAGGTTGTCCAGATTGTTTCAGAAAAAAAAGGTTGTCCAGATTCTTTCAGGTTTGGTGCCATGACTACTTCCCTGGGGAGCCCATTCCAGTTGTGTGCCACCCTCTGGGTGAAGAACCTTCTCCTAATATCCAACCTAAACCTACCCTGGCAGAGCTCCATGCCATTCCCTTGGCTCCTGTCACTGGTCAGCAGAGAGATCAGCACATGCCCCTTTACTTCACCTCAGGAAGTTATAGACTTCTTCAGTTGCCATTCCTGTCTCTATGCCCTTGATGTACTAAACTAATAAGAATGTGACAAAGACAACAATCCACAAAATACTGGGTTTCAAACATGAAAATATGAATTGTCATTTTCTATGCACTTTCCTTGAAAAGATTGTTTCCAGTATTTGTTTTACATAAAGGACTGCAGGAGGTAGGCATCCCTGCTATACTTGCTCCTATTTCAAGAAATAATCAGTACTGCTAGCAGAAAACACTAGGATGCCCAAAATACTCTTGCAGAAGGTATACTGGACTAAGAATCCTTGGGGTTTATTTATTTAAGTGTAGAATACAAGTAAACACAACAGGCTGAGAAATGATCTCTGCTTTATATGCACCATGAGAAAAGGATAAATGAGCAAATGACATTTAGCAATTTAATTGGTCTGTTAATTTAAGCATTTCACCTATTTGTGAGCCACATACACTTGTCTTTAATTAGGTTTTTTTATATTTCTCTCTGCACTCCTTTTATTAGTAATTCTTGAACTGTAGGCTGTCAACACATGGTTTCTTATAAATCAGTGTCTGAATTCATGCTGCAATACATTTGATAAAGAGATCACATTCTATACTGAGTTTAATATTACTCTTCTTATTTTTCTTCAGTTTTACTTCTTTCCATTTGCACTATACACAGAAATATGTCTCATTTGCTGTATTAGCACATGAGTATAGGGGAAAAGAGCTCAAGATCCTAGCCCTCACAAAAAAAAGGCTTGACAAATTTATTTGTATTTGGTCTTAAGAATCACTGGATACTGCAGCTAAGATGGATGTCTACCGCAAGCACTTCAGCTGTTGTGTCAATGAGGACTCCTATGGAAGGGAAAGATGATCCAGGGTCATATTTCCTACATTGTGTAACTGTAATATACATTTGTTTTAATTATTTTGAAAATTATTTATTTGTAAATTGAAAGCCAGATTTCAAATTCACATTTTCTTTATGGGCACTTATGAACAGATTTACTCCTCATGCTAAGATCTTTTGTCAATTCGAATAATTTCTTTTCTTTAATACTAATCTAAACTAGGCTCCTAAAAAAGTCCAATCCATTAAAGATACTTGAGTTCTTAAAACAGAAAAGGAGAGTAAAAGCTTAACTTAACTGTTTACTAGCACTAGAATTGATTTGTATACTACTTAACACAAAGACTGTCTTTTGCTCTACACAGATTTTTACAATTTAGTCTTGCTCCCCAAATATGATTTTTTGATGTTGCCATCTAAGCAGTGAGTAATATAGTAACAAATTGTCACGAACAACTGGGACATGTTCAAACAGTCCTCCTGAGAGAAATAAAGCTGTCCTTGTTGGAGCTGTTGATCAACAGCTGACTGAATATGAGCCAGCAGCGTGCCTAGGTGGCCAGAAGCCAACAGTATCTTGTTTTATATCACAAATAGCATGATCAGCAGGACTTGGGAAGTGATTATCCCCCTGTGCTCAACACTGGTGAGGCCACACCTTGAATGCTGTGTTCAGTTTTGGGCCCCTCACTACAAGAAAGACATTGAGTTACTGGAGCAGGTCCAAAGAAGAGCAAGGAAGCTGGTGAAGGGTCTAGAGCACAAGCCTTATGAGAAGTGGCTGAGGGAAGTGGGGTTGTTTAGTCTGGAGAAAAGGAGGCTGAGGGCTCTCCACAACTACCTGAAAGGAAGTTCAGCTGTAGCGAGAAGGGGGGGCCAGTCTCTTCTCCCAAGTAAAAAGCAATAAAACAAGAGGAAATGGCTTCAAGTTGTGCAAGGGAAGGATTACATTGGATATTAGGAAAAATTCCTCACTGAAAGGGTTGTTAAGCATTGGAACTGGCTGCTCAGGGAAGCAGTTGACTCACCATCCCTAGAGGTATTTAAAAGATGTGAAGATGTGGTACAGAGGGACGTGGTTTAGTGGTGGACTTCGTTGTGCTAGGTTAACAGTTGGACTTGATGATATTAAAAGTCTTTTCTAAACTAAATGATTCTTTGATTCTGTGATTTCCTAATATGAAGCTTAATTAATCATCTCTGGAAATTTTGATAAGGGTTTTTCATGTGTATTTTTGGAAGCCTCATAAAGGATCAGGATTGAAAAAAGCACATATTAATGTTAATGATTAAGAAATAACATTTGGAAAATGTAGGTCTGTTTGCTCACTACAAAAGCAACCTCTTCTGAAAAATTAAAAGTGAGAAGCTATTACTGCAGTCCATAAACCTCTCCTCAGCCCTGAAGGCTCAAATATCTGCTAGCTGTTGTAAACGAAGTCTACTTAAAAGAAAGTTACCAAATTATCATTACTGCTCTTGCCTAGGGAATGTCTCTGGAGTCAGTAGCAATTACTACAATAGTTTTCAGAAATGGAAACAATTTGCTTGTTAGTGCCACTTGGGTTTGTACTGGATTTGAACTGTCAGGTTTTAAAACAGTAAACACCATAAGCCAGGAGAGCACAAACAGGAGAAATGACTACTGGAGAAGACAATGCTTTAATTTTATTTTCCTTTAATTAAATAGACTCATTAATTACTAGACAAGAAGCTTTTTGAAATAGTGTGCCAACAAAAACAAGTGTCTGGCATTAAGGTCTAGCCTGTTAACGTGACAGTGTGTTATAATATTTTTTTTAGGGGAAGTGAGTTTTAAAGATACATTCCAAAGAAAAAGACAACCTCTTCTATAGAAACATCCTCTGACAAGAGCATATTATCATTCTGAAGAGTTTAAAGGTGTTTGGGTTTGGGATTTTAATTCAGGGTCATCCCTAAGTATAACAAAGATTTTTTTCTTCTGCCTTTCAATTACCTTTCACAATCTCAAACTTCTTTTAGAAGAATGGTTCTGAGTGTGCAGGGTATACCCATAATAAATATATGTCAAATAAGGAAATTAACTCCCCAGAGGTCATATCTCTCTCTCTCATTGACTGACAGAGGTTAAAGGAAGGCATAGACACCATGGCTACTGTTTATAACTCTTGTGTATACACACACATATATATATATATACATACACACACACACATATATTCTCAGAATAAAATATGTCTTGGGTGTGAGTACCACTCTCTTATCCATTCCATGAATATGAAAATGCCACAATTTGGCAGCTTAGTTAGGGATTGTGATAAAGAGTAAGATTTGGAAGATCACTGGTCTCTGATCCAGAGGCTACTTGGCACAGAATGAGCCAGTCACACACCTAAAGTTTCTTCTTGTGCAAAACAGAGTGGCCACATGTGAACCAAGAACATAACCACAAGAAACAATACTGGTCTGCAGTCACCCAGACCACAGCTTAGTGTTTTCTGGGGTGCTGCTAGCAGGCACAAGGAAAATACATACCAGAGAATGTGCCATCAAGGATGGTAGAAGACTGAGTACACATACACTTTGTTTTCCCTCTGTTTGATAATCTAACAGAGGCCTATGCTGCACTGGCCCTTTGGCCAAAGTGCACCAGATTAACTCAGTCTAGAAGACTCATTTAGACCCTCTGGCTGTGTTGAATTCACTTATAGTTTTCCCTTGATCCATGCCTTTCATCAATCCAGTCCTTCATTTTTTTCACTCTAGAACAGACCCTGTGTCTGACAGTACATGTCATTATCCAAAACAGCTCTGTTTGTATGTTTTAGCTTTGCTCATTATTTGGATAATAACAGGGCACTTCAGTAATACCAGCCCATAACCATATTTTTGTTTTTTCTTCCATTCTATTTTTATCAAACAGGTGTACTATCAAAGAATTGGCAACTGTGCTCCAGTAACATCATCTTATCCCAGACCATACTGCTTCTGACACATCATCATGCATTACACAATTTCACTGGCATGTCCAGCTGCTGTTGTAGACAATCCTGCTGGTATCTGATCAAACCAACATACAATACTCGTGCCATATGATTCCTACATGGCAGTTGGTATCTGAAAAGTTTCTGGGAAACCTTGCTGATAGGCTTGTTGCTTGGTTTAAGATTTTATGAGAGTTCTTACACAGATCTCTGTTCCTTCCTTTTTTCTATGCTTAAATGACCTCTTGTACCAGAACCTATGTATGGATTGCAAAGTAACACCACCATATAGATGACAAAACATTCCAAGCAAAACACAACAGTTTCTGCAATACAGACCCTTTTGTGTTTCACCTTGCCCCTTCATTGTATTCTGTCTACTCTTCCTCAGATTCTTTTCTTCCTTAGTGTTTACCAGGGAATTATTATATTATTATATTACTTACTGTATTCTCATCCCTATTTTCATTCAGGCAGCCACCAGCATTACTCATATAAAGATTATATCTGCATAGAAAATCACCTAGAGTAAAGTCAGTGTCTATGGTGAATTCATAACTGCAACAGCTGCCACTTGAAACTCCACTGAGATCATTTCCAGAAAGTAGTGCCTCCAGCAAAGGGAAAAAAAGGGAGCAACCCACTCAGGGTTGTTCAGTTATGCTTTGGCATCATAATGAGCTAGCCTAAAAATCTGTACCAGTCCTCAGTATGACAGTATCCCATTGCTCCTCTTCCATGGATGTATGTTACTTTAGTATTGACCACTAGATAATTTATATATGACCAGCTTTGTTCTAAAGTCAACTGGATAAGTCTAGCCATGACAGAACAGTGCATTATACAAGTAATAATTCAGTTATCACCAATTCAGGCCACTTTTGTGCCCTTGTTCTGTACTCTTGCTGCCACCAGTATTCATGTTAGTAGTTAAACTGTGTCTTCAGCATAACAGTGACTGCAGCATGAGCATAGAAGTTAGAAATGATCTCAGCTCCATCAAGAGAGCCATTATTCACACTAAAAACATTATTTTGTAGCCCTTTGACAAAGCTGGTTCTGCAGCTGTCACCTTCATGTGCTTGCTTTCATTTCGTGTAAAAGAAAAGAAGAAATTTTCTTGTTCGAAATGTTCTTTCTTATTACAGGGACAAATATATTTCTCAAACATTTCTGAAACAACTGCTGAGAAATAACATTATTTCTTAGTCAAGAGTTAATTTTTACTTCTTCAACATGTAGAATAAAAATGACCCATGAGGAAGGTGTCTTGAAATAAGCTATTCAGGCACAGCGTGGCTTACAGAGTTATTTCTTTGGCTGTTGATTGTTTTAATAACTAAACAGAAAATTAAAAGAATATGGAGAATTCCTTATTCATGCAGTTCATATTTGCTATCATTCTTTATTTTAAAGAAAGCTTGATTATATGGATTATATCCAGATCTGTGATAAGTTGTGCTGCATAATTACCACTGCTAGCATCCTGTGATCATTTACTTAATGTTATCTTTCAATTCGTATCTATAAGATGATTTCTATGATATAGCACATAAGGTCAAGTGCTGCAGAATCTAAATATAGATTAATATTTGGAAATAAAAGGTTTCCTTTTTGATTTTGAGGCATTTTGAAGATTTTTCTCTTTTATATTGTTCAAATCATCACTTTCTTTTGTATTTAGCAATACAGAAGATATGGAAAGAAACGCAATAAGTTATTACTGTGAGTCAGACAGGGTTGTCTTTTCATATTATGTATTATTCTCTTTAGAACTTTCATATATTATGCCTTTTGAAGATTGTACACCTTTTCCTGATCACTTAGAAATATTCAAATATGGATGAAAGTTTTCCTACAGTCCTCTCTAAGAATTCATTTTGAAATTATATTTTATTCTTACTTGCTTAGGAGAAAATAAATGCATTATATTCCTTTATTTATTCCTCAACATTTTCACCACTATAAATCTTTTTTGTTTCCAGTTAGAGGTATTTTTGTTACCCATTTCTGGTCCTTTGCAACAACTCTGAAAGTGCTTTTCACTATAACTACCTTCAGTTATAGGAAAATAGTTGCAAAGGGATGTTAGTTTAAGTTAGGAAGTAAGCTTTAGCTACGAAAATATTTTCAGGTGCTGCTTTGCAGTAGAAGACAACATAAGGTATTATTTCGTTTCAAAAAACAATCAGAAGGTATTTGAATAGGACAAATAGAATGCCAGTGTGAATACACTTGACCCAAGCAGCAAATACTTAAGAAATAAAGATCTACATTATCGATATATTTATAGAATCATAGAACCATTTGGGTTGGAAGGGACCTCCAGAGGTCACCTAGTCCAACCCCCCTATAGTGCGCAGGGACATCCCCAACTAGATCAGGTTGCTCCGAACCTTGACTAGCCCCACGTTGAATGCCTCTAGGGATGGCGCTTCAACCACCTCCCTGGGCAACCTGTTCCAGTGTTCCACTATACTCCTGGTAAGGAACTTTTTCCTAATATCTAATCTAAATCTACTCTCCTCTAATTTCAAACCATTACCCCTTGTCCTTTCACTGCAGGCCTTTGTGAACAGGCCCTCTCCAGCCTTTTTATAAGTTCCCTTCAGGTAGTCAAGGAAGGTCACTATTAGGTCCCCCCGAAGCCTTCTCTTTTCCAGGCTGAACAATCCCAGCTCCCTCAGCCTGTCTTCCTAGAGGAGGTGTTCCAGGCCCCTGATGATTTTCGTGGCCTTCCTCTGGACCTGCTCTATCAGGTCCATGTCCTTTCTGTGTTGAGGGCTCCAGAGATGAAAACAGTATTCCAGACGAGGTCTCACCAGAGCAAGTACAGTGGCAGAATCACCTCTCTTGATCTGTTGGTCACGTTTATTTTGATGCAGCTCAGGATGTGATTTGCCTTCTGGGCGTACTGTTTGCTCATGTCCAGCTTCTCATTCACCAACACCTCCAAGTCCTTTTCTGTAGGGCTCCTCTCTATCTCTTCATCCCCCAGCCTATATTGATAGTGGGGATTGTCCCAATCCAGGTGCAGGACCCTGCACTTGGTCTTGTTGAACCTCACAAGGTTCTTCAGGGCCCACCTCTCCACCCTGTCCAGCTCCCTCTGGATGGCATCCCGCCCCTCCACCTTATCCACAGCACCACACAGCTTACTGTCATCAGCAAACTTGCTGATGGTGCACTCACTCCTGCTGTCAATATTGTTTATAAAAATATTAAAGAGTACATGTCCCAGTATGGACCCCTGAGGGACACCACTTGTCACTCTGAATGTAGAATTGTCTTCTCGTCCCAGCACAGAAGTATTTCTAGAAAGAACCATTACAAACTAGATTGGACAAAATATGGAATTGCAAATAATCTGATCTTGTAGGGACATGAACAAAATGAGTGAAACAAAAACGCGTTGGCAATGTGAGTCTATCTGAACACAGAATACAAGGAACAATTCAAACACAGCAATGATCAAAGATGTTTTGTTTCTGGAAAATCATTACACCTGAGTTACAAAATTAACAGCATTCAGAAGATTACTTGCATATAGCTGTTAAATTTAACATCAAGTAGTAAACATACATAAAGCATGAATGGTTAATAAATTTTAAATATGTTTGTTACTAAAACAAAAAGACACTAGCATGAGACAAAACTAGAAACCTTAAAACTACAGTAATATTCCTTTTTAGATTAGAGTCCATTTCTCTGTCCAAAACATCTTCAGAATCAATCCATTCCTACCAAGCATTGCAATTGCAGGGAAAAAGCATTTTTCAATAGAGAACTGATCCTTCAATTATTTTTAATCTGGTGTGCATCTAGATTGTTAGCCAGTACAAAATAATACTTTATAGGCTTCAGCAAAAATGTCAATGTATAATTGCACTACACCTACATCACACCTGCTGATGTAGTTAGTCATGTTTTATATACCTCAAATAGCACAGCTTAACAGAAATACCATATAGAAATTTGTACACTCTAATTTGGCAATTTTTCTTTGATCTTTTATATTAAAATTTTCCTCTAATATCCACATCTGATCTTACACATCTGTTTTGTTATTTCTTTCTGTAACACCATGTGGAGAAGCAGCATTATAGACAAAGGTTATTTACAAGCATTTTCCAGAACAATATCAGAATTAACAAGGATGCTATTATATTCTTCTCAGCATCAGAGAAACCTTTTGTAGAGATGGGCAAAGTCATGCATAGGCAAATTAAAGATCTGCATACTATTTGCAAAGATTGTTAGTATAACTTCTGATACCTTCATTCCTAAGTCCTTTCTACTGAGCTTATATAATACTAATTATATGAAACCTTTTCAGAATCACTCTCTCAAGCCATAATGTTTGATCAATACAGTTTAACCTTAGCTCATCTAAATTTAGCACAAGGTCTCCTTCTGATCTGTTTCAAACAAAAAGTCTCCCCAATATTTGTCTCCGAGCAAATGATGAATTTGTTTTAACTCACTTGACTTGTTCCTAGGAAGGCCTGTTTTAACTCACTTGACTTGTTCCTAGGAAGGCCAAGGTCAGGATATACAAAGTATAGAACAGTTAGAATGAGGTAAGAGGGGGTAAGGACTATATATATATATGTATGACTATATCTTGATTCCCAAAATTATATTGTGCACAAGTTTGATGATACTTTTTCCTGTTTAAATTCTGCATCTCAGGTGTCTCCTAGTGTACTTAAGTTATATCAGTTTATATCCATGACTGGACTTACAAATTCATTTACAACACTTCTGAACTTAGTCCACAATGGCATGGTGTCAAATTCAGGCTCCAATGAGTCAGTGAAGATGTCATAGATTTTCCTTATGAAAATAATTTTAAGGGTAAGGAAAATATTTTTATTTAAATTAAAAATATATATATAAAATACAAGTTCAAATATCAGTGCAAGCAGTAAATAACTGTGAACTACATCCTGGTTTAACATGAGAATAGCAGAATGTGGTTTGCATACTGAGATGAACAGGACTGTATGTGCAATAAAACTAAGTAGCAAAATACTTTCCAGTACTGGAAATTACTAATACACAAGTATTCATCATACATCTTATGTTATTTGCTTTGCTACATCATCCTCTCATTACAAACTTACATCTATGATATAACATGTAATATGATTCTTTTTGGTATGTGTCGAGTTATAAGCATATTCCTCTCAAAACAGAGATGGATTTGGCCCATAAATCTCTAGAACATTTTTTTTCAAGTTTTTAACAATGAATTAAATGCTCTTTGGAGTTCTGTATATTCGATATGATTGTTGGTAGGTAGATTTGATTCAGTTCCTGCTGAAGTGAGGCTCAAGAAGGTTGACACCAGGTGCTTCTGCGGTATCTGCAGATAGACTGTGAAATAGGAGACACAAAGATCCCGTGGAGAGCTATGACTTACATGGATTCAGTGACAGAACTCCCTTTACTGTGTTCTACAGCTGAGGAAACTTTTGAAGACTTAGGCTTTAGCAGAGAAGTTTTTAAAAGTAAACTCTACACCAAAACAAAAGAAACTATCCTCATGGTACTCAGTACACAGAGCAAAGGCGAAAAGAAGCAGAATCTCCCATTCCACACCTGAAAACACTCACTCTGCTGCAATCTGCTCTAGCTGCAGGTGATAGATGAACCTTTTTGCCAGCACACAATCAAGGGCACTGCAGCAATCTAACCGTGATATCTGAAAGATCCATGTAACAGGTCAACCTGTGAGAGAGGAATATAAAGTTCTCATCAACCTAAAAGGTTTAAAAAACCTTTATAGAACATCTCTTGCTGTGACTGACACATGATTTTCTGACATTCACTTTTGATCAATCTGCACAAATAAATGTCAAGGCCGACATAGTATCAGTCCTGCAACACAACCAACATAACTCTATTTTGTACTATATCATTCAAAGGCTATATAGCACTAAATGTTACTAAAAAGCAGAAGACAGGTTCTCTCTGAACATCCATTTTCCCTCTTGAAATGGCAATAGCTAAACAAGACCTGAATTAGATCTTCATGTTCTTAGTTGGAAAAGGAAAGGGTTTTTTTCCAAAACTTTAAAGACCACTTAAGCCCCTAAATATTCTGTAGATATAGCGGAGCTTGACACTGTAAGTCCTGTAAAGCCTGTTAGTGTCTTCCACCAGTTCAAATCAGTTCAAGATGAATGTTGAGACTGAGAGACCCTAACTAGCATACATGAAAAACAGCTACTCATTCCCTCTCCAAGGTATCCCTTAACAAACAGCAAAATCATAAAAAAAGCAGCTGAGAAGGAAAAGGAGGTTGGAAGCATAGTACAGAACCCAGAGCTTACAAAGAAAGGGTCAGAATCAATGAATGATTCTATATGCAAATATGCTCTCACTTTCCCCTCTCTCTTCTATGATGTCATGGTTCACTTTAATTCAAATCATTCCCTCAGACATCTCTGGGAAAGTTGCCTAATTATCTGAAAAACATATGCAGCAGGAAAGAATGTTGATATCTGGCAAAGGGTGCTGTTTTCAGAGCTGCTGGGCTTAATTATTTATTAGCAATAATAAAAAAAATAATAAATTTATTATTTTTTAACAATAATAAAATCTTAGATGAAAAGAGTAAAGAGTTTAAAAATTGAAAAAAATATTTAAAATCATTTTTTCATATTTCTTTTTGTGTGATAGGACTTTACCCTTTAGCTACCTCCTCCAAGTACTTAACCTGCCCTTTCTGCCTCTGTCTCACTCACAGCACTGTTGTTTCCAGGTGACATTTAGAATGTCTGTAAGCTAAATTTCCACACTTATTTTAATGTGGAAAAAATCAAGCATGACATATGGGTAATTCAGATAGCATTTACTTCCCTGTGGGAAACTCTAACTTCACTTGTTACTTTGAACAATTGGGAATATGCCTACTTCAAACTACTAGCTTGCTAGTATTAGAAATACTATATTTTTATATTTAATCCTTGCCTAGAAAAATATATTTCTTCCTTTTTCCTTGTAATAAGGTTCATACTAAACTGTGTGGAGACTATCTTAACAGAATAAATTGATTAGCTCAGTACAATAATGTAATTATTTACCATACATTAATATGTCAAAGCCAGACCTAGACTCATTCCATCTCACTTTAGGCACCTAAACAAAGTAACTAATCACTCTATGCCTACTGCCATTGCAATAAAACAGAGACCTTTGTAAAGAAGGTGCTTCATTTTCTCTCATAACTGCCTAAAAGGGACTCCATAGGGCAGCTTTATTCAGAGTTCAGGCCTCTCAGTTGTGTTTCTAATGATAGGCGAAATAACGTGGACCTAAGCATGTGTGAAATTTTTACATGCTTTGGAAGGACATGCTCAGTTAGTTCTTGGAGCAAGCAATTTCTATGAAATGCCATCAACCACTGCAGGTTCACTGCCAGTAAGTCCTGAAATACGAATTTGGGGAAAATTAGAAGGAAAAGGCATACCAAAATCTGTTTATGGAATGGGTTGTAGAAAATTGCTTGAGGCATTACAGGAATATAGCTATGTCTCAGATAGTATCGCAGAATCATAGAATATCCTCAGTTGGAAGGGACCCACAAGGATCATCAAGTCCTGTCTACAAACAGGACAACACAAAAAAAATTGCACCCTGTGCTTGAGGATGTTGTCCAAATGTTTCTTGAATTCTGTCAAGTCTGACACTACTTCCCTAGGGAGCCTGTTCCAGTGCTCCACCACCCTCTATGTGAAGAATTTTTTCCTAATATCCAACCTAAACCTACGCTGGCAGAACTTCATGCCATTCCCTGAGGTCCTGTCACTGGTCACCAGAGAGAAGACAGCTCCTGCCCCTTCACTTCCCTTCATGAGGAAATTATAGACCACAATGATGTCTCCCCTCAGTCTCTTCTTCTCCAGGTTGAAAAAACAAGTGACTTTATCCATTCCCCATATGGCTTCATCTCTAGACTCTTCACCATCTTTTTAAAGAAGATAGCGTAAAGATAAAGAGCAGTAAAGATTAGAAGCAGCATGATCAAGATATATATAGAATACAAATTTTGTGAGAGACAGAATAGTCAATGAAAGGACTTGAAAAACATGATTGTAAGGAGAGATGAATGGAGAAAAACCACGAGCTTGTGTTCTGCAAAGACAGGATTACAGTTTGGCAAGCATGAGTCAGAGAATGAATGGAGGAGAGGCAAGAATCAAAATTTGGGTGGAGAGAGCAGAAAGGTGAAAGCAGGATTTGGGAACAAGGAATATCACTATCAACAGAGAGAGGGAAGAACATAAAAAGCTGGAGGTTAAGAAACTTCACAAACATTTAAGAGGTGATATCTCATTGATGATATACAGCAGAAAGAAGTCAGTGAAAAGATAAGTAAAAAATATTATTTTATTTTGGTTCTTTCCTTTATTCCATAATGAACTTTTCCAACTGCTTTTTTGTGAACTGATGTTACATTGGGCGCCTGGCTGTTGGAGACGAAAAAGCAACTGAAACAGTGACAACTTTTACATGAGTCAATCCTACAGGGAAAAGTCTGAAGAGCTGTTGCTGACTCACTTAAGAGTAGGCTGAATGGCAGTGCTGAACACACTTAAGAAGATGGCTCATGTACCAAAAGCAGTCAAGATCAGTCAGAGATAATATACTCTGGGAGTGGGACTTAAGGAAAAGGGGATTTAAAACACAGCCTTAGTTAAAGAGAAACTCCATTGTCAGGAAAAAATGGTCTTATCAGGGGTATTTCTCAATGTTGCAGTTTGGTAAATAATATCTAATCCCACGGAAATGGGTTTGTGTGCTTCTTTGCTTTTGCAGTCAATCAGTATCTTCTTGCACAGTATATCAATGATAAAGATTACATGTTTAACAGAAGGAATATTTCTATTAGTAAGGGTCTAGTCAGTAACATGGGCTAAGTCATCCTGGTGCTTCACTTTTAGGCAGGGAAATAACTCTTAAGTGCTAAAGCACTTAAGTGTGGAGCAGAGTTCACAACAAATTTCTGTTCTGAAACACTACCCTTGGTGTAGGGTCTGGTAATGACCAAAGTCAACATCAGGAACCTAGACTTCATTTGATATGCAAGTAGTAAGGATACCCCAAACATTTCAATTCTGTTTCAGTACAGCCTACAGTTAACAAACAACTTTGGATGCTAAGACAAATTTATGTATAGATTTTTATATAGAGATGCTGGGAAATAGGATCTCATTCTCCCATTTTACTTGTTTTCCAGCTGTCTTCATTTTTTAGTTGCTAGGTATGTTGGATTGATAAGTTCATTATAGCAACTGCCTCAGTTTACCTTCATGAAACCTACTCTGATTAGATCTAAATTATTCTCTCAAAAAGAAGGCAAGTTAGGTTTTTGTTTGGGTATGCAGCATGATAATAGATTCTAGGTGCCCGATTGAATAAGAAACGTTGGTTTGGTCTTAACTTCTCAGATAGTAAGTTGAATAGGCTTCTGTAGATTAATCTTCCCAGTGCAGAATGCTATTCACAGAGATACTCAGAACATGCGTCCCTATATTTTTTGTATAAGTTAATTTTGTCTGTTGAAACAAGGTATATTATCTTGAACATAGCACCCTTTTAAACAGCTATACTAATTCTATTATACAACAGAGCATTATGGCAGTACTCAAAACACTGTTTCCCTATAGATGCAAGTTTTATATGGTCATATCACAACAGGAATTTTACTGACATTGTAAACTGAAGAGAATGAGTACTTGCTTGTCAATATGACAAAGCCAACCAATAGATGATAAAATATAACTGCCTTGTATACTTTGATAGACTGAGAGTCAGAAAGCATTAGTCAAAATATGTTTGGTTGGGGTTTTTTTTTGCATTCTGGTTATGAATTGTAGACATTAATTTTGTATCCTTTCTGGCCACTCTGCGTTTGGTCTTTTTACATATGATTTTCCTGTAGAATTCATATTTCTTCTTCTGACTCATATTTCTAGTATAATACACACTTTAATGATGTAGTAGCACTGAATCTAACATCAGCTAAACAACATTGCTAAGAAAAGATCCTTCAAATTTCCCCATCTTAAACTACATAGAACAAAGGCAATTTATTTTAAAAAAAAGGCAACTAAAATCTTTTAAAAGAGCTTCAGATTTTTTTCATTGCCTAGCTATAAAGAATAGCATCTAAATTGCTTTCTGATTAAAAGAGTACTATAGAAGGTTAACAGAAAATCTTGAATGGAATTGCCAGTTCCATCGATTAGATTCAATTTACAATGCCAGCCAAGTAAAACCTAATTTTGTTTAACTTATTATGTCAATTGTTATTCTGCACATCAGTAAAAGACTAACCAATTTTCTTTCCTATATGATCCTATTATCAATCAATCAATATTTTTCAAGCAAAAAAGGCAGAATTTCAAAATAGTTTCAATCTTCAATCTTTCAGAAGATCAAAAGGCAAACATTGAGGAATAAAATTTTAAAACTGCTTATATGGGATATAAAAGTTATGAAGTTGAAGTCAGCTGCTATTTAACACTGGGCCATGACAGACTTCTTGTGAAACTTCTAGGAGCAGCACAAATGCAGCAATCATATTTTCACAATAAATGACAGCAAATCATTTCCCTTCAGGTCTTTAAAACAAAATGTGCACAAATCAAGCTCCTTTTGAAAGAAACCAGAATGAACTTACTTAATCAAAATTATCACTGCTTTTCACAGTTTCAGAACTGAAAGGTAGACAAGTAATTATTAATCAAATATGAAAGTTGTGGCTTTGACAGTGGAAAAGGTTGAACCAACCACCCATTTAGTACTGTAATATGCTAAGCAGACTTAAGTATTACCGAAACAGTACAATTCAGAAGATCAGCAGCCTGGTTTGTAGCTCTGAAATGACAGGAGGATGTCTAACAAACATTAATTTTGTTTCCAGACAGTTCTGTCTGTGACAATTTAACTTGATCTGCAGAATTATCAGTAAATTGGGAAACTGCTTCAGAAATGGAAGTTAGCCTCTAGTCTCAAAGGAGCAAAAAAAGGTTTATTATAATTTAATTTTGTCCACTTTTTGTCAAGCCACTTCTGTATTTCTCAAATTGCAGCATACATATATTAAAATGTAAACCTCTCAAAACTTTCTTTTTTAAAATTTTTAATGGCAGATCTCCTTCAGAGGACTTTCCTACTATATGGATATCACTGTGGGTTGATACTCAACAGGTTGGTTTTGTGTACCAACCCAAAATAGTATTTATATTGTAGGCCAAGTATGAAGTATTCCATCATGTTTGGTTTCCAATGGAATTTAAATTTCAGCACACTAGGAATCTTCTCTTTTCACAGTTTATTCTATTAGCACATTCAGCTTTAAAAAGATTTGTCTGGATTTCAACAGATATATTAAGACATACAAAGCAAACATTTTAACAGTTTTTTCACAGACAGACAAGCACCTGACTAAGTGAAGAACTGTTAAAGTTTTAAAATAAGAATGAAGACATACAAACATGCTCTTTAAAATTCAGTGGTTTCAATTTCCATATAAAATTAATTCTTTAGAAATTATTTTTCATAATTTAGTCTCTAACAACCAAGTCTCTCACCTAGATGAAGATACTGACTGCCTGAATCCTGAAGTAGTAACTGTTGTAGCATCACTGAATAGTATCAAGCCATAGTACCTAAGTGTTTATAGTTCTAGCTGCACATCACAGGTCTTTTATTGCACGTAAGTGAATTTGAATTAATACAGTGCCATTTCTTTCCACTGTACACTGCTTCACTTGTCTTGCAACCACAGAAAACACTGGCATAAAAAAATTGTGCAAGTTTTCTGAGGTGGAATAATCTTTTAAAAAATGAAACTTCCTTATATTATCTTCTATGGTAATATAGATCATCAGGACCTAGAAATCTGACAGCATGGTGGCTGGACATTTTGGTAATCATTATGGCAAAAAGAGTGCAATTATACCTGTGTATGCACAGCTCTTTCCAGGTTTTGGTGCACACAGAATTGGATTTTCCAGCAACAAAACTAATTGCCACAATAATTCACTCAGAAGCTTCCCAGCATTACTCCAGGAATAGGTCATGAGTTCATTCTCCAGGGCAAGTGTCTTGTTTCTGCAGCAAAAGGAAACTTTTGTGTCTTTTCACTGCATCTGCAACTATCCTCTACTATTTTTCTTCCACAAGCTGCAACATTCCACCAGATCAGCAAAGGAGTTTTGCAATTCAAACTGTCATTTCATCTAGTCCCTTTGAATTTCTGGAGCAAATAATATTTTTAAGTGTAGAAAATAGATACTGTTGGAGGTACTCCTTCTAGGGATATATATCTTCCGTTCATAATCATTTAATTAAACTGCCCTGGGTTTGAAACTGAAGTGCTAAATGTGGTACTACTTTCAACTTTTCATTAATATTTTGTAAGTCTTTTTGGTGGCCAAGGGAAGATTGCTCTTAAGATGTGGCCTTTCTTTCCAGGCCTATGGCTGAACTACTCCAGGAAAGTATTTTAGGATTCACTAACAGAACCAAACCAAGAGCAGACAAAAATATGTCAGGAGCAGGACAAAATCCTTCTGCCATTCAAGAGGAACATAACCTTACTCAGGGCTCTGAGCTGCCCCAGTTTGTGCACTGGTGCATTCACAGAAATTACCTATGGAGAGTACATTTGATTTTTCAAACAGAAATTATAGACAGGTACCAAAACAGTATTGAGAATCCATATAAAAAAAAATAAGGCAAAAAAAAAGCATGTTTAGAGTCCCATTAAAAAACATCTTCAGCTTACCATTCACAACTCTTATTACTGTAGTAAAAGATGGCAGGCACGTGCATATTTTTTCTACCCTTCCTTAGTGATTAGCACTATTTTCTCTTGCACATTCAGTAAGTCCATTATTGCCATATTTTAATAAGTTGCATATATTTCATTTAAACCTCTACAAACATATGAATTGGGAGTTTTTATTGCATCACTGTGGTGACTAGTGGCTTGTAATATGTTAGGCAAAAAAAATCATAACTTCTAAGACCCTGTAAGTGAGACGTCTTGAAACTCAGTAACATAAACCTCTTTTCATTCATTCATGGAGCTGAGTCTGCCAACCCTAAAGGCATAGTTTTGCAGTAAGATGTAGGAAAGTTGGTCCAGAGGGAGTTCCTGCCTGCCCCTGCACTGATGGTGCTTACCTGCATAGCACATTTCAAATGGCACAGACAGATGAATTTGCAGCAAATTAACCTTACAAAAGCTTGACCCAAAGTTAAAAAAGGCTAAGGTAAGGAAGGTGGCAGCTGGGTTGGCTTATTCTTGAAACCACAAACTTAGAAAGCAGCAGGTGTTTAAATCTGGGGTCAAAAGACTGAGAAAATGAGTTTTGGATTAAATAATTTAAACATGAGCTCTTCAGGATTAAAACTCTGGATACTGACCCCAGAGATGCAACACAATAGAATAAATTTATACCTACCTTCCTCCTTCTTAAGTTCATTATAAAATGTGTGCCTTAATTAGGTATAAGAGCACCAGTTTAGAGTGGTAACTTTTTCACTTAGCAAGTTGTTCCCCTCCCTTCATAAGACACTGTTTGAAAGTGCCTTCTAGTAAAACCAAGAGCATATGTAAGTGGCAGAAGGAGAACTGGTTGAAATTACAGTTTCACAGCAAAGGTTTTAAAAGGCTTTTAAAATGAATCTATGCTCTAGGACACCACATTGCATACATTATTTACGTAAAATGTGAAGATGCTTGTAATACAATCTAATGCTACTGAGCTGAGCATTGCCAGTAACTTTTGCAGACTGAAACAGAGAAACATGAGCAAAGCTGACACTAAGATAAAGAGAGTGAAAAGTCCACTGCTGGGAAAAAAATAAAGGAAGTATGTGGAGAGAGAGAGAGACAGAGAACATAGATCAGAATTGTTTTGAAGACAGTGGTCATAGTCCTAAAGAATATAAAGGTGAATTTATCACATAAAACATTTAGAATAAGCAAATGAATCTATAGATGCACACCCTTAAATAGATCTTGGATATACCTACTAAACAACCAGGGAAAGGACTAAGAGTTCAAGAGTATGTCCTGAATGGTTGACAGAAAGGACAGGAGCAAGTTAGAGACAGATTAAGGACAGGCTGGAGAGCTGAGCAGGGAGAAATCTAATTAAATCCAACAGGGGCAAGTGTCGGATTTTGCACCTGGGAAATACCAATCCCATAGATCAGTACAGGTTGGGGACTGAGCTGTTGGAGAGCAGTGAAGGGAAAAGGGATCTGGGGGTCCTGGTAGATGGAAGGATGACCATGAGCCAGCAGTGTGCTCTTGTGGCCAGGAGGGCCAATGGGATTCTGGGCTCTGTTAGAAGGGGTGTAGTCAGTAGGTCAAGAGAGGTTCTTCTTCCTCTTTACTCTACCCTGGTGAGGCCGCATCTGGAATATTGTGTCCAGTTCTGGGCCCCTCAGTTGAAGAAGGACAGGGAACTGCTGGAAAGAGTCGAGCACAGAGCCACAAAGATGATGAAGGGGCTGGAACACCTTCCTTATGAGGAAAGGCTGAGGGAGCTGGGTCTCTTTAGCTTGGTCTCTTTAGAAAAGGAGGCTAAGGGGTGACCTCATCTATGCTTTTAAATATGTGAAGGGTGGCTGTCGAGAGGATGGGGTCAGGCTCTTCTCAGTGAAGCCCAGTGACAGGACAAGAGGCAATGGCTGTAAGCTGAAGCATAGGAGATTCCGTGTGAATACATGTAGGAATTTTTTCCCAGTTGAGGTGCCAGAGCTCTGGCACAGACTGCCCAGAGAGGTTGTGGAGTCTCCTTCTATGGAGGTATTCAAAACCCGTCTGGATGCGCTTCTGTGTGACCCGGTCTAGGGAATCCTGCTGTGGCAGGGGTGGGGGACTAAACGATCTTTCAGGGTCCCTTCCAACTCCTAACATTCTGTGATTCTGTGATTAAAATAAATAGCTGAATATGTCAGTAAGGAAATTGAGGTACAGGTATGTACAAACAATATAAGAACATTACACTCTGCCTTCCTTTCCCAGTGTTTTCCAACTTCTATCCACTGAACAAAACAAAAGAAACCATCATTTTTTAATACTTACTGAATGGACAAATTTCCAGTTTATTTCTTTTTCATTATGATGGTTATATGCCAACGTTTATCCTCAGTTTGCTTTACAGAAAATAAATACCCTAATCAATGCTCCAAGAGCTACAGAGGATTTATAAATATAAACCACTGTGATTCTTATTAGAAAAAAAAATATATGAACTATTTGATAAAGTCAAAACTCATAACTGAACAGTTTCATATTTTGAAAGTAGAAAAATCATTATCTGGATAAAGTGCAGAAATAACAAGAGAGCTACACAGCAATTTAGATATTAAGTGGCAATGAAAAATCTGAAGAGTGGGGAAATTCCCAGAGTATGTGAGCAAGTGGACATGCAGTTGCATGATTTGACAAATAAAATGATAACTGTGCTTATTTTGACTGACAGCGCGTTCATTATTCAAGATATCAAGGAGCTCAACCTCTTTAAAGACAAAACCAAGTTGGTGCACAATGAAAGCTGTCAACTAAACATGGAACTATAAATGCATACACATACAGGAAAGAAAAACAAAGCTATTTTTCTTGCCAGTTTGAGATAAGAAAACTATGTTGCTCTTATGTTTTCTGAGATTGTTTTCATTTTATCCAATCACTTGGCCTCAAGACTCTTAAAGGACTCATTTGGGTGAAGCACTGAAAGACATGGGAGGTACAGAATTCTGGAGGATTTCTCAGAGTAAACAAAAACTTGAAAAGATGATGGTTTTCAAAGTTCTTGTTTTAAGTGAACAAACCTTGCAAAACATACTAAGGCTCCTTAAGCCCTAAGGGTTCATCTTCTCTTTGGAAGTCTCTGCCTGGGCTAGCACAGTAACCAAAAAGATTAATGTGCCCAAAGATAGCTTCCTGATATAGGCAAACTAGTTGCTTTTGCCATTCTCCAACTACAATTTAATTTAAGTTTAATGAAATAACATCAAAGGCTATAATTAGAGGACTACTAGAACATATCATTCTTTTATGGTTAAGCTTTGCTCTTCAATTATTATGTGAGGTAAATTAAGCATCTTTTTGAATGAATGAACAAACCTTGCCCTATGTTGCATTCTTCTGTTTAATGGAGAAGGAAAAGGAGAAGGCAATGGAGGAAAAGAAACATGGTCATGTGGCTCTTCCAGGACTGGGACCTGTCCCACTTGCTAACCCCACCTTCAACCACAATCTCGGGTGCCAGCAGAGAAGCTAGAAGATAGAAAATGTTTCAATAAGACAGTAAAACCCTGGCAAACTTCAAGAATATTCAGTGGAGTCAGATTAGATCTGGAAATGATCCAGAGTCTCTTATTTCAGTTCTACTCTTTATGTAGTGCTTTAGTTTTCTTCACCAGATATGTTTTGAAACCTGTATTGCCTCCTTGCATGTGGAAATTTGTAAGGTAAATGGTCAGACAGTAAACTCTCTCATCTTGGTCTTGCAGTCCTTTCTTAGCCTGATTGTAAATAAACTGCCTACTGACTTCATGAGTAGGATTTATACTTGCAACATAAAAAAAGCTAATCAAAAGATGAGAGAATGACAAATGTCATAAAGACAAATATTAATACTTAAGATAATTACAGTCACTTTTATTTAGGAAGGATGACAATGATATTTTGAAGTCTTAGTGCTTGCTTTTGTGGCCAAGAATGTCAATGATATTCCAGGATGCTGTAAGAAGACTGATCAGCAGGATGAGGGAGATTATCCTACCTCTCTACTGTGCCCTACTGAGGCCACATCCAGAGTATTGTGTCCAGTTCTGGGCTCTCCAGTTCAAGAGAGACAGGGAACTACTGGAAAGAGTCCAATGGAGGGCTACAAAGATGATTAGAGGACTGGAGCATCCCTCTTATGAGGAGAGGCTGAGACAGCTGGGGCTGTTTAGCATGGAGAAGAAAAGACTGAGAGGGGATCTTATCAAATATCTAAAGGGCAGATGTCAAGGGAATGGGACTAGACTCTTTTCAGTGGTGCCTAGTGGCAGGACAAGGGGCAATGGCCAAAAACTAGAACACAGGAAGTTTCACCTAAACATAAGCAAAAACTTTACTTTGAGGTTGACAGAGCACTGGAACAGGCTTCCCAGAGAAGTTGTGGAGTCTCCATCTTTGGACACCTTCAAAACTCACCCCGTGCAACCTGATCTAGAGGAAATTGCTTTAGAAGGGGGGCAGGACTACATGACCTACACAAGTGCTTCCCATTCCTTACTATTCTGTGATTCTGTGATTCTATATAACATACTCAAAACAAAAATTTAACAGATTATAACTAAGTGAAATCATTAGTAAAATTTCCTGCCAAATACATCTACTAGTTATAGAGAGGATTATCCATATCACTGCAGTGAGTGAAACACCTTCTCCCTAATAATATATAAATATAAAAGTAGAAAATGTTTGTGAGATTGACTCTGGAGATTAATGATTTTACATTCAGTGCTTTTGCTAGATCTGTCAGCCATGTGGACAAACATGACTGAGCCTGGCAGATCTGTATTAACAGCATAGCCACTAACAGCCTTTCATTTTTTGTGGAAAAAAATTATTAAATAATATAAAGCAAGTTTTTTCAACTGGTGAAGTCTTCATAAACACTCAAAGTATCTTCTTTAAACAACATAGAAGTTCATAAGCTAAACATCAGTCTTTGGCAGAGTGAGTGTGCATCCAGTAAAGCAGGACTCTAACCCAAGGCTGCAGACCCAATCCAAAGTGTCCTAGCAATATTCAGGATCCTTTCTAGTGGGTGTCTAGTCCATGACAATATTTCGAAAAGGAACTGAGTAATAGAAGCTGTAACCACATTCTTGTTTTATTAGCCTGATCTTATCCTTTTCTTTTAAGACTAATTCCATAACATACACAAAGATTTATTATTTCCCTTTTTTTTTCTTGCAATAGAACATCTTCTGTAGAATAGGTGATCTTCAAACAATAACTGTGTTTCCTACTTGCTAAGTGAATACCTCAGATGGACAACATGGGATTTTCACAGACATCCATCCCCTTCAACTGACTACTGGAAAGAGAGATACTTGATCTAATAAAGACAAAATCAACCTTCCTTCACTTTGAGAGCTGGATGATTAAAATGCAGGCACAATACAAGCGATGAGATCATTCACCTGAGCAACTTAGGAGACCATCTGATGCTGAATTAGAAGAACAAACAAAAAGTTGTGTTTAAGTCAGATGTTCTCTTCAATATGTTTTCACTAACAGGGAAACTTTGTTCCCCTTACCTAGGAAGTATGTGAAAATAAATCAATGTGTTTCTTCAAATACTCTTCATATAATGAATTTTTTGTCTCCTTGCATGTTTTGGGTTTTAATCAGCTTTTATCAATTTAAACTGTTCTTAATATGTTTCCTTACCCATGGGTTAATGTTCAAATGGAATTTACAGAGAAAGTTGAAAAAGAGCAAGACATTTTGGCTGCTGTAATGAGATGACTACTGTCAGAAGTTGCTCTTTATGTACTTATGATTCTTAATATGTAAAAGGTTTTTCTAAAGGATTACTTTTAGCATAAATTATGCATATTTTAATAGACAAACAGTAGTCTTGGTTTTGATGGGGAGTTTTAAGATTATTGTAAGACAGATTTTCTTAAAGCAGACTTGGTAGTAGTGGTTAGGCATTTTGGGGGGGGGTTGTTTGTTTGTTTTGTTTTTTATTTTATTTTGCTAGAGTTCTCTATCCTTAGGGGGAAAAACATGCACAGACAAAGACTTATTACAGCAGACATTATCTTTTCCAAATCTAATAGAAACAGTTTGGTCAGACACAGAATTCAGAGTAAATTGTTTCATTCTGAGAAGCACTGACATTCTGTTGATAGGGATTTCATTAAACAAACAAACATTGCTTTTTGGTACCCCTGTTTCTGTGCAGTTGTATTTCACTGCAAAGGAAGACCTCTTTACAAGTTCACTGCTGTGAATGAAATAAAGATGATAGTCAGATTAAAGACTTCCAAGGAAACTTGCATTTTATGTTAAGATAAAACTAGTGAGGTGGAGTTTTTTTAATTATTGTTTACAGTTTCACATTGTCATTCAGGGCATTCATATTAATCTCGTCATATGATTATAAATGCCGAAGAGTTTAAATAGTTGCTGTTTTTCAGACCTCAGCATAACTCTTAGTTATATGTATCCCTGAAGATATCCTTAATATTACACCATACTACAGAGGTCTACTGAAATGGCTGTTTCTTTTCTTGAAGTAGGTCTTCCAAAAGTTCTATAGCTAACCCATAACAAATATGTTCAAGGTTTTAGCTGTTAAAAAAAGCCCTAAAACCTTAACTCTGTAAGCTCTCTCCCTTTGCTTTAATCTATAAATGCCTTCACAAATCCAGCTTGTCCACAAGAAATGTCAGTTCTAAATGGATCATGTTTTCAACAAACATATTCAATTTTCAACAGAGCATTCCTGTAAGGTTGATATACCTTCCTTTTCCATTTTTTTCCATATATTCCTACTGGTTTTGTTCTATTTATTCATAGTCAGTCTCAGATTCATAGCATCTTTTATGTTATGAGCAAAAATAGACCAGTATGCCTTGCTGGTAATTCTCCAAGCACAACAGATATATATCGTCTGTTTTTCTTCCAAGGTGACAACAGCTAATAGGTTGCTGGAGGGGTTTATTGCCATGGCTTCTCAATTTCCATTTCAAACACTGCTTAGAAACTCTTTTGTATTGTGTGGTACCAAAGATCCCAGCAGGATTGAGACCCCATGATTAGAGTTAAATAGGCATAAGCTACTACTGCTGTAGAAGACCGTAAAAAACTCCACAGGTAAACAAACATAAAAACAGTTGGGTTAGAGAAAAAAAACAACCAAACAAACAAAACCACAAAACCTAACAAGATACATAGCATATTAGGCAGCTTTCAGTCCCGTACAACTTATTTATGTTGCTACTATAGGACCATGCATATGATATGCATGTGTGAAAGAGATTTTGTAATGGGGAAACTCTGACTTTCATTTATGTAAAAAGTAAAATATTTTTAAAAGAGCTAATTGAAACATCTATTTCAATAGACACGCCTATATTTATTATTTAAACTTACTTTTACTTGTCTCAGAAGCAAAAATAAACCAAACACACCACTGTTTAGGTAAAAGCCGCTAGCACTCAAGTGGCATGAGAAAACCAGAGCTAGTACTGTATATTAATCATATTTGTCAACCATTGGTAACATATGGTATTATAATTATATCAAATATGTTTACAAAAGATGTGAACAGGTGCTAACGCCTGTGCTCCAAATGTTGACAGGCCTTAACGACATGTTCCCTTTTTACCAAAATGTGTCCCACAGACAAGGCAAGAAAAAGCCTGTAAACTAGGTCAAAGAGTGTTTTCAAAATAACTTAAATGTCTCCCCAAACTTTTCTGAAACTTGTTGTTTCAAATCTAATTGGATGTAGGTAGTAGTCAGGGTTCCACATTATACATGAAACATCAAAGACATTTCCAAAGAGTATTGTGCTTTCCCATTCATAAGGTCCATGTAGTATATATTTACTGCTAACACTGTTATCACTAATACTTACTATTACTGACATTGTGCTGGATTCTACAGGCTCTACCAGAGGCAACAGTCACGAAACAGATATCATATGTTCACATACAGAATAGACAGTCTGTCTACAGAGTTTAAAATCTCAAAAAGAAGTGTAACAAAGGAATATAATAAACAGGATACATATGCAAATGATTAGACATCATTTGAAGAGAAAGAGCTATCTGGAATAGTTTTATCCCAGAACTGTGGCTACTTCCTTTTATAATTTAACTGCCTTAGTAGTGTAGATGCTTGAAATATATATTGGATCAAAATAGACATGACTTTCCAGTAAAACTGGAAAGGTTACTGTACAAGAACCTATGGATAATTATTACCAATTAATACGGAATGTGTATGGTCTTCACAGAAACACAGAATCACAGAATGTTAGGAGTTGGAAGGGACCCTGAAAGATCATCTAGTCCAACCNAGGAAGGTGTTCCAGCCCCTTCATCATCTTTGTGGCTCTGTGCTGGACTCTTTCCAGCAGTCCCCTGTCCTTCTTCAACTGAGGGGCCCAGAACTGGGCACAATATTCCAGATATTACCTTTAGCCCAGATATTACCCTACCCTTACTCAGGGTAGAGTAAAGAGGAAGAAGAACCTCTCTTGACCTACTAACCACACCCCTTCTAATACACCCCAGAATCCCATTGGCCCTCCTGGCCACAAGAGCACACTGCTGGCTCATGGTCATCCTTCCATCCACCAGGACCCCCAGATCCCTTTCCCCTTCACTGCTCTCCAACAGCTCAGTCCGCAGTCTATACTCATACATGTGGTTGGTCTTTCCCAGCTGTCTCTAGAACAGTAAGTATCAGCTATGGCTTAGTAACAACTTTTAGTAGTTAGTAACCAAATGTGCAACTATTCTTCTTAAGAAGAGGTGTGCAAAATGATTTTGAGTTTTAGTTGTAAACCATTTAGACAACATGTTGACAGGTACAATAAGAAAGGCAACAAAATGGTCTAGATTCAACCCCTTTAAAGAACAGCTTTAAGTAACTTGTCACTGACTTTAAATCATGTTCATGATTTCATTCTGCAGCTACTGCATTGCTTAGGATCACTACCTCTAAGAAATTATTTGTGATTATCCAGTATTAAAGAAAGTAGGTCAGGTTAAATAAAAGTAATTAAGTCATTATTGTAATTAGCAAGAAGTGCAAATTCTCAATTTACATCCACATAGATAAAAATAAGAATTTCCTAATATGTTGTTCATTTCATGGGGCATTTTCCCTCTTTAAAATCTTTTCTCTTTAAAATCTTCCCTCTATGAAAACCTCTTCAGTCTTAAGCACGTCTTCTGCTCAATATCCACATGAAGCTTCCGCAAGACTTTGTGAGACAGGACTGACACCAGGCTATGGATATCTGGTTTTGCATGATTTAGGTGATGTAATTCATTATTTCTACTAGTTCCCAGTCATATTTGAGATCTGGAGAATAATCTGCAGCTCAGTTGAAACATGGCCTAAGGTAAAACAGAGAGACAATACCTGTAGAACATACAAGTAGTGCCAAGATGTTTGGCTGAGGAAGTTCATTTGACATTGCTTAATGGTGTACATAACCTACAGCTGGTTTTAGTCCCTTGCTGAGAAAGCCGATAACACTTTGTTATATCACTCTGGCTATGATATTGTCACATTTCTTTTTAAATTTGGGCAGTAGAATTGTTGTCTGCAAATTAGTCATCTCAGGCTTAAGATATTACAAAATACTCAGAACATTGTAAACCTACTCATTAACTGAACCTTGTATAATTTACTCAGGTACCATTGAAATCACAGCACCAGAAATATAGGAAACTATACATTTAAACAACAAAGGCAGACAGTGCTGTGTTTCCCAAATGGCTGGACTGATTTACCACAGGCTCTGCTTCTCCCTGTGCTGCACTGCTATGATTGACTGACAGCATGTTTTTATGCAATTTCTTCATTGTAATAGAAAATCTTTAGTTAATCCAGCATTCTCTATGAACACGTCTTCACTGCAGCCCTAATCTGAATTTTTCCCTGGGTGTTCCCCAGTTGTCCTCATGCATAAGATCTGACAAATTTCATGACGATTTAAACTGCCATCACAAAATATAGATTTCAAACTTAACTATAACAATTAATTTTAGTTAATTTAATTAATTCTTAATTTTAAAAAAATCACAAAGCATTAAAGAAAATATATAAGGAAAATTACTATCAGAAACTGCCCAACATTATAAAGACAACATTAAACATTTTTTACAGATGACAGTATTTTAAAGGGGAAACTAAGAGTAAAAATAGTTAACTAACTAAATAAATAAGGAAGACTGAAGAAATGAAATTGCAGGATAGATAGAGGAGCAAATAACTGTTTTGAATACTAGAGCAGAGCAGTGCATGCATATAAACAGCTAGGCAATAATACTTCAGGGGCAGACTTGCAAATGTGATGTTTGGCGAATGGTGTTTTTACCATGAGCAACTTTTTGGCCAAAGTTTTGGGGATTCCACTAAAAAACACAATGCAAATGTTGTTTGTTGCATGAGTATATGCTATAGAAGTTCTCTCCACAGCAGAAGATTACAACTAAGATGTAAACAGCTGTATGTATACACTGGATATATTCAGAACTAGCCCTGATTCATGCCTGAATTTTATCCAAGAAACAGCATGAGTGTTTCTCTGTGATATTTTCTTTCCACAGAAATTGCCTTCAGCTTTTTACACTTCAGCCCTCACACAGACAAGTGCTCTCCCTCTCTTCTCTCTCTGTCTCTCCCTCTTTCTTTCCCTCTACGCGCATTGCAAAACCACTTTTTCAGGCTGATATTCTTAGTCTATTTTACTTCTGAGACTGGTACATTAGTAGGTGTCAAATGGGCCAAGTCAGAAAGCATTTCTCATGTTCTTAATTGGCTGAGTCTAACCTATACAACGAGCCCACTTCCACAGAAGCCATTTTAAGAGACAATTTCTCATACAGACAGCCTGCATGTAAAGTAATCCCTCTGGTCAACTAAGGGGGGAAAAAAAAAAAGGAAAAATAAACACTGTGACTAGCTCTGTCTCTGGCAGGCTAGCTGCCTGTCACACTTATTACTTTCTGTAATTCCATTGAGAACTCTCTTATTTTATTTTCCATTTAGCTCAAGATGAGAATTTCACATTTTTAGAGATTTTTTTTCACAGATATCAAAGTTCATCTGTGCCAAAAGACCATTTTTGCACCATGTTATTCCTGTAAAGAAGTTTGTATATACTCTTCCTATATGTCTCCACTAACAAGTTGTTATTGTGATTTAATACCTAGCATGATGTAAACTTATCCTGCATTTATTTGTAGGAGAAACAGGTGTTGATTCACTGTTATCTGAAATCTGTTGTACTCTCAGACCACAACTAGATGCTAATCTTAAAAGCCACATGCATGATACATTAGCAGACTACTATTCCTGCCTCCCCACCAGCTGGCTGGAAGTTACTCTATTATTAGGAATTAGCACCTTGCAACAGATAATTGTCTCCTGTTTCCACAAGAGAAATTTCTGTTATTAGATCAATTCAATTGCACTAAGACATATGAAAATGAGGAGCAAAAGAGGGGCAGAGGACAATCAGGGCATGGCAGTAAATGAAACAAACTTTGAAAGAAAGTTTTCTTTATATGTCCTTTTCAGTCTTTCAGGAATGGCCACATATCCTGTGTTTCCTTACTTCATATGGTGAAAAAATTATTATTTTCACCTTTTTTGTCACACAAAAATAAGTTTCAGGGTAAGCTGGTGAAAGTCAAAGGGCAACAGCAAAAGCAGAAAATGGATTTATGTAAACATAGAGCATTTCGTCTGCATGAACATATAGAAATTACACTCTTAGTCTTGATAAAATGTCACAAGAAGTTGTTCAGTAATAGTGGTTCATAACCAACAAAATTTCTTCTTTTCCTAAACTACTGGACATACATTGAATTTAAAAAAACCCCAAACTTTACAAAATCAATTAAAAAAATTAAATTGTAAGTTAATTATACTTAGAACTATTAATGTAATTATATGTTAAATAAATATGCTCTTAATACAATTCAAAATATTTAGTATTTGTTGCTGTATGGCTTTAAAAGTGGTAATTAGTTGTTTAGTTAATTACAATTTAATTAGACTGTTCTATTCAGAATATTTTGAAGTGAAACATTTTGACTCCTCCAAGTATTTTCCTTTTTTTATTTGATCTGTTTTTCTGGATCTATTTTCATGTGTGTTTTCATAAGAGTTTAAGAGCAATTCTGATCCTGCCACATGAAAATTCCCTTTAGTTCATCCTGCTTCCACTTATGGACAGTATTGTAACATGGAGGAAGGGTGTTAAACATGTGAACAATACTAGAGTAACTCTTCCTTTACAGCTTCTGGGAATTTCCAGTTTGGGATTCTGAGCTAGATGTTCAGTCTGGACTATCCAGACATATGAGCTACTGATTGACCCACTGTCAATCAAATTTTTCATTTCTACTGTAGTCCCTTTGTAGGTTTGGCCTGTGGATGACTCTGTGAAAGAAATTCCACAATGCAAATGAAAAATGTTTCCTTCTACTTATATTAAACCAGCTAAGTGATAATTTATTCCTGTGCAGGCACTCCTTACTTTCTGTCAGTATTCCCTATTCTCTCTGCATATTATTTATTATTTCAATCATAGCTCTTTTCACTGTTTTTTCCAGTTCTAGTCTATGTGATCTTTCTCTGAATAAGACCTATTCTCTACCTTTTCTACTTCTACTGAATCAATTTTGAAATGAATTGACCAACATAACACTCAATATTCTACACTTGAGTGCATCATTGTCTTATAAACTTATTTTCAGAACTAAGATTTTCCTCTAATTCTTTTCCTAATGATTCTTGACAGCACATTAGATTTTTGGGACACAGCTGAGTCCTGACCTGCTGTTTTCAGAGAAGAATCTACAATAATTTTGTTAATGCTGATTTGATCAGTAGGATGTACATAACATTAATAGTTCAGCACTTTCATAATTGGTTCTCTTTAGCTTGCATGTCATCCACACTTAGTGACTTCCTATTGATCATTGCATTGATTTTTTTAAAAAAATCTCTCATATGAGCTTAATTTGATATTATTCTGGGTATTCATTCCTTGTAAAAAATGGCTCTAGTGCAGCAGCATCTTTATTTAGAGACATACATTCCCTATCAATTAAAATACTTTAAAATTATTTTTTAAATAAAATTTTGCTTTTTTAAGATGCAGCTCAAAATACCTCTTGATTGGCAAAATACTATTATTATTTTTAACCTGCCAAAAGTTCAAGCTTGAATTATT
Source organism: Galbula dea (assembly GCA_013399015.1). Taxonomy (NCBI): domain Eukaryota; kingdom Metazoa; phylum Chordata; class Aves; order Piciformes; family Galbulidae; genus Galbula; species Galbula dea. The sequence goes on from VWZX01001727.1 coordinate 868,557, forward strand.
TGTCATTTAGAAAAGAAAATCTCAGCAAAATCTTTTTGCTTCTGATGGCTTCCTTTTCTCTGCTGTTAACCCCAGTAAACACTTCTGGTCCTTAGAGAGTCTATCAATTATTTTATATTTTCATCATGTCTATGAAGTAGAATTTTAATCAAACTTTATGCTGCCTTTGAATGTTTCACCCTCTCAGCTCCCTCTTTAACTTGTTCACTTACATTTTTATGTAATTCATATAAATGTTTTCCTGTAATTCTCCTTTTTCCTGTTAAATTTGCTACCTTAGGTTCAAGTGTTTTTCCATTCCTACACAGATGTTGAATTGGACATGTTACAACTGTGATACCCCAACACCTGCATAAAGCAATTCTAGAAACAGGTCCATGCACAAGAAAAAAAGCAAATCAAGACTTGTGTCTTCTCTCTCTTGCTAACAAACCAGTTTTTCCAATAAGTAAACATTCAAGGGACCTAAAACATAAAGTTTGCATCGAGCATTTTTGTTAGAGTCAGCATAGGAATAATCAAAGTCTCCAGCTACAATTAATTTTCTGCCTTAACCACCCTCTAAATCTTCCTTAGCACATTGTGGTTAGTGTTACTGTCAGCCTAACACAGCCTAGTGCTATACTCTTATTGGTTTAGTATGGCATTTCAACACACTGAGGTTGGGTTAAATTTTGAAATCTTTCACTTTTTTGTATGACATAATTAGATGCTCCAAATACTTTATTGGAACTTATTATCATCTTGCTTGTAGGCTCCATAAATATATATACAGCAGTCTGGCCAAATAAATACATCAGCTTCTGCAGCAGAATGTTTAACTTCTCTCTGCCTCAAAGCCTACAGTAAACAATTCCCACTCCTCCTCCCAACCACTCTGGAAATGTCTGTAATCTTCCCACATGGCCTTAGAGTTCTGAACTCTGTGTCTCATCAGGAAAATACTACCAATCTTGCCAACAACTTTTCTGGAATTCTCCATAAATCAATTGCTGCAAACCATTAAAAGTGAAATAAATCTGAGGTTATGGAGAAATACCACATTGGATAAAATAATATGTCCAAGTTTAAAATAACTAACAATTAAAGAAAAAAAATTAGAATTAGTACTTAGAAAAAATCTGCTTGGTCACAGATTGAGGAGAATTGAAAAGTTGTCCCCTGGTTTCTGTGTAGAGTCCTTGCCACTGCTTAAGTTTAGCCACAATAATTTTGTAGTGACAAACTGGTCTTATTAACATTATCAGGGATACCTCTTAGGGAGGATCATTGTGGAGGTAGGTACTGCTTTGTTAATTTCCTAGGTACTGCCAGGCATTAAGTATTGGCTGGACATTTGGTTACCCAAGCTTTTCTGTGCTGTAGAAGTGTAAGAGGCAACAATATGAGGATTTTCAAATCACAATTTTGGACTTTGCTAGTTGAAATCCCCTAAATCTTAGATTCATTTTTTTCCCCACCTAGTCCTACAACTCTGCTTAGGCAAATTTCTACCTTTTCCCAAAAAGCTGGCATGAATCTCTTAATACTGGTAACTGTGATATTTTAGAAATATTCTAGACTAAACCTTTCCATTTATACAAAGAAAATTCAAACTGGATGACCCAGTAAGGTCTACTACAGGGAAATTTTTTTTCTATGCCATAGAAGCAGTGCATTATAGAACCTGATATTTGGTCTTCATCTGAATAGTAAGTTTTTTGCTTATGTTATTTCAAAGATAAAAACCAATTAATGAATATCAATTTCCCATGCTCCAGAGCAGCTCATATATTTAAGAAAAAAGACATTAGACATTTCCATTCCAAAAAAATAGAAGAGATATTTCAGGAGCTATAATTTAATGTTATACTTCAGTTCTTAATTAATTCCCACTGGAAATAATTTTTTTTCTACTATTAACAAACAATGCAGTATGTTTTAAAGGCATAATATAAAACAAGTTTTGTAGAAAAGGTCAGGTCCCAGAAGATGCCTTTCACATATATGCAACATTCAAAATAATTGGCTTACAAACACAATTATTTCTCTAAGTAGCTGCTTCAACTTCTGCTTTCATATTATGTAAATTTTTGCTCAGTTCTCTTGTTAAAACAAGACACTTATAAAAAACAAAACAAAACAAAAGTAGACATTCTGCATGAGTCTAGGAAAAAAAAATAGGAAAAAATAATTTAAGAAATTGCCTCTTATGCAGTCCTTCTCTCTATTGCAGTTTCTGCTTGAACTTTAAAATGTTAAAAAAAATATGTATTCCAAGTTTTGTCTTTCTATTTGACATTAAAAAAGATTATTACCTTTTCAAATTGATTTGCTTTTAATCATAAAAACCTTTCCACACAAAGGTTACAATAAGACCCATATTAGTCAAGCACACATACCTTTCATGCCCATTTCTTATTCTGCCAAGGACATAAAAAGTTTTTTTAAAACATCCTTGTGAGCATTCCTTTTATGGTTGTTTTGCAAACAATAAAAAGAAAATAAAAGAAAATTAAAAATTGCCAGTTGGTATTGAAATGATGACAAGTACATATAAATGACTATTTTTAATAAGGAAGGGGGGGAAAAGTTCTCTGCAAAACACACACTGAATGGACTGTTAAGAAAGTACTTGCAAATTGTGGGTGCATCTGCTGTCAGCTTTACTGTGATGCATCTGTAAATCCAAGCAGGTGCATCAGAAGTCCTTTAATAAGGCATGTGGACTAGCAATGGCCAGCAAACTGTTGGTTGTATAGGTTTTTTTCTTTTTCAAGAGTCCTAATTTGAAATGAGAGTTTGCAATGCTTTTGTTTGCCAAAGACTACAGAGCATCCGGGGCTGAATTAGTAACAGCTCTCTCAGAGCACAGTTCACAGTTAGAGTTATCTGCCTTCATTCACAAGATATCTGAATGGCATAAAACAAAACACAGTTTCTGTTTCATGTCTGGTCTATGGTCAATAGATTTATTCCAGATTTGAAAAGGCTACACTGTATCCTAAGCTGAATATAGTCAGAAATTCCCATAGCATTTTTCATCATCTACAAGAAAATGTATGTTTGTTTCACTAAATAAGCAGATTCTTTGTTTCTGCAGCTCATTTTAGCTCAATATAGTATTTTCCATTTTATATTAAATTATGCCTAATACCATAATTCCTTTTATTTGTAGTTATTTCTATTGCTACTAAGAAATTAAAATTCTCTGGTGGATAAATTACTTTGTATAATCTGTTGGCCTAGAACTAATTTTCTTTTTATTTGTTACTATCACAAAAATGTTTGTGAGTCCATGGAAGATTTATATCCAAGTAATGGCATGATTTGGCAAGTATTTTATGCAGTGTTTGAGGATCTGTCAGGATTAAATTAAGTACATAAGTATAAGATTTATTTGTTTAGATGCTTAGTCATTTGAAGTGGTTTAACCTTTCTATCTGCTTCACAGTTGAAAGAGGTATTAACCAGCTTCATGAGCTCAGTTGATTGAAAAGTGGAAAGTTAAATATCCTGAATAATGCCAATAGTCTGGCTAATTAGCAAATGTTCCTTATTGGGATAGGAAATGACTGCTGTGCTTTAAGTATTACTATTAATTATAATGTTAGATGAATATTTGTAATCACTTCAAAATTAACCTTTGTATCCTCAGGAGATTTTTCTTTGTAAGAGTCATTCAGAACCTGAGAGAAAAACTAATTAGTCAATGAATGATAAGTGCAGAAGGAACACAAATGAATTCTTTGTTTACTGGTTTATGGCTGTACCACATAATTTATATTGTAATTAAAACTTGGGTTATAGTGTAAAAAGAAAACTGTATTATTCAGGGATAATAATGGTATTTTAGAATGACACTGATATTTCATTAGTGCTGTCTATTTTTTGTCTATACAAGGTGAGAGGGAGCCTTCAGGTATGTCGTTGACAAGTAAAGAACTTTTCTGCATCTCTTAATAGTGTCCAGATTTTAAATCCACTCATCATGAAATATGGAGAGATTTATCTAAGATGGAATAGCAGAGTTTCAGCATGACTAACTCCTTCACAAAACTCCATATGCCAAAATTTTTATATGCTTAATATTCACTTGCTGCATCTTGGTTAACACAGGATTGATTAAGGATGTCATCCTCTCAAAGAGATAACCAGGGCCATCCCATGAATCTAATAATATAGTTATGCAATAAATTCAATTAAAATCTATTAAATTGTTACCATGTGCTATGCAATAAACATATTTATAATTTATAACACTATATACACATTCTATTTAAATAAAAAACTAGCATAAGGGATTATGAAATTCTGAATATATAAAAATAAGAATATATAACACATCTAAAATATAAAATATATAATAATAATATTATAAATATAAAGTATGTAAGATATTTGGATTTAAAGCCCTAGGAAAAAAATCACAAGTTCCTGCTAGCTGGTATGACCCACAGTGTAGTGCAACACCAATTAACTCCAGTAAAGGTGGTTACTTGGGTCCAAATCTAAATGCAGGACTATCATCGAAAAGTTTAGAAGATCTCAGCTGAAAGACTGTTTCACACTTTGAGTCTCTTTCTATGCATACTATCATTTTCAAGTAATGTATTTATAGCTTAACTATTTCCAAATTTCCTGAAATATTATAATTAATTTCAAGAACTAACAGCTTTCTAGTTCTGTTAGATCACCTTACTAAAAGGTTTGAGTATCTGAGTGACTAAAATCTTTTTTATATTGTCCTTACTCTTCCTTTCTACACTAGGCAACACTGATACTCATAGTTTGATTCTAATTTCTATTCTGAAAGAAAAAATAGATAACTAAAAAATAGGAGGTGTAAGATTGTACATCTGCTGCCTGGACAGATAATATTTCCACTGTGATTTTTTTCTGAACAGGTATTAACATATTGAGAAGTCTTTACTGCAATCAAGCTGGTGGCATGGATTTCTGCTAACACTTCACAGGAAAATGACATTTTTTATCGGATATTCTCTGGTAGAGTTATACTGTATAGAGTAATACTTCTATACTGTATAGAGTTATACTTCTCCTTTCCACTTCCAACCCCACAGCTGTGCTTCAGAGAAAACATGCATGCCCTATAGTGGCTCACTCAGGACCAGAAGCTGTTTGTCACAAGGTGAAAAAAACCTCATAGCTGCCAACTATCAAAAGCTAACTTTTACAAGCTCTACCAGTAAGGACTTGCTACAGCTCTGAACAACTTAATAAACAATTAATGAGCACACTGCTGATCTTTTTTCCAAGTGTTAAGCCTCCTCTGCTCTTTTCAGCCTCTTGGCAGCTACATAGACTTTCAAATTTCATAATCCAACTTCCAATGACATTTCTGGTTTGCTTTTGCATGTCTACTTTCTTATGTCTTTTGTATGTGAGTTCCTGATGCTGCCAGGGACGCCAGAATTTATCCACAGGCCAGTCATGACCAGGGCAGTATGAGGGCCAGCTCAGCACAGGGGAGCCAGGAGCTGGGACTTGGGAGCAATCCTGGCACCATGCATCCCATCACCAACAATCTCCATCCCGTGGGGACTGGCCATAGCAGGCAGAGCTGGGGGCTACTACCAGGGTCCATTAACACCCCTGGACAGCATGAGTGATGAAGCAGGGCCAGGGTCGAGAAGATGACAGAGCAGGAGAAGCTGGAGACAGCATCCCTCTGAGTCCCTCCCAGTGGGGAGCTCACAGCCCACTGCTGTGAGACAGGACTGGGACAGGGCTGGGGGTGAGGGCTGAGCCAAAACAGGGATCCAGGGCTGTGGGAGTGGTGAGGGTCCTCAGGGGGCTGGTCAGGGCCAGCCTGGCCTGTAGGTGGCTCACAGAGCTCACACTGGTGATGCACAAATCTCTTACTTCCTCATGTTTTATTTCCCTGATGATATTTCTTTAAAACAAATACCTCTTAATAGCACCATAAAATTTTAGTGTGTGGGGACATTTTTTTCTTAAAAGAAACCCAAAATGTTTTACAGTTGTTCAGCTCTGAGTTTGTCAGAATTAAACCCAGAAATCTGTATATTTCTAGTCAAAGAAAAATTATGAAAACAATCAAACCTAGTTACATAGACTCCCTTTACATGAATCAAAAAGTGATCAGATTTTGCAGGGAGGTCTTTATGTTACTCTGAAAAGCAGAGAGAGAAGTGAGACTATTCATATTCTACCTCTATATCTTCACTGTCTATTAAAGGATCCTAGGGAAAGGCAAGACAGGTAAATGAATTTTAGACAGCTGTGGTTACATGTGATCACTCCCATGCAAATTATTTGAATGTTATCAGATATCCTGATATTTTCTGAAGGGGAAAGCAGAAAATTATTTCTTTTTGTTACAAATGTTTTTGAAATCTCCCTGACCTCATAAAATATTTAATTTCCAATGAAATTGCGCTTCTCAGTCCTTTTGAGACAGAATTCACCAGATCTAATGTTAACAAAACCTCCAGAACTTGAAAATACAGTGTAACATTATTAGAACATTTTCCTACTTCTTTTGTCTTCATCCCTGCTTTCCTTGACCTGTAGCTCCTGAAATTTAACATGTATTATTTTATTACTTTATTAATTAATTGTTCTTTTTTTTTGTTTCTAGCATGAAGAAATCCAGTGTGCAAGGTAATTATGAAAACTACTTTTTAAAGTCAATCTCCTAGATCTAAATAAGGCACGTGGTAGCAATAGAATTTTCAATAGTTTTGAATATCCAGAAGACTTGTGAACATTTTGCATCCTGGGCCAAACTATTTTTTTTTTCTTTTGCCTTAGGTTAGCTAACTATTTCACTGTAAGTATGCTAGGCTGGCTATATCATTTATGTGGTACATTTTGTGTAGGAACTGCATAGATTGGTGGGACCATGAGTCTAGCTCCCCATAGCTAAAGTCCACTCTGAAATAAGCATTTAATGCAGTACATTTGCTGAACCTCCACACTCTGAGCTTCAACTGACCACTTTTTTCCAACCTTACATAACAAATTCACAACAAATTTAATGACCAAAATCTACAGTTATAACATCCAACAGGAAACAACTGGGAGAGATTAAACATTTTTAAGAAGCAATCATATCAGGCTACATGACATCTGGGGTTAGAAACTCACCTTCCCAAGAGCACATACAAAATAAATCCACTGGAGTTATTTCAGTTTGCGGCAGCAAATTGAAGAGAGCTTTATCACAAGGCCAGAGTTCAGAAACATTGTTAGAACATAGTCTCATTCTTTGAGAAATCAAAGTTTAAAAATATCTGGTAGCTCCAAAATATTAACATCATCTGCTCAGCATGGGAACAGATATCATGCTGATTCATTTCCAAATTTAGTGGACTTTACTGTTATTCTCCTTTAAGTGCCTTCCTAAAATAATCTTTTCTTTCTAATAGTCTGAAATGTGCATGTGCCTTCATCCAGCTGGAGAAACTTATGCATATTTTCTTCTAGTCAAAGCTGCTTTCACAATATTTTGATTATTCTTTCTTCCCCCACATATTTGATGTTTCTAATTTAGCTTGTTAAACCAGGAATGAAACTAATTAGTTGGTGGAATCAAATGATATGAAATTTAAAGTAATTTATAGTTTTATTTTAAGGATATCTTCTGATATATCTCCTGAACTTTAATTGGGCCACTGGAGAGGTTAATTAAAACTTTGTAGATTAATTAACCAAATTCCATTCACTTTTCTCTAATTTAGCAATTCTCAGTTAGTTTCATTCTATCAGTTGCACTAATGTGTCTATAATGTTTCTATTTAAAAAAGCACTTAAATATTGTTGATATTAGAAAAATGTTCTTTTACACTGAAGACTAAAGAGGTAGAAAGATAAAAAGCTTGGTTTAGTTTAAATTTCATCATGGTAAGTACTGTTGAACTTTATTTTTCCTCTCTGCTTTGTTTTTTTTTTTTGGCAGAGCATGAACACTTCTGGAATAATTTTCAAGCTCATATTAAACATCGAAACTACTTTAATACTAAGGAGAGCATTGAGGAACTACCCAAGTGAGAGAGACAGATAAATGATTCTGACCACCTGTTTGAAACATGCTTTAGGGAGTTGTAGAAAATACCTTCCCTGTTCTGTCCCTGGGATGAGAGATAAGCATGCAGAAAGAGATTTTCACTTAATTATGAAGCTCCATTTTAAAACTTTTTGAAACATAAAAATTGTAGCCAGCTTTGAATGCAATATTATCTGTGTAATGTACACTTGCATTAAAGTTTGTAACTACATTCTCTACTGGAAATATCATGTAACATATAATTCTTACAATTGCATTTATATTTTTTTTATCATGTTAGTGGTTCAATAAGATTTACTGATCATTAGTATCCAGATCTTCTTGCCATTTTCCACTCCAGTTCACACTACAGTTAAACCTCTGTGAGGTGTAGATTCAAAAAAAGCTTGAGGCACCTGAAAACACCATCTAATGAGCCAAAACTACTAGTTAAAAGCTTTAAAAAACCTATTTAAAAGGTTCCCAACACCAGGAAATGATAAAATTATCAAAATGAGATCCAAAGACCAAGGCACAAGTAAGAACTGCTGAGAAGAGGGATGTTATTTTTTTTTCAGTCTGACTGCCTTCATACAGGGTTGCTGGGAGGTGTTGCTACCCAGCTGCAAACCACTGACTTGGGATCTCTTTCTAGGATCAGTGATTATAACACTTTTCAGAAGAGCTAAGTAGTGTTCAGTCTTTCATTTCTGAAGCACGTATTTGTGAGAAGGGTGTGATGGTGCTCATCATTGCCAGAGAAACAGTTCAGAAAAGAGGCACCCAGGTGCAGTGTTCTGCTCCTGCTGAGCAAACTCTCATGACCATTGCTCCTCTCCCAGGAGAATGCCATTGCCACTAAGGCCACAACAGGGCTTAACTCAGTCTCCAACAGTTCTGCAGATCTGTGCAGCAAAGTATTCACAGTTTGCTGAGTCAGAGAGGAAAAATAGGTGCTCAAGGAAAAGTGATAACATGACTCCATACAATATGGTATTCCCCCAGGGAATGAATCTAGGCCCTGTTCCCAGTATGGCTTCTATACTTTATATTTAAATAAATAAATAAGCCATTCTACTATTGATGAAAATTGCTTTTCTTGGTGAGCATTAGCATAGATGAAGTGGAAGTGTTTCAGTAAAGGAACTACTGCATGTTTATTTAACAGTAATTCCTTCATAAAGTGGGCACAGAGATGCTCAACAAAACAAAAATGAAGGCACTCTAGGGAATGATAAGATCCCAAAACAAAATGAGGTAGTTATAGCACTGATAGGCTAGGTACCAGGATTTGCAAGGTTAGTTACATGTTTAGACATTATCTTTCACTTGACTCCACAGCACGTGCTTAAACTCTTACATAAGATCAGGTCCTTGGCAATCTTTCTTTTTTTACCTTTTGTTGGCATTATTCTTTTTATTTCTACTCAGAACTTCATTTATACCAATATGCCAAATGTTTTTAAATGAGGCAATTTAATAACACTTTTAATTTTAGTACAATTGTGAAAATATTGATCAAGATTTATACCAAGACCTATGTTTAAAGTATTCCACTGGTAACTTCTCTCCAGCCTCATCACAGCATGTACTGTGTTTTCTCCACCACATAATATTATACTGACTTCCTAATTCTAATTTGACTTACATTTTATAGTGAAGACACATATCAAACATTTTAGTGTCAAGTAGATAAGTCAGATTTACTACTTCCTTTTGCCTAGGAAACTAGCTTAATCAAAGGATAGCCTATTATTTAGATATGAGCTGACTTTGATGCCCTATACTCAGCTTTACTACACTTTCTTTTCACTTCTGTGTCTTTTTTGTCTCTTTTACTACACTTTCCTCAAAAAAAAATGTTCTTAAAGGACACTTTCTCTTGAAAATATTGAGTCACTGCTTGCTTCTCCAGCAGATGTAGTTATTAGAGACCCTTTGTTAACAAAAGCTGTCCTCAGGCTCAGAGATTTTTAAAAAATTCTGACTGACCAACAATTTGATTCCCTCTGTGAGCCAGATCCTCAGTTTTTCTTGTGTCAGGCTCTCAAAGCTTTGCTTTTCAGATGAGCTACTCACTTTTTTCTATTTTCCATCCTAATTAGCTCTGCTTTCACTCCCACACTCAAAGTCAGCAACTGTGCTGAAAACAGAAGTCATTTTATCCTGTGGCTCTACCTCCTCTCATATTTAACCTCTAGCCATCTGTATATTTTCCTTCACCCTCATGCTTTACCTGTGCTAGATTATTAGTTTGGCTAAGAAAACTTTATTTATTGCTTTCAATGTACAAGACAGTTTACCCTTAAGAACATCTATCTTTCTGAATAAAATATCAGATGCTGCTATTTTATGCCTATTTTATTTTATGGTTAAAATAACTACAGATACAGCTTTGATTAGTAGTAGCAGTTTCTATCCATTTAAAAGAACCCTAATACAGTAAGATAAGCTAAAATGAATTAATCTCAGTTTTGGATTTCTCTCCTTTTGATTTTTCTCAGCTTTTACAAGGAGGGGGGATTAGGTGCTTGCTTCCTTCCCACTGCAGATGTCCATTTCTATTAAATGTGATACAATTCATGTGCATTTGTCAGTTTATTCTTCAGCATAGCCATCAAAGAAGCCTTTGATAACACTCAGTTCAGTAGTTGCTTGAATCACTAACCACTGGTGAAAACAGCATTGAGTTTGTTCAAGGATTGGGATAGACTTAAAGCACACACATTTTTCTATGGTAATAAATCAAAATCAGTACTGCTAACTATTATGAGACATTGTGCTGCTTGAAATCTCCTGCAGAACTTGCATACAAGGGATAAAATCTAATGGCCTCAAAGGCTCACATAGCTTTTACTTAATGACTTTTTAAAATAGTAATTATTGACTCAGTTAACAACCCTGGCTTCCGAGGTGCTTTGGCCAGCCATGTAGATATGCAGTAAAGGGTTTCTAAGATGCCATAAGGGAACCAAACTAATAATTTTTGTCAACTGCATAAATGTTTTGCATACATAACATTGACTTGGAATATGTCACCTCCCTGGAGACTTATGGCCCATATGGTATTGCCTTTGTGAAGCTTTTTCAGTGTAGAAATGGACACAAAGTTACTGAAAGTGAATACCTTTCAAAGGCTTAGGGGTGTCTTGAAAAACTTACGACATGCAGAGGAAATTCAAAACAGCACAATTTATATATTAAAAACTTTTAAATATTTAACATTAATTGCAAACTGCAATTATTATTTTTTATTTACTTATTTATGTTTGTAGCCCTTGCATAGCATTAGAGCTGTACCTGAACAGGTAGTATCTTGCAACACCATAGACTTTGCAGTCTATAGAAACTGAAAAGCAGAGCACACCATATACCTGACATAAGAACCAAAGAGGGGTTTTTTTACATCTAAAACTCTTCACAAACTAGCACTGGTTTATAGCATGAAAAGAAGATACTTTGTGTTTTTTCCACTTTGTAGTCCACCACTTTACGTTATTTATATAAAGAAAATCTAATACTTCTTTCTTTCTTTAATAGAAGAAAGCCACCATAAATATGAAGAGAAGTCTTCTCCACTGGACTGAGCTTACATTTATGCAGATTAAAACTAAATAAATAAATAATTTCTTAACTAGTTGCTTGGTAAGTGCTGAAGACATAAAGAACTTTGGATTTTAAAATGTTCTGTTTGTATTTCATCAGGGTTGTTAATCTAAAAGAGCTCCAAGGGCAGCATTTGTGCTTCCACTGTGGCCTCCACAATGGTTGGAAGGAAGCATAGCTGCTATTGTTCATGCAACTCTTGCGCCTAGGATGCCCATTCCCTAGAAAAGGTGGAGGAAATTAATTGACTATCCTTCCTTGTGCAACTCCATGTTGAGACTGATGGTATTATAACAGACCAAAAATGCACCAAAATAGCTACTAGATGCTGAAAGACAGGAATTAGGCAAGGGATGGGAGGGATTCCTGTAGAAAATTACGAAAAGTTTAATCTAAATCAATTTCTGTAAGAACCTTTTCTAGCCAGTCACGTATGTGTCTTCCTCCTCCTTCATCCTCTATATCCTTTGATTTGAAAACCATCTCCAACTTCTCACTCCACCTCAGAACTGGACTCATAACAAGGTGATTGTGTCTGACATAGACCTATATTGTCGTTCTGCGTATGAGCCCACGGGCAAATAAAACCAGTGGAAACCTTCCAGGAGCACATTTCATGCAAAAACGTTTTTCAGTGCTCTTTGTTTCATGACCACCTATTCAGTAGAGAAATCATGATGGTGAGCACCAAAAACTGAAGAAGAAGGAGGCATTCAATTGTAGCCATCCTTGAACATGCTGGATGCATTAACTGAAAGCACATGACACTTCATGTTTTGCTTACCAAAAATTACTTCTTGAAGGCCAGGCTGACCAGTTCAAGAGCAGAACATCAAAATACAACTTTCATTGTAAGGAAAAAAATCTGGAAGGCCCAAATTCATGAGGCAGTAGACCTAATGGCCATATACTTCTAACTTGCATTTTTTCATCCACGTTAGAGAATGATGTAAGGTTTCAGCTCATATCCACTTCAGATATGCATTGAGAAATCTATTCTGTATTCTGAGATCTCCAGTGTTTAAGTATCAATTTACAGTTATAGACAATCATTATCCATGGCTACTGAAAAGCCAAAGGCTGTTCTAAAAGAAGGAGAGGAAATCATTTTACCAAAGTGTATTGACTGTAAATTAGGGGCTCAAGCACAGTTCTGATTAAAGTCAAGATCCCCTTTATTTTCAGTACCTGTCTTTTCCAAATGATTGCACTGATATGTTCAGTTTATTTCAGGAATCAGTGCAAGAAAGGAACAGCTTCTCATCATGTGCAAAATTGTCACAGAATACAAAGGGACCTTTATATAAGTAAAACATGCTGAATAACAGACAAAATAGGGAGGTTAGTAAATGTAAGAAGAAAAAAAGATATGCATAAAAAAAAGACCAGGCTAAAAAATTGGAAGGTAGAATGTAAAGTACAAAGAAAGAAGCATGAAAGTGATTAGGAAAGAAAATTAAAGCAAAAGTAAAAATCTGCCAATTGAAGGAACAAGGTCATGAAAAAGAAAGAAGATAAGTTCGGACAAGTCAAAATAAAACCCTATAGTATGAGCTGTGTGTAAATACACAAATTATTACTGCAGACAACAAACATAATTTAAGTGTGGGTAGGGTTTTTTACTCTTTTAACATGCTCATGACTATTGATTACATTTTTATCTTAATTTAAAATAAAAATATAATAAAATAAATGACTGTTATTCAACAAGTCATCTTCATTTTATTCTTTTACTAAAAAAATGCCCCTCTATCAACATCTGAGAATAGTTTGGAAGGACTCCCTCAAGAAAGAAAGATTCTCCTCATAAAAGGTTCCACTGCTCATAAAAGTAACTGCCTGTCATTTTGTCACTAATTAATAGTGGTTTGGGGTTTTTTAACAGAGAACATTATTGTCTGAATTCTCAAAACAATGTAGGAGGAAAATGTTGCATATCTGTAGATACAGAAGGCAGAAGAGAACAGAACAGAAAAGTTTGACTTCATAAGATATATAGAACTTTGGATAACAAAATGAACAAAGAAAGGAAAATCTTTAGGAAGCAGATGGAAATAAGGCTTTCAAATGTTATAAATCTGGAAACAGCTTTAGTTATCTACTTAAATTTTGTATTATGTTAGTATTGTACTGATGGACTGAGGTCCACACTAAGGCATTTCCAGCTACTTTCCTTCAGACTTTCTTTAGTGTGGTGCTGTGAAGTCCCATTAGTAGCTTGGTTGCTTAATAATGAGCTTCAAAATCTGCAAGGCATTCAAAAGCTTAATCACTGGTAGTCCACAGTCTTGATGAGAAGATTGTCTCAGAGCTCCACAAATTAATGACTTTAAAGTTTTATTTTACGTGTAGAAGCTCTGCAACTTTCATATCATGAGCTTGGAACTAGCAGCGTATTCAGCAGTGTTCACCAAGCAACCAGGGGTGCATGACACATGGCAGCCTTCAGCTTTTTGTGCATATCTCCAGAGACTTGGGGTTTGTGTGCACACCTCTAGAGACCCAGGCTCCTACAGGCAGTCAGGAGTCAGCAATCCCTAACCATCATCTTAAAACCGTGTTCCCTGGGATTTGTAGGTTCTCAGCTCCCTGGGTAGCTAGATCCTGTTCCTTGCTTGGGGGCATTTGCCATGAATTTGAACCAATCAAGTGAGTCTGGTGATTTGGTGGCTGCTTAGACATAACACAGAGAGTTCCATTTTTTGCTTGTTTGTTTTGGTTAAAGTAAAATCCAGGATGATTCTTTTTTTCTAATAGGTTTTTCAACATCTCAATTTTTTTCTGCTGAAAGGACTGATTTTCTTTAAGAACCAAAAGAAATAATTTTTCAAACTCTAGTTTTCCTGCACAACAAATTAAATTTGACCCTCCACAAATTAAAGCCACACCATCTATATGGTAATTGCAAGCCAATGGCACAGGTGTCTGTCTCATTCTTCACAGTAGCAGCTCTATGTGCACTTACCTACATCACACACACCAACCAAAGACTAATGAATTCTTAAGAAATTATCTGAGATCTTCAAGACATTCTTCACAGAGAGTACAAGGACAGAACATGCCTAGCTTGAAAGGAACATGAGGAAACTGTGAAATTTCATTTTTTAATGTGGAAATTATAAGCTGCATAGCTGGAAAAAAAGGAAACAACTTATGGGAAAATTAAGTTCATAGAAAAAACAATAGAGTAGCTGTTATTTTAAGCCCAGTAAGGAGTGTATGAGAATTTATTAAATAGCAGTTATGTTTTTCAAAATTTTTTCCTGTTGACTAGAAAAAAAAGTTTGTCAGTATATGCAGCTTTCCCTAGATGAATTTATTTATTAAAATAATATTTCATACAACTAAGTTCTGCCCTGTGGACTGATTAGTAGCATTACCTTTTTAGTATCTCACATCTCCACAGAGAAGGCTTTAATTAGATATATCAGTCATTTGGTACATTCTTCTTCCGTGTCTGGATTATTTTAGCTTTTCAGCTGACAGGTTTATAGCGAGCATGAATAAATTCAGAGGAGAGTTAAAATCAAAGTCTATGTTGAGAATGAATGAGAACAGAAGGTAATGTATCTATACAGAGAAAGAGAGATACACATACATTAATATAATGACATTCATTCACATAGTCCCAGATCCATAATGTTTCCTTCCTGTTGGAACAATCTGCCTCTTCTACTCACTTGAAAGAGTCTTAAAGTACTCATGGATTTTCAAAGGTCAGTTTCAGAGAGTCCACAGCTGTCTCTAGCCACCAGTAGCCACAAAACATTAGTTTGATTCAAGATTAGATCAAATTCAGTTAATCAGGATGCATGGCTAGTGACAAAGGTAACATGTTATACCACTATTAGATAGGACATGGTACCATGAAGCCTGAGCTAGGAGCACAACCATACAGAAAGTTATTTTCCACTATTTAATGACTGAAGTACAAGTGCTGAAAAGGATTATCCAACAAATGTAATAAACTTCCAGCTGAGGAAAACATCTGTATTCAGTCTTAAATAAGTACTTAATTTACACTAAAACAAAAGCTGATGTGCTCCACAGTCTGTCATGCTTTGCTAATGGCCAGCCAACTTCTTGCTGCACTTGAAGAGCAGCATTCCTTCACTCTCCTAGCATATGTCTGCCTTGTAAAAAAAGCTGCACTTATTGTGTAAGAGGAAGTAACACTCATTTCTAGCCTTCTTTGAAAACACATTTTCATTCACCAGGTTGGATTTATAGCACTTTGGTGAAATGGATATTACCAGTTAATTAAGCTTCTGGTGACTTGAGGTATTTATATCTTCCTAAACATTCGTTTGTCTGGCAGCTTGGAAAACGCTAGCATCCCAGTTAATATTTAGTTTTAAGTGGAATTTTAAAGTAGTTATAAGAATAATGTAAGACAGATATGCCCCATAATCAAGTTGTGCAGACCTAAAAATATGCTTAATGAAACTTGCTACTCCAAGCCTTATATATTTGAACTCTGATATTCAGGTATTTTATGTTCAGATTCTCAAGGGACTTGTGTACCAGCTTGAGAGAATTCAGGCAACGTTTTGTATGAAGCATAAATGAATCACTGGTAATGACAGCCACAATGAATAAATCAAAATTATATTAGACACTACTAAAGATGCTACTGAGGATTATAAACTACTATGGTAAACCATATTGCAGATTAAATCAAAGCTTCACGGTTAGTGAAGTCATCAAGCCTGTCACAGGTCAATTCCTGGCTCTGCTGGTGGCAGTGAACCACAATTCCACCCACAGTCCTTAGATTTTCTATTAAGATTGGCATTGATCTTATTTCTTTAGAACAGCTCTCATGGAAAGTGAGTAACTTCTCTTTTGAGGTCTTTCAGCCATAAAAACTTTGTTGATTCATTTAAGTTTTCCTGATTTATTAAGCACCCCAGTGTCTTTGATCCCCTCAGAATCAATATCTCATTCACACCTCGGACAACAGAAGTTTATTGGTCTTTCAGGAAGACAGGAGGGCTGGAGTGAAACGCCTGAAAATACCTCAGCCTAACCCTGTGCAAGGTGTTCACATGGACTGAGAGAAGCACATATAACCACAGAAAAGCATCTAAGCCTACATTTAAAAGTTTGTTCAAAATTAAAACAACAAACTCCATAGACAAATTTTACAGTGTGATCTGCTACAGGATAAACATACAGGCGAAACTAAGCTATTTCTTGATAGAGTAATTATTTTCTAATAAGTTAAGAGAAGTGGAAATATTTAAGGTTCCCCTTAGTACCTGACAGCTGAACCCACCCTGCCTGTGCAAAACTAAAATGAGGATACATTACTTAAATTCTCTACTTGCATGTAAACAAATTTGCAAACCATGAAGCCTTAGTAAAGCCTTAGCATAGTTATTCCAGCATCATTACTATTGACAGTGAAGTGGATTAAGTTTTCTTGGCAGTTGACAGTCTCTGTACTCAAAGATATTTTGCTTTCTCCACTAATCAGCTACCTCCCCTTTCATTGGGAAGCTTTCCCAAATCTGCAGGGTGATTTGGCACTCAGCTCCATTCTGCTAAGAGAGTTAAGAACACAGGTCCAATCCTGTACTTAAAAGCTGCTGGAGGGCTTACACAGACTCAGGAGTGATCCTAAGCCCAGGACTGAATTTTATTAAAGGATGTTGACAACCACCAGGTTCCAATTTGTAGGAGATTTGGAGGAAAATGCTGTTCATTCTGATCAATATATGTACTAAACATTCATACAGTTAAATTCAAGCACATACACACTTCACTTTTAGAGGAATTTTTTGTAGATATACTGATTTAAAATATGTTTATATAATAATTATAATATTGCAAGAAAAAATGTGGGTTTGTTGAGCTATATGAAGTTAGTATTATAGTCTCTGCTCAGTTTCAGTTCTGCAAAAGGTATTTCAGCTCTTAACGCCCTTGTGAAGATATTTAAGCAACTAACTGACACTTAAATCTGGTTATTCTGCATGAAACAAAACCCACAGAAAACAACTTTTCATCATTGATTAATTGTTAATCTTCTTGGAAATCTTAGCTAAAGACTTATGGATTTGAACTGCTTAGATACATACTTTGAAGAGTCCATACAGCTGGGGTTTGGGACATATTGTTAGGAGAACGCTGAGAATTTATGTGTGCAAAACCCTCATCAATGAATAAATAAAGAATTGCAAAGATGCTAATCTGTCTGCTTTATCTCATAAATAGGATTTTCCTGTGAATACAGAGCAGAATAGCTGAACCCAAACTCACAGGTTAACCAGTGTGTCAACACAGAAACCTCTTTATTGCTCCTCATAAACAAGATAGAAGATATGCCATGTCAATGAACATGATGTTAGGTGTAATAGAGCTACACAGATAGGGTTTAAATGAATTCTTTACCAGCAAACCAGATCAAATCAGGGTCCCCCTTCCAAAGAAATAACAAGTGTTTTCTAGATAACTATTTGACTATATAACAAACAGAAAAGTATTAAACTCCTCACAAAATCAGATTGGGACGAGTGTGTAAGGTTTATTACACTGAAGAAAATACAGAGCTAATAAAAAAAGATTCTTTTCACTGCAATGCCTGATATTTAAAAATGTAACTATAATCACTCTTCTTAGTGTTCTAACCAGTATTGTGTGCACTCACACACTGATGATGCAAAGCAACTGAAAATTTACAGACTGGTTACTTGGGGACAAATTTTTGTTAGGGGCATCCTACAAGTAGTAAAGAGCTGGAGCCGTAGCCACTGCATTTGGTAAGGGAGACACCAAGCTGAAGCTCAGCAGCTGTACAGCCTATGAGAGCCAGTGAAATTGGGCTGAAGTTAGAACCGATTGCTTTAAAAATACCTCCACTCTCCTGTCAGGGGTTGACTCACCAAACCAAGGACCTTAGCAGAGGTCTAGTACTGGTTTTGAGTTAAACTTTCACTTTTTACATCCTCAACAGCTAAAGATTGTGTTAGTGCAGCTGAGTAACTAGAAAGGCATGCTTGAGTATCTCAAATATTCAGTACATTTTTGTCCAGTTAATTAGTTCTCTCTCTCTTTCTGCCATCTACCTTTCCCTCCGCCCCTCTTCTTTCTTTTCTTTCTTCCTTTCCACTTCTCTCTCATATTACAGTTAAAAAGAACAGCATAGAACTGTTCAATTGTCAGTTTGGCTTATTATATCTTCTTCAACCTTTAAGCCAGCTCATCGGAGCTCACATCATTATGCACTCAATTTCTTTCACGGTGCTTAATACACACACCCACATTACCTCTCTTAACACCTTGTTTAAAATGGCATCTTGCTAAAGAGAACCTTTCAGACTGCACGTATCCTCTTTACCATGCCCTTTTCAATCTTGCACTGATACCTGTTTAAAGTGATTTTGATTAATAATACCTGATTCACCACTGCTCACATCTAATCGTAATTGAAGAACATTATAATTTATGGAAAAACTAAGGATATAATACAGGTAAAATGTCAAAGATGACAATATACAGCTTTTGTCTAGAATTATTATTGCATAGCTAGACAGAAAGCTCTAGGGGAAAGCAGTGTTTATTTGCATTCTAATAAAGAGAGAATCTTTTTTTTTTTCTTTGAAACCTGCCACTATTTCATTATAAAGTAAGACATGCCTGAATAGACTCTTTTCACCATTTCAGTTTCCTGTTAAATTACCATATCCATTTAATTTTCTCTACTGAAATTCCAGTAGGGTAGCAACATATAGTATGGTGTTCACACACTGAGTTGCTCAGCAAAGAAGATAATAGCACTGTGGCAATACAGTTCCATTGCGATGCTCAGAGGGGTATTGGCAGGCAAGATAGATTCTTATTCTCCTAAATGGTCAGAGCCCAGTGAGCTATGATCAGGCTGACTACAGCACATTGCCCCTCTTTGGAAAGGGAGGAGAGGAAGAGGGAAACAGAGAATGTTGATTACATCTACATCCTTCTGACTGGCATATCTGAACTAAAAATGAATTGATTCTGTTAAATATTTTATTTTTCAAAAAGGCTGAGTAAAGAATATTCAAACGCAAAAGTATGCAAACTGTGTTGGCAAGGTACTATCTACACAGCAGCAGCACCAGAGAGTTTATAATGATTTTCATTCCTGTGAGAAAGAAAATGGAATACGGAAATTTAGTGTCAGTCCTGGAAATATCATATCATTAAGAGGCTAAGGATGCTTACTCTAGATGGGTTTTAATCCTATTTTCCTTCCTGTCTAAAAAATCCTAATAGATAGATCTTTACAGATTTTTTTTCAGCAAGAATCATGCTAATGATAACTGAATAATCTAATTATGCTTCTTCATAAGGCCAAGAGGAGGAATTCCATTCTGTTCCTGTGATTCTTCAGGTGTGATTGCAACAAATACATGTAGGACAATAGGATCCTCTAGTTGCTGGTCTATTTCATGTCACATGTCAAATGTAGTTTTTGCTCATGTGGATAGGTAAGGCCTTCTTACAATAACAAGCTACATCACAATAGGATGAGTCCTAGGAATTATTTAACATCTAATATTCATTCCCAGTGCAAATCTTTCAGCCTAGCAGAGTGTTACACCATGCAAGATTCAGAAGATAATTCAGAGGTACGATTCGAGGCCTGTCCCTTGCACATAGAGCAACAAGCCAAGACTCACTAGATCTTCACTCACAGGATATTAGTAACCTAAAGGGACAACCCAGTGATGTGTGCAGGAACAAAATATTCTGAGAACATTTCACAATTTAATAACTCACTGGAGTATAGCTATCTGAAGTCGTTTGTGACCTCCAGCATGATATTAGTAATACAGAGTTAAGTGCAAGTGCTGGCTGAAACTACCACAATTTTCTCACTAAGAAAAAAAAAAAAGCAAACAAAAAACAACCACCCACCAAACAAACCCTTTTCTGTCCCAAAGAATCAGAACTCCATTATTAATCATGTGATTATCTCAGCACTGAAAAGCTATCCCCTAATAATTCTTAATAACTGTGATTTATTTTACCATAATTCAGGGAAATCTTAGTCTTGAACCAGGATCATACTCTGTTACACAGTGTGAAGAAACCAGTAAGACAATCACCATCCCTCCATCAATCTAAATACAAGAGATAAAAATTACACAGGTAGGGAATCACAGGAAACAATGAGATACTATTGATCAGGTTGTTAAGGGGATGATCTCAGCATAACATCCTAAATTGCCATACTTTTGAAGCTGTCATTTTTAGAGTTAGTGACCAAACTGAAAAGGTCAAGGGTGGAAACTGGAGACAGCAATAAATACACAGGTTTAGAGAACTTAGGAGTTGAAGACTGAGAGTATTGCTTGACATTCCATAGAACTCAGCACCGGAATTCAATATTCAAACTGTACGATTGGCTACCAAGATCTCATGATATTGCCACTCTTTTAATTAGAGATTGTTAATAATAAACCATGATGAACTCACTAGGACTTTTGTTATTTTTAATAATAAGCATAAGCAGGAAGAATAGCAGATTTAACATGTAGGAGGTGTTAAATAAAATATGTAACATGGCACTTTGTGACATGGTTTAGTGGGCATGGTGGTGTTGGGTCGATGGTTGGACTTGATGATCTTAGACGTCATTTCCAACCTAAAAAATTCTATGCTTCTATGATAAGCTCACTAGAAACCAGTTCTATTGACTTAATGTAGCATACACTATTTGACTTTCTCTTGCCACCTTCATGGAAAGTAATTACATTTTCATATATATGCACAATCCTTTTCATCACATTTGAGTTCCATTTATTCTGCCTACACACCATACCTTTCTGAAAAATAGTACTCTTGCAGAGTACTTTATCAAGTGAGGATATAGGCCCTTCTGTAGCTGAACAAACATGTCTACACAGTATTCTGCATTTCAGTCAGTGTTATCTCATACCACTGCTTCAGCGCTTTCATCCATTTTATCCTCTACCTAAAATTATCATCAGAGGATAAAAAAGAATTTACACATGGTAGTTTTTCAAAGAACAGAGTGCAGGTTTGGGGAGTACTGTTCATCATGATCTTCTAGGCACTTTAACTGATGTAAGCACTAATGGAATCAGGAGTCTAAATAACAGCTTTTGAATTGGCCTAGGAAGTCTTAATGGACAATCTCTCTCCTAGAATAAATAACACAGAGGAAAAAAGGTTCACAAATATCAGAGGAAATATTCATACAGCAAGGAAAGGAAACCTTCACACACTTCAAGAAATAGAAATATTGATTTTACATGTAGCTTTATACACATAAAATGCAATCAGAAACATTAAAAAAATAAATTTTAATAGGTAAGAGCACACTGAAAGTACATGGGGGTTTACAAACACTCAGATCTGAAATATTTTCTTACCTGATTCAAAAAATTAGCAAATAGGCTTTTGATATAAGATAGGAAACCGACTCATCATTAAACTTACTGAGTTAAATTCTACCTTTTCCTCAACTTCGTTAGGTCATCTCTCAGTCTCTGGAGACTTCTTCCGCACACCAAGTCAGCAGACCCCTGCAGGGTATGGTCAGAGCAAGATGCATTATGACAAGGAGGGGGTGCAATTGGCACCATTCAGAGGGAAGTGGTGTGAGTGGGTGGGGATAAAGATACCATTGCAGTTCAGTTCGTGCCTAATTAAGTCTGAAGGACTCTGTGGAGAACTAGATCTCATCAGTTTATAAAAACTGGTTGATACTTGTATCGATTTCTAAGGCTCTGACTCAGCACACAAGCAGTTGCTAGAGTTTTAACTCAGAGTATACTGAAGCATATGTACTGCTACAGCAGGGCCTTTTTCCTTAGGCTGTATTCCTCCTGCACATCAGCATTACAGTGAAGTTCGACACAGATCTGTGCTTCGTTGATGTGTGTGAAAAAGCTGATGTCATGACTGAGCAATTTTGAGGAATGAAAATATTAGCTTAATGATAGCTCTCCACGACACATTTTCATTATGCAGCTGGACAAAGTTTTTAAAGGGTATAGATTCTCATTGATTTCAGTGTAGGAACAAATTGAGGTTTTAGTGCATATTCTCTCATTATATTTGTTCATTTGAGTGAGTGTCATTGCAGGACAACCAGGAGGTCAGGCCCAGCCATGAAAAGCAAGTCCTGCTTGACCAACCCCATCTCCTCCTAGGACCACATGGCCCACCTAGTAGATGAGGGAAAGATCATGGATGTGGTCTACTTGCACTTCAGTAAAGCCTTTGATACTGTCTCACACAGCATTCTTCTGGAAAAGCTTGCAGCTCATGGCTTAGACAGCTGTACTCAATAGGTAAAAAACTGTCTGGAGGAGGTTCAAGAAGGCCAAGTGCCAGGTTCTGCACTTGGGTCACAACAAACCCATGTAATGCTATAGGCTTGGGGCAGAGTGGCTGAAATGCTGCCTGGAAGAAAAGGACCTGGGGGTGCTGGTTGACAGCCAGCTGAACATGAGCCAGCAGTGTGCCTAGGTGGTCAAGAAGGCAACAGCAGCCTCCTGGACTGTACCCAAAACAGTATGGCCAGCAGGACTGGGGAAGTGATTGTCTCCCTCTACTTGGCACTGGTGAGGCCACACCTCAAATACCATGTTCAGTTTTGGGCCCCTCACTACAGGAAAGACATTGAGGTGCTGGAGCATGTCCAAAGAAGGGAACAAAACTGCTGAAGAGTCTAGAGCGCAAGTCTTGTGAGGAGCAAGAGTGGGAAACAGAGGGAAGTTGAGTTGTTTAGCCTGGAGAAGAGGCTCAGGGGAGACCTTCTCACTCCGTACAACTACCTGATAGGAGGTGGTAGTGAGGTAGGGGTCAGTCACTTCTCCCAGGTAACTAGCGATAAGACAAGAGGAAATGGCCTCAACTTGTGCCAGGCGAGGTTCATGTTGGATTTTAGGGAAAAGTTTCTTCACCAAAAGAGTGGTTAAGCATTGGAACAGGAACACTGGAACAAAAATCAATGGAAATTGCTAGTGATTTTGTTTGGTACTAAAACAGAAACCCGAAACCTTTTCAGATTCTGTTGCCATACAGCATTTAAGAGGCTTAGGGCTCCTAAACAGCAATTCTTCAGATGGAGTTCCAAAGGATTTTGAAATGTCAGTAGAAATTTTCTAGGACTGAGAAAACAAGACTCTAAAAATCCCAGATCAGCACTTGTAAAATCAAATATTTATTTTGTTTTCAAAACAGCAAAGAGACTAAGACAGAGACAGAATAACCTAACAGCTTTTTTTCATGCAGCTACTTTATTTTTAAGCATCCTAGAGAAGGCTCGAGGGAAGAAAGCTTTATCAGCACTTTAAGGATTAAGTGCTAAGTGTCATTCACTAGGGAACTGGCTTGAATTTCCCCCTCCCCACCTCCTCCAATTCAAGATTTATTTAATGTGATCAGACTGAGATTGATCAGGGCAGAAGAAAACAGAATTGCTTGGTTGCACATCTGGTCCAAAGTTCAGTGACTCACAAGAATGTCTCACTCACAGCAATATGAAAACAATTAACTATGCCCACACAAACACTGTCTTTATGACCAGTCTTTTTCCCACAACATTGGTAACATTTAATACTAAGCAAAAAGCATGCAAGTAGGATACAAAAAATCCATCTCTGCATCTGTTTGGCTACTTTCTACAGCCAGTCACTGAAGAGCTATCACGCAAACTAATTATAAGCAGTTATTCACTATTTATGAACTGTACTTTATTTGCCATGAATTCTTCACAAGACACCATACCTTTTGGTGGGACCCTATAGGGTGTCTCTGCCATCAACATGCATTTTGGGGTACAATCCCCAAATGAGAGCAATTGCTTCATATAGTCTCTTCCATCAAAACTACATTTTAACATAAGCTAAGGTCTTGCTCATTCTGAGTTCTCCTTTCAAGGCCTCTTCAGAACCTCATTAAACTTTGATTAGAAGCCTTCTCATTTCCAGCCTAAACATTAAACACCTTTGAACCTGGGGAAAACCTTGTAAATTAGTTCAGTACTGGAAAGAAGAACTGTTGGAACTCTCTTGATGTTTTGATAGAATACATGTGTATGCCTTTCAAGTCTTTCTTGCTATGTTAAGAAATGAAAGAGGGAAAAATGATCTCACTCTCTTCATAAGATATCTATCATCTGTTCTCTTGTCACCCTAGCTGTCCTTCTTCCCTGTCCCAAACCCAGCCAAAATACCTCTTCTGTGAGAAAGGGTGATCAGAAGTGTAGGCATACTGTCCCCAAATCCCTTAATGCTTCTGTACCCTCAAACTGAAATCCTTTGCAATACAAACTCTAGGATGACATTTGAAGGAATACTTTTGCAGAAGACCTAAGAAATCAGTAAACCAAAATGTAGGCCTTTGTCTCTGAAAGTTTATAGAGAGATTCAGGATAGTATCTTGTCTTCTTCCTTAGGATTAAGAACAATATGCATAAAACTTATAGACAGTTTGATCACTGGTATTTTAGGAAAGAGCAACTACAGAATCACTACTGAGTCCAGTTACAAGGCTGAAGAACAAACATCTAATGTCAGTGTTCTTGATCTTTGTGGAATTAAGAACTGAGAGCTGATTTTTGAAGAAAAAAGTGAGGAGCTAATACTCAAATGGTTGAATGTATTCTGTAGATGACAAAATATATTACAGCTGGAAAGCTTTTTCAGTACAGCATATTTATTAATCCAACAGTAACTATGCTTTGATGACTGCATTAACTTGATCACAGTGTAATTTCACAATTACAAATTACCTAGTTTTGGACGGAACTCAAACTCGTTTTCTAAATTTAGGTAAAAATTAAGCATTGTATCATAACAGTCTTATCAAGTGCAGATAAAAACAATTTGTGACAGCTGAAACAGCAGAGTCATTGAAAAAAACCAAAAACTATAACAAATTTAAAAAAACATGGAGTAATTAATTGAACTTCTACCTCATGAGTTAACATTGATATCTTCATTGTTTCATATCTGCATCCATGCCATACATTCACAGCAGGTTCAGCCTGTCATCAATAGAAATGTAAGTGTCAGTGTTACTAGATGGAATCTCCACACCTTAGTCACACTCCATTGCTACCAAGGATGTACATCTGATAAGCAAGAAAAACCCTAGTAGAATCTGCTTTGCATAACTGCAGAAATACCTTTTCCTTTTGATACTTTATAAGATGTATTAGGATGGGAAATAACATACATAGTCCTCTCGGAGTATTAATTCAAAGAAATATTCCAAAACTCAGTGGTAAAGAATTTTTACTGGGGTTACATTTTATAGTTTATGTAAACAGAAGCAGTTTACTGTTGTGCAAACTGAAACTATGGGAGAAAAATTTTTTTCCACAGTTTAGCTACTTTGGGGTATAAGAATTCATGGGCCACTGTATTGGGTCTGGCTGAGCTGTAATTCTATGGGGATGAATTACAGCTCAGCCAGACCCAATACAGCCACTTCCAGTTTATAATCACTGTGGGTTATCATAGATCTGTTACTGGTTTTAAAGTTTTATTCCTCGAAAGATGAATCCTTTCATACAAAATAGACTATTATTGTAGAAATAAAGAAAATTGTGTTCTGTTTTTCAGTTGATATGTAGTTTCCTTTTTGAGCCTTTTTTTCCCTAGATTATTAAAACACTATCATAATAAGCCTGAATTATTACAGAGATTAATCAGAAATTCAACCAGTTTTTAAGTTTTGAAAAATTCTTTACATTAAAATAATGAAGATGAATTTTGGATATTACTACTTTTTTATACTGGTAAGTGTCTTAAAAAGGCTAAGGCAAAAATGTTATAGTAATGTGACTTTAAGATTTAAGAGTATGTCAACAGATAAACTGTTTAACTCAGTATGCCTTTCTAATCCCACATCTAAGCATAATAAATTGCAAGTTAATTTTAATATCATTGCAGAGTCCCAAGTTTTGAGCCAAATATTAAATTTTATGTCATATTCTACATGCTTGCCATTGCAATTTTGTATAAACAGATGCTAGCAGGTTTTTTTTGACAAAAGGAAATTAGTTACAGATGGTTGGAAAGTTAAAAGTAGCTATGTAATATTAAAATGGTAATTTGGAAAAAAAACATAATCAAAAATAATGATCTTCAAAATCTGACTGAAGAGATTAAAAGCCGGATTTTCTGGTAATAATATTCTTTTTTCCTATTCCACAAGTGAAATTTGCATCACCAGCCTCTTCATCCCACCATCGTATAAACCTAGCTCAAAAATGTTTTTAAACTTTCTGTTGAAAACCACATATCTATAAACATATCCTGAAAGAATCTTCACAAATGGGATGAACACACCACTCAGACAGCATTCTTTCATACTAGGTTCAAATAAATATTTGTACCAAGGAAAAAATGCATATTCCCCTCTATTCAATGAAGCTACCTGCCCTACCAGAAATGAATAGTATTACTGATAGCTTAATACTATCACACTAACATTAAGAAACATTAGTATGTTAACCTAAAACTGGTTTAACAATTTATTGGAAATAACTTTGTCAGAGAAACTTGCCCAAAGAAAAAAATGTTCAAAGTATTGGTTAAAAAAATATGAAACAAAAGGTAAATGATTACTCGTTGCAATTTGGAAGACACCTCATCAAAACAATAAAATTCACCTTAAAAGTAAAACTTGACATTTCCTAATCAAGAGTCATTACTGAACCCCCGTGCAGAAAGAAAAAGCCAATGTTTTGGTTCATTATCCTTGTTCCTCACAACAGAGAAACAGGAGGATCAGAGCACAAGGGAAGAAATGATAATTAAACTTTTCATATGCCCAAGTGATTATCAAGAGGCAAAAGCCACTGTACACACATATTACACTTCCTTGTGAAGTCTGCATCCCTGTTGGTTCCTACCAGTGGCTTTAACTCCTTTGAGTCTACGTACACCAATTTTACAGTAGTCAACCATTTGTATGTAAAAAGTACTTATGTTGAAAACAAGAAAAAAATCCTACATTAGGCTTCTATTAGGCTTCTACTACTCAGATAATTTTTTTTTCTCCCCAGAAAGGTGCATCAGCTCTCCAACACAAGTCCTCATCTTTCCCTAGAGAGCCTTATATGAAACACTGATGTTACGAACAATTTCTCACGTTACTACCAAAATGCTCTCAGTACGTGAGTTGCAAAAAGAGAAAGTTAAATTTAGAGCCCCAAGTAAATGATCAGAAAGATAATACTGATTGTTAAATCTAAAAAAATTAGAAGGTGGTGTTCCAAAACACTGTGCTCTGTCTAGCAAACTTACCTGTATTTTGAAAGTCCTGGTTACGGGCAGTAGGAAGAGTTTGTATCGTGGCTACACTGGCATGAGGCCCTCTATGGGCAGGGTGAATATCTGCTCCACCATGGGCTACTTCAGCATGGTCTTCTTCATGGGCTGCAGGGCAATGTCTGCTCTGGTGCCTGGAGTACTCCCTGACTCTCTTTCCTTTCTCTCTGACCTTGGAGTCTGCAGGACTGTTTCTTTCATGTTTTCTCACTCTTGTCTCATAGCTGCTACACAGGGGTTTTTACCTTTCCTTTTTTAAGGAATGTTATCTCAGAGATGCCATCAGCATTGCTGGTGAGTCTTGACCAGCAGCAAGTTCATTTTGGAACCAATTGTAGCTGACTCTGCCTGACATGGGAGCAACTCCTGGTGTCTTCTCACAGAAGCCACTCCTGCAGCCCCCTCACTACCAGTGATGAAAATGGAGAACTATTCAAATCAGATGGAAATCAGATTCATTCCAGATTTTGGTTTCTGAGAAGCAAAAATAAAAATAAAATCAGTTCATATGGAACTAGAATATTTTGAATTTGATTATTTTTATTATAGTTGTCATTCACAGAGTTATATTTCTGAAAAACTTCCATATTTGGAAGTCCTTGCAACCCTGAAAAGAAACCTTTTCAGCATTCTAAGGCAAAAAAAAAAAAAAAGCCAGAAACTACCCACTCTGCTTCCAAACAATTTATAACCTAAGGTACTGTCAACACCAACACAAAAGATACAAGAGCTCTGCAGAAGAAAAGAGTGGACAGTAGGCTACTAGCACAGGAAATAAACAGTGTAGAGTGGACTTTAACAAGGAAAAGGTCTTAATTAGGCAGGGATTTGGAGACAAAAAAGAAAAAACTTTCTTGTAAATAAGATAATTAGTGGCAGTGGATTACATCAGCACAAAACTAGGACAGGCAGTTGGCAATTAAAAAATACTGCTTCCTTGGTGGTGTCAGTCACACTGCACAGAGCAGCAAACATTTCCAAACACAATAAAGTACCAGATATCAGCTGGAATAACAGCCCTTTTCTCTCTCCTTGTTGCTAGAGTTTTGATACCCTGTAGTACTACTTTTCTTTTTCTCCAAGTGCTTTGACTATGAAAAGGATTATTCGAAAGCCAAATACCAGACACTTCCTAAAAAGGAGACAAAAACATAAATATGCAGGGGAGAGGGTAAATAAAAGCTTGTAGATTTTCAATTTAGATGTGCATCATATGTGGTGTACAGGAGGCTCTTTCAGATAACAACTACGTGTATGATCGGGAAGGGGTTAAGTCAGAAACTACAAAGTTGAAAAGAGATTAGTTAGATTATGCATGAAAGACTTACTATCTTTCATCTCATAAGAGCTTAGGCAGCTCCTGTACATCTATCCTGAGACTTACATACCAACATATATGTCAAGGAAATGAAAAGATAATTTACAACTAGCTAAGCATACCCTGTCTGTCCTCTAGCTCCCTTCTGAAATGGTTTTAGAGTCTTGGAAGTTACAGTAAACCACTCTCTTGCCTAACCTGTCAGTGGCAGCAGAAATATTCACCATGGACTGTACTGTTTATTCTCCATCGTTGGGTAAGTACTAGATTGCTTTTACAGTTTGTGTCTGTGGTTCTTTACAATTTCTCTGATACAGAGACTACCTTGGGTCTATCTTGGACAAGAGCTCTAGGTGGTCTGTGGTGTGTGGTGAATGAAATACAGCACTTTGTGAGACCTTTTCAGAAGCCAGTGCTCCAGAGCATCTTGTGGTGCATCCTACACCAGCCCTACAAGGTTTGTTACCAGCATTGTGCTTAGTTGATAAAAGACATTGCAAAAGAAGCATTTAAAATTTCTTAGTCTTGAGTCAAACCATGCATTTGTTTTAAGCTAGTCTAGGAAATCCACAAATGTTAAACCAACAGCTTCAATTCCTTAGCCCTCTATTACCTTATTACACTCTTCTAATATGTCTCTTCCTCCTCCATACCATTTTTCCCCTTCCTCACTCTGCCAAGCTCCATACAGAAAAACTAAAGTGACCAGTCTCACTTCCACTTGTTCACTTTTCCCACCTGCAGCAGAAGGGCCTTGAGGAGCGGCCATGTACAACTGTGTAGCTGAATTAAGCCTTCCAGTGAGATATCTCATC
Source organism: Galbula dea (assembly GCA_013399015.1). Lineage (NCBI taxonomy): Eukaryota > Metazoa > Chordata > Aves > Piciformes > Galbulidae > Galbula > Galbula dea. The sequence goes on from VWZX01001727.1 coordinate 898,608, forward strand.
TGGACAACACCAGTAACAGCTCTTGGGCCTAAGGAATAACTGGGATAAACAGTGTCAATATTAATCTCATGCTCCTAGCTAAGCCTTTGCATAGAGTACACATTAGAGGTTGGCACCACATCATTTGGGAGCTTTTCAAATGCTAGGACATTCCAGTTGTTGTAGTTGAACCAGGACAAAAATGACATAGAAATCATGCCCACATATGGTGTAACAGGCTACCATGGAAAAGAAATCACTGATGGCACAGCTTGTGTTTGCAAGCAGGGGAAGACGGTTCAAGGGAGGACCAAGTATTATAAGCAAAAGGTGATTTCTTGAAGGTCATGTTTTTGTTCAGCAGAGCTTTTATGTGCCCAGTTGCCTGGTTTTGTTGTATATGGATCCTGAGAGGAAAAAAATACACTAAAAGAGGGCATCTAAAACTCCAGCTCAAGGAGGTCTTAGTTTACAAGAAAGCCAGTGTCACCCATTACAGGGAAGGTAGATACTCTTCCAGAAATTCAGCATGTTCTGGATAGCAGCTGTAGGATCCCTGAAAGTAAACCAGCAAGTTTCTAATTACTTTTGAAATATAAGCCACTCCATTTAATTTACTCTTCTGGCAGCAGTTAAAGATTATAGAAACAGCAGAATGGATAATAACAACAATAACAACAAAATCATTTAACCTGAAACTAGCATAAGGGTTTTATCTTAATACAATTTCCATTTTCAGTTGCTGTTCACAAGGAGAGCTGCTATAGCATTTAGCATATTTGATACCAATGGCACTAATGATTCCAGGAGCTGAGTCAACTGACATAGTAAACAGCCACCGCAGCACTTTTCTGGAATGAAGAAAGCATCTGGGACTCAAATACTTACAGGCTTTACTTATGGCAACAGTGAGAATTCACCATGCATTAATGTTTCAAATAGTTTATTAAGCTTTTTAAAGATAACAGTGCATAGAGAAAAGTTTATTCTGCTATGGGAAGATAATCTTTGAGACACAAATCCTCACACACTCTCTTCCAACCCTGTTTTCCACCTTTCTCTTGGGCTATGTTAGCGTTATGCCGTAAGAAAAAAAGTCTAAGATATTAAGTAATGGGAAAGTGGTGGATTTCTGATCCTGAGGTGTCCATAAAGACCCTGATAACCTAGAAATAGTTTCAAAACTTTAGCTTTGTGAAGACATAGAATCACTCAGGTTGGAAAAGACCTTTAAGATCACTGAGTTGAACTGTAAAAATAGAGATATATGTGTCCCAAGGCAGAAGGCTCTGATACCTCATGTCTGTTCTGGCTTTGCCAAAAATAAAAAAAATCAGAATGTGCAGAGAACCTCAGAAGCTTCACAGTCCATGGAACCTCTACGGGAAAACATTGGCCTTGACAATGAAAAAAAACCAGCAGTTTACCTGCTGTGGGAAAATTTCAAAGTTTTGAGGAAGACTAAAATTGTTTTATTTGCTTTAGTTCAGAGTGAATAAAGACAACTTGAACCCAAGACGATCCACATAAATGTAAATATTCCTTGCTGGTCAACTCTAACAGAAAAAATGACATACAGTGTAGTGTTGCAGGCAGTGGGCATGGGGCAATTTGCATAGAAAATTCTAGCCTCCTCTCTTTCTCTTTCTGTGATTTCTGCTGTCTATAGTAGAAAATGTTAATGTGCCCAACTCCATTTATTTCTCTGAACAATATGCTATAGATCAATACAGGTACTATGGCAACCAATGCTGTTGCAGTCCCAAATAAATAAAACTTAAAAATAAAAAAACACAATACTTTCCATTCAGTCAAATAAAACTTAAAAATAAAAAACCACAATACTTTCCATTCAGTCATGACATCTATCTAGAATATCTTGCCCAGCTACCCAGCCAAGGGTTACCCTCAAAACTATGCTTAACTCTGAGATTTATTACCCATACTCTTCTGGACTGATTTTCTCCAGTCTGAAAAACATATTGTCTCAATGTAGTAGAAGATTGCAGAGGACTATTCTGATTGTACTGAAAATAATGCACACTTCAGTTCTTTGCAGTGCAAGCTGGCACCAGGAAGACTTGCTATTTCCACCACTTGTGTCTTCATAGATAAACAGAAAAAGTAGAATTCAGTTGCTTAAACACAGATGTCTGATGGCATTTCAGATGTGTGCTAGCAGCCCTCCAGCTGCCACTTCAGAAGATAGGAGTCTCCTGTAGATGCCAAATCCTATATGACAGACCTGCGTGGATGCCTTGGTTACCATGAGACTGTCTATAATGACATAAAGCTATCTATATTTAGACAACTGGAACACATCTAAATGCTGAGATATTATCCAAATTAAGACATATAAATGGTAATGTCTACAATACAAAATTCATGTCTAAACTCCCACTATAATCAATACAATCAGTGGAACAATTTAGCTCATCATAAAGTTCAGATTCAGCATCCAGCGACCTAGTGTCTCCCTAGGTCCCACTGACTGCATGAGTAGCTGTTTGTCATAACAGGAGTTTGGACCTCACTGACCTGTACACTCATACATTTTTGCATAGACACAGGTCTCTCCTACTCATTTCAAAGTTAGGGATCTACATCATCCAAACCAGATTAACCAGAACCTGATATGTTTTCTCAGTCCAATTGATAACATGTTGATTGGACATCCTCAGTTTATTAGAATAAAGACAGCTACAGCAAATTAAAAATAATCATGATCAGCTAGTAAACAGTCTGCATAAAGCAGACATAAGATGACTGAGGTTCAGGCAACATCTCAGAAACCACAGGACAGCTTGGAAAATTAGTTCATTAGCAAAGAGTCAAGCAATCTGCACATTTCAAGGTGAGCTCGTGCATAAGGATTTTGTGTTCACAGAAAGATATGTCAACATCATGCTGACAAAGAGTTATGGTGAAGGGCACTCTAGTCCTGTGTTACAGCAGTGAGCAAAAAAATCAAAATCTGAGACAAAGAGAGTGGAAGGGAAGAAAGAGAAGAGACAGAGGGGAAAACAGAAACAGAAATAATGTATTCGAAAACACTTTACCTGTTTCTGTAGAAGATTCTGCACCTGCACAGCCATTCTGAGTTCCTGGAAACACTAAAATAAATCCTCACACAAGAAACACCTGAGAATAATAAATCCAAATTTTAATGGGACATGAGTGACTTCTAATGAAAACTAGTCCTAAATTTGTGGGGAAAAAAAAGTCATCTTTCTGGTATGTGTTACTTGACATGAAAAATCCATCTTCAGAAGTCTAAATACAAATCCCTAGAAGAATGCAAAATAAACAGTCAAAGCCTTCGTGTAATGTCTATAAATAACTCTTCAGACAGTCTTTGGACAAAGTAACATCACACTTGGGCATGTGCTTTATGATAAGATTAAAAAATCTGCCTACAAGAATAATCTACACCTGGTTTCTCTCTTCTTCTTCTGCCAGTCCCTTTAACACCAGGCAATAACACTTGCAGTTGGTTAGGTAATATAGTATTTTTTTTCTTGTGTAGGAGATTGTGCCTTGGTGCAGAAAGAATTCCATGACTAGAATCCCTCTCTGAAAGAATGGTACTTTTAACAGACAGCATTTTTACCACTGGGGAGAGATTATCTTTAATTCTGTCCATTATATATAGAATGAACAGATAAAGAGCAGGAATTGTTACTTAAATTCTTGTATTGCAATATTATCTCACTGCTGTGAATGTTAACAAATGTACCTATAGATCTTCAAGATAATAGGGATAAAATAAATAGTTCCACCTGGCTAAACTGGCTATATATGGTCATGCCTGTCATGATGGCAAGTTGTTACCCAGTTTGTGCTCAGTTTTTGTTAGTGGTAGTTAGGCCTAATGTTTGGGTTTACTGCTGAGGACTGGGTGTGGAAACCAGGGCCACTGCTGAATTTCTTTTTTTTTTTTTTGACTCCTACTGGGAGGGGATTGCAGGGTAAAATTCTTCACCTACAGGAAAGAAGCAGACAGGACAGGTGACCTTAAGCTGACCAACTGGGTATTCCATTCCATACACATCATGCTCTGAAAAACATACTGCCAGCCTCAGAAATGCAGTCAATGAAAGGAGCCTCAGCTGGAAAGCAAGGCCACTGAACAGAAACAATTTTGCTCCAGCCCAAACCAGGACATTAGGTTAATAGACACTTATCAGATTTTTGCTGATATGGCTATATTTTAAGTGCTGATGCAGTTTACACAGGCATAGGATCAGTATTTCCCCAATCTGGGAGCAATGGAAACTGCCTCAAAACTAGTTTATAAACTACTGGATTTAAAAACATTGGAAAATACACCAGGTAAATACACTACAAGTGTAAGATTGCCAGGAGGAAATAGTAATGGTTGACTTACCCACTGGCCAACAAATAATCTCAGTTGTCATTCACAGAGTCATATTTCTGAAAAACTTCCATATTTGGAAGTCCTTGCAACCCTGAAAAGAAACCTTTCAGCATCCTATAGAAAAAAAAAAACAAAACACAAACCACAAAATCCAGAAACTACCCACTCTGCTCCCAAAAAATTTATAACCTAAGATACTGTCAACACCAACACAAAAGATACAAGAGCTCTGCAGAAGAAAAGAGTGGACAGTAGGCTACTGGCACAGGAAATAAACAGTGTATGGTGGATTTTAACAAGGACAATGTCCTAATTAGGGAGGGATGTGGAGAGAAAGAGGGGAAAAAAAGCTTTCTTGTAAATAAGATAATTAGTGGCAGTGGTTTACATCAGCACAAAACTAGGACAGGCAGTTGGCAATTAAAAAATACTGCTTCCTTGGTGGTGTCAGTCAAACTGCACAGAGCAGCAAATATTTCAGTCTTGGTAATAATAGCAGTCACTCGCTAAACTCTCCTTCCAAAAAAGGTAAGTGAGCCTGGAAGAACAGTGCTTGCCCATGACAGTGAGCCTATCAATGGGGCTTCCAGCATAGTTATACATCAGCTAAAGACTGTACCAGAAGAATTTGAAGCACAGGGAAAGCTGCAAAGTGTCTATAACCAGATTAGTCATTGTTACTCATTCTCAGGCTGTTCTTGAGATTGATCCAGCTCTAGGACAAGCATATTTCACTCAGTTTAGATCCTGCAGCCTGAATGCCACATCACATCTTGTAGCAGATGCAGGCAAATGCACAAGTGCTGTTCTCTGCGTCTATAAAGCAGCTTTTGGGGCCCTCCCCATAGCAGGTGTGATTGCAACACACTGGGCTCACCTAAGATTTCATTTCAGAAGACAAGCAGGAACAACCCATCACAAATCTAAAGACTGATGCTATCAGAATATGATCTGCTGTTTTGTCTTGAGGCCAGAATGAGGATGCTCTAAACAGGAGTGTAAATGCAACCAATCCAAAGAGACCTGACCAAGTGTGAAAGTGATTTGCTGGTAACATACATTGAATACTGTCTTACACTACACCACTTCCCCAAGGGTTGTATGGCTGGAATAAAAGGGGCTTTTTAAATAGGCCACAGGAAACTCTTGGGGTTGAACAACCCTACTGCTACCTAGATACAAGGCTTGGCTACTGCTGCTCTGGTATAGAACTGAGTACTTCTGAAACATAGAAGGTTCTATTACAAAAGAAAGCTGAGATTTTTTTCTTTTCCCTCCATTCTTACTTCTTAAATCATCCTTTTTCAGCCATGGATGGCACACCAGAGGAACCCTGTGCCTTCTCTGAAGAATTAACATTGTTCATAAAGGTATTAACTACATGCTGTAGGAAACAAACCATTTAAATCTTCTAGTTCTTACATGTCTTTGAACTTATGGCATCTGAAGATAGAGATCCCTATAATATTGCTCCTATCTAAATACCTTTATCAGCTCTTCTCAATTCTCTCTGTTGTTTTCTGCCCCTACTCCAAGTCTCCTCTTCTTAAAAGCCACAATGCAGAGGCTCTAACCATACATTAAAATAATAGTTTCTGGTACCATATAAAGTAGCATGCTCTTCAGTCCTGTATGTGCCAGTGTGTTTGATATCTGGGCTGAAAACGTGTTACACTTGGTCAATGCAGACTAGTGACACCATGAGCCTGAAATTAAAATTTTCTTGTGCTAAACCCAGTAAGGACCATCCACTTTCCTGATTTCGCCTGCTCTCACCAAGGACAGAGGAACTGCATGAATATATCTGAATTCTAGATCAGTATTCTCACACTGATTTTCACAGAATCATAGAATGGCTCAGGTTGGAAGGGACCTTAAAGCTCATCTAGTTTCAACCCCCTTGCCATGGCAGGGACGCCACATGCACTAGACCAGGTCATCCAGGGCCACATCCAGCCTGGCCTTAAACACTGCCAGGGATGGGGCCTCCACAACCTCTCTGGGCAACCTGTTCCAGTGCCTCACCACCCTTTGGGTAAAGAACCCCCTTCTAATCTCCAGCCTAAACCTCTCCTCCTTCAGCCTGTAGCCATTCCCCCATGTCCTGTTGCAATCAGACCAGGAGAAAAGTCTCTCTCCTTCTGCCCTATAATCCCCTTTCAGGTACTGAAAGGTCGCTATAAGGTCGCCTCTAAGCCTTCTCTTCTCCAGGCTGAACAACCCCAATTCCTTCAGCCTGTCCTCGTAGGGGAGGTGCTCCAGTCCTTTGATCATCATTTTGACAGAGCTCAGACAGCTGAAGGAATTGACTGCAGTTTTCAGAACCAGACTTGTGTTGTGCTGAAGAAAATGTAAAGAAAAAAAGTATGATGAGAAGGTGGAATAGTTTCAGAGCTACTGATGTGGCAGGAAGAAACCTAGCACATTTTTAGCCATTTAGACTCCATCCCAGACAGATCCAGTACACTGTCTGTGGGGATTAGAGACATAGGAGAAAAATGCCTGTACCACCTCCACTGTCTGGAGGGGTATTTCGAGACCAGAATAAGAGTGATTTGCTCTTCACTCTCTCATTCATTTCACAGTTCACCAGCTACATTGTATTTAAATTTAGACTATTTACACCAGAGCGTCATTAGGAATTAAACTGGCACCCTCTTTCCAAGGCTTCAGCCCAACAGAGGACATGTAGGCTCTATGCTTGCCTGTTAAATCATACATTAATTCCACTCCCATATTCAGTTACCATGTGTCCACTTCACTTTATATTTACTACATTGGGAGGGTTCTAGAAATATATATTAAATTACAGCTTTTAACATCATCACCTCATTCACAAATGAATGTGAAGTGGCTAGAATTCACTCTAAATAGTCCTGCTGGAGTGCAAGAAAGAGCAGGAAAAATATTTTTCTTTGCATTCTTTTTTTTATAAATGGTCTTAGTATACTTAGTGAATTTATATTCTTTCTTTGCAATTTGAAATGACCAAACATAAACTTTGACAAGAGAATTATATCCCAGCTTTTCATCTGAACCTGTGTGCAGAGAGGGGTAAATTGTAGTTTTCATCTTCAGACAGTTCCAAAACTTTTCCAAAATTGAGGTCCTGCTCTAGTTTCCTACTGAAAGCAATAAATGTGGGGTTAGATATCATGGCAGACAATACTGGGCAAACACTACTTAAAAATACAGTTTTGAATATGTTTAACTGTCTGGACTTTCTCACTGTATCACACTTTTAGGATCCTATGAACTTTACTAGACCTCAAATGAATCTGCAGTCAGTGAATCTCTGCAAGTTTCCAACAGCTGGATCATTACTTTGAGGACAAATTCTGTTGTTGAATACCAGAGTAAGTATTTCTATAGGAAAAAGTGCTCAACAGCAGAAATTAATGTGAAATCACTTCACCTCATACTATTTATTGTATTGCTTTATCATCTGAAATAGGAACTAAGCTACCACACTGCGTGATCCTTTATGGAAAAGCTTTGTGACAGATGCTCCCAAGCATGCTGCTAAACCTTAGGAAAGCAATTTCAATGAGTTGAATTGTGAATATTTTAAAACTGCTGACAAACTCTTTTAAGCTGAAATGCTTATTAGCATATCTGAGTCTGTTCAAAAGGCACATCTTGTGAGCTGATTGAAGAGGAAGCTTTAACAGAACAGTCAGGCATGTAGTTTCAGTGGTACTTGATGGTTCCTCAAAATGACCTAATTTCTTTTAATTGACTATCAGATTGTGTTTTTAGTCCCATTTCAGCATTTGCAAAAATCTGCTATTAATCCTTACCTACTATTCCAAACAGAAGTGTAATTGACATTTCTCTAATATGTGTAATCCCTGCTTTTCATATTCTATTAAATGCTTCTAAATCTTGCAAAAGCTGCTGTTGTGGTTGCTTTTGGAAAATAGATAATGCTTCTGTTAAGTCATCTAAATAGAAACATACATTTTGAAAATTAAAGCAGCCATAACAACTCCCTAATCTCTGCAACAGTGCAGGTGAATTAAAGGACACGACTTGAAAATAATGTAGCATCCTCCTACTATAGAATGGTGAATAGAAATAAATATAGCTTTTATATATACATATTATAAATATATACTTTTCAACTTAGTTTCAGAAACATCTGCAGGACTGTTAACCTTACCTATGTCTTAGGTTCTAATGGATCCAGCTTCACTTCAGAAACCTAATGAGTCATCAACCTCAGACAGCAGATATTGATCTCTTGGAGTGGCACCATTTTATTTCCCATAGTCCATATAAAATTGCTCACCAGAGGAAATGTACTAATTAAGAGTGGAGATGCCCATGAACAACTAGCAGCAGAGACAACACCCTCTTAACATTTGATTTCATTGATCTTCTATTCCTGTTAGCCCCCTTATAGCTGAAGCTCTGTAAGGCATTTCCACAACAATCTTTATTGCCAGCATCAATGTGACATTTGATTAAACCAGTATTTCTGGGCTTATCTTTAAAGTTACTGGATTTTTCTGTGTTAAAACTTTAATCCCTCTGGTTCTCATGTGATTCTATTTGTAGATGCAACTAACATTTTCTGTTCTCTGGATTATTTTTAATTCAAGGCTTTCCCACAGCTGGTGAATACTTACACTTCTTCATAAGCTGAAGATACTTATGACACTGCATCTGAGAGCTAATCTTATATTGTGTTTTTAAATCCCTTTAATTCATTGTGAGTCTAGGATAATTGTAAAATATGAGGTTTCCTGGAGATGCAGCTGGATATCCACACCATCTACTATAGCTGCTAGGCTCCATAGGCTTCTTGTCCATTACAACACTTTTTAGTAACTTCTGTTATCTCTAATTCTCATAACAAGGACAGAAAACTACCTGCATCTGTTCTTTCTTCTCTGAGTTCACTGTATGCAGCAGGCTTCTTAGGAACAAGGTCTTCTCACAACTTAGGCACAATAGACAATTTAGGCTAGATGTCAACTTACCTGGCCCATATCACTAATACATTGACACTTTCTTAAAAAAGAGTTTTGCAAGGGAAAAGCTTCATAAGGGAAAGGATAAACCAGTGAAGGAAACATCCCAGAGCAGTTGTTTATTACTAAGGGAGGTCACAGTCCCATGAACTGACGTTACCAAAACGCTCTAGAGAGCACTGCCAGGATGAGGGAATGAAAAACTACACTTCACAGTAGAAAGGCTGAACTACCCTCTAAGTATCCTTCTTGATTTACTTAGTAAGAGAAAACTGACAACTGCTAAATAAGCCTATCTACAAATAAAGGGCAGGAACAGGAATGCAAGAAAATGGGGAGGCAGTCAAACTAGCAAATCGATGAGACACACAGTTAGTAAATGAATTCGCTATCCTACTGGCAGTTGTTGGAGGACACATGTAGAATTGTGCAGGTGCTGAGTAATCCAAGATACAATGAATACAGAACCAGCATTCAAAAATGAATATATAAACTGGACAAAAGATGCATAGAAGACTTCACTTCAGGTCTAGAAAATGAAACAGGTGACTTAAAAAAAAATGCTTTTATTCCAGACATTAACTAAACAATAAGGAAGAAATACATTTGCTTTATTAAAAGCCCATTATGCTGGATGAAATCAGTATGTGTGGGATACAAGCATGTAGAGGCAATTCTGAATTCTACAATAGTTCTGCTAGTATTTTGGGGGTACCTGTTAATGTTCAATCAGTCTGGCATGGAAATAAACGTCATCATCAGAAAACCAAATTAAGAAAACACAAGCAAAAGAGTAATAATATAATAATACATGTCAGTGGAATGAGCTTGAGGGTGTTTGCCAGGTCTCTTAGTGTTGAGTTTGTACTCAACATGCAATCGATTCTCACCATTAAAGATGAAAAAGATGCAAGAGGTTTATCTTCATTAACAATCAGGAAGAGGTTAAACAGCATAATAATTAAGTTGGCAGAACAAAATAATTTGGAAAGTGTAGCAAATGACCTTTCTACAGCAAAGGCAAAGAACTACAGTATAGAATTTCCTTAGGTTCAGCTGAACAGATAGAAGATGAAATAACAAGATTAAGTTGTTTTTCAAAACAAGAGAAAAGAAACTAAAACACTAATATTATTTCAGGATAGTAAACTGAATTACACAGTAGCATGTTTGCACAGGAAAGACAATATGTCTTTGAGCAGCACATACAGAAGCATCTTGACTTACAGCAAAGGAAAAATAATTAGTTTCTACAAAGCTAGTAGAATTTAGACTAATGTATTCAATTCTAAGAAGCATAGCCCAATAGGCACTGAAAAACTGATAGAACTAAAAGCATGAAAGCAATGTGAGGGTATGGAGAGAATGTTTTAACAGGAAAAAGTTAGAGCTTGAAAAATCCATAGATTGATTAAGAGAAATTGCCTAAAGTAAGTTGAATGGGTAGAGAAATGGTATTAAGGTCAAATTAGGCAGAACAGGAGGTCAGGTTGTAAGTTTTAAAATAAGATTTTTCCTTTTTTTAACTTAGAAAAATTGTTGGAGACCATCTTACCTTTGCCAAAAAAAAGATGTTGTTTGCTTGTTACCTCATATCTAAATTCTTCAATACTGAGCAATATTTCCATATCCTTCAACGACAAAACAATGAAAGGCAGCCAGGCAGAAACCTCTCAGGGAAAGAAGTAATAGAAACTGAATGTCTAGGAAAGGTACTGGATTTGCAAATACGTAGTAACTCCCATTGAGCTCAGAGAATTTAGCTTACATGCTCTAAAAAAGTTATTTAATTACCTATCTGCCTCTTTATCCCCTTGTATGTATCTTAGAAATTGCTACCTTAAAAAGCTCAACTGGCCTTTTCTAAACATCAAACTTCACCTCCTCTAACACTTTTTCCCACCAATACATCACATCTAAGTGAGGAGACCTATGCCACAGACTGCTTCACCAAAAAGGTCACAAATTCATCATGCTGATCCAAGATTGGTCTGTCAGCTTATTATCCATAAGATCATCTATGGACACCATTCTAGAAATATCCTTTTTTTTCCCCATTTTTTAAGCAACTTAAAAAAATATGAAATGTGCTTTTTTATAGATAATTTTCATTTAAGCTACCTCAGAAATAACACATTGAATAATAAAACTACTGTGTGCCTATTGTAAGCAAGAATTTCTGGCAAGACACTTCCAGAGAAGATGCTTCCAAGAAGATAAATCCCAGAGGATTATTAATATTGTGCAATCATTGCCTAGATATTTGAAAGTAAACTAATTTTTTTCCTGCTTAGAAACTAGTAAGATCATATTCTGCTGAAAAGTATCAGGATAAAGTCGAGACATTTATAACAAATACATTTCATGGTTGATTCCTTTAGACTTTTAATTGCTGTTTAAGATGTAAAGAAAGTTAGCAGGAGTTCATTATACTATAAAAATCAAAGTGAAACTGATTGAAATAAGAAAATATTCAAAGAAAATACAAGCATGGAAGTGCCAAGGTAAAATTATTTTTTTTTTTTTAAGTTAGACTTATTTCAATGCTTCCTCCTCTGCTTCTAATCACATTCACCAAAAGGATTGATTCAACCTAGCAGGTTTTATTTTACAGGCACAGAAGGTGCCTATAACATCATCAGCTGTCAAGGCTCAGGTGACTATGCTAATTCAATCACTCTCAATCATGATCATCTACATTCAAATGTAGACAAGAGCTCTAAAGCAAGAACAATGTTTTTCATGTCTGTACCAGGAGACACAAGGATGCACACTTTGAGAAGGTATATCATAAAGTAGTTAGGCTAATGTAAGCTCTCCATAAGTCTGAAAAGTCTTTTAGGTTCCAATGGAGAATCAATTGAAGATTTATTTCTTTTCTTTTTTTTACTCTACACTTTCTCTGCATTTGTTTTCCTTCCTTCTTTCCCCTATTTAGAATAGTCTTTCTCATTCAGAATGAAATCTTGAAAACATGTTTAATACCCCAAGATGTTTATTGCATATAAATTACAATCAAGTCTCGTGGCTGAGTACAAGACTAAGCACTCCATGTAATTCAGTAAGCTAAAGAAACTTACCTTATATGCAGAACCAAGATTTTATTGTCAGTCAATCTAACTAAAGTGCTGGCAATATAATCAAAGATCCATCCACTTATAATAATAATACTACTACAATTCAGATTTTTAGAGCTGATTCTTAGTGATGATAAAGCCAAAATGATGTCAGCAAACTTTCTGATATCTTCTCCCTCTTCTAGTGTTATGCTCAACGTTTCTGAAGTCCCTCATGAGTCAGGGTTCATAGTGCCTAATCTGTCTCAAGAGGGTGAAAAGGCTCCCAGTAAGCTCTCAGCACCCCAAGTTCTTCACCAGTAATATGAAACTGCTGGGAGACTTGAGGCAGGAGAGAACGGTGTTTTGTTGTTCTTTGTCACTCTTGGGTCTGCCTGTGGTTATTTTTTATCTTTGCTAAAGCAGACCATTTGTTTTAACTCCATGTTATATCTCAGTTTTACTTTACATGGTTTGTAGAGACTCCTTTGCTCTCTTTTTTTATCCTTAGAACAAGTTTTACCCATCTCCCAAGGTTATATTCCTTTAGTGACCTGTATTTGACTGTGATTAGTGTTTATAGTCCAGGAACCTCTGTTACCTCTCTATACTTGTGCTCCTAAAGCTCTTGCTATAGTACTGCTTTTGCACTTCTGTAAATATGTGTTACAATCCCATTTCTCTTCAGTGGCCTTCATACTCTACAAACATACTGATCCATTAGATGTATATATACACAGAAATATAGTATTTTGGTATCCACCTGCCACCAAGATCTACGAGGTATCAATATCACCAATTTGTTATCAATATATCACAGAATGTTAGGAGTTGGAAGGGACCTCATATCTTTACAGCTGACTCAACTGTGCTGAAATCAAGTAAAAGAAGGATTTCTTACACTATCAATTAACACAATGTCTTAAAGGATTAATTTACACTTGAATTAATATAATTTTTATATGATGAAGAAACAGGGAGCACAGATTTTGTTTCTTGTCAAAAGACATGTTTGGTGGATAAATACAGCATTCTCTTCATTCAAGAGCAAATGAACCTAGAGACAGGAGGGCTGACCTGCTTCTTGTTTGCTAGTGTGCCGCAATATAGCTATGCCAAGCAGCAGCGAGTACCTATACTTCTTTATAGTGCTTAATTGCTATACTGGAGAAGCACAGCCTTACACAGCCCACCCTACTAGCCTGACTAAGGCACACTTGCTTCCATTGTCATCAATACATGATAGGCTGATATGTCAGACAGATTGCTCCCATCTGCTTTTAACTACTAAACCCTTGTAACAAACATTCATAACTAGGGTGACTGGAACGATTTTATGTCAAATTCATGTCTCTATATCCTAACCATGACCCATCAAAGCTCAGAGAGTTCCCGCTACCCGGGGTCACATGCATTTCAGATAGAAGTCCCATATTTACACAGGCCCTCTACCAATTCAGGGCTGTATTCAACTGCATATACTATTCCAAGATAAAATTATCTTGCTACAAAACCCTAATAGACTGAAGACACAATAGGCTTTATTGACTTAATATTTCACTTCTGCACAGTTGACAAGTGTTATGGTTTGGGTTAGAACAGAATTAATTCTGCTCAGTAACTGTGTTTTCTAAAAAGTATTCCATGACCACGTGCATAGGGTCGTGTCAGTTTTCCACACACACACACACCTTGCCTGGACTGTCCCTTTAAGAAACCCGAGACTCCTGAATCAAGGACACTGCACACCGCCCCCTCCCCCCCTCCAGGGAGGGGGAAGCCGGGGGAATGCTGGGTTTCTCCGGGGGATTTTTGTTACACTCGTGGCCCGAGGAAGCCCTTTTTTTGTCCCTCTGCTGTGACTTGGATGGTGTTTCTGCGTTGCTGTATGTCGGTGCTCTGAGACACACCGGGAGTTGCTTGGGCTGCCTGACACCGCGGCTCTGCCCCGAGACGCCCCGCAGCCTCAGCCCTGACGTAATTACTTGTATAGGGGGAAGTGGGTTTTGGTGTTTGGGTCCTGTATATGTTTATATTCTTTTCGTTTATGTTTGCTGTTGTTATTAAAGCAGTTCTTAGTTTTTAACTTCCAATCCAGTCTCTCCTTTAACTGCCGTGTGTGGGGGCTGGGAAGAGCCTTTAAACCCACCACAATAAGCCATGATACTCTTATGAAAGCCTTCCCTCAAAAAAACTGATGGATTTTTTCACATGACATCAAGCTTAACGATATAAGGGCAAGAATTCCTCCTCCTTTCTAAAACAAAGATCTCTTGCTATATAATCAAAGAGTTTATATTTGAGAAGAAAATTTTCTGACCTTCATGCGTGCTAAGAAAACAGCAAACACAGGGATGAAGTGCCCCATTTTTTCCAACTCTGAAATCCAAAGATGACAATTTAAAATGTCAGCATTGTTAGCTACTCCACTGCACAAAGTTCTATAGATTCAAGGATACTAAAGCCAGCAAGCATTAATGGGCTTATGTAATCTGACCTGCATAATATGTCACTGAATTTCACCCACGCTTTCCTGCATCAAATCAGTAACCTCAGGCAAGCTAGTGATTGTACATTTAGAAAGGTGTTGAATCTTGATCTGAAAATTTTGCATGATGAACAAGCCATCATATTCCAGAATAAGATGTTCTTACCATTAATTAAAAATAATCTCATTTGTGTTTCCATGAATTTACCTTCCTTCATCTTCTAATTAGTAGCATGTTTTCTGCAAGATTTAAATGACTTCCTCTGTAAAGCCTTTTTCACCACCCAGAAAGCTACTGGATATGTTTGCATCACGCAGCAGAGCTCAGTACAAATATTCTCAAGTTGACAGATGTTCAGCAAACCCACATAGTTCAGCTTCTCAGTAGGGCTTATAAAATTAAGATCTAGAGCCATGTGAACACAGTATAAAGGCCGGAAGTATTCTTCTGCCTTAAATGTATTTCAAGAGCCTTTGGATCTGTCAAATTACCCTGCAGCTACAGACTTCCAGTGAAAAAAGACATTGCTGTCAGTAATTGCATCAATTTTTCATGAAGTTGCTGCAATACTGGGAGATCAAAACAAAAGAGGGCCTGTATCCCATAGTCCTGGCAATATTATTGTAATCTCAGCATTCGTCTTTATTCCTTTCATGAAAAGCTGCAGTAAGAACATCATCACAGTTTGTCCCTGCTCCAAATCCAAGATTTCTTTCACAGACCCAGGAGTTTTCACTCCTGCCTATCATTGTCCTGATCCTTTCCTTGAGCAGTTCAAGAACCTTGCTATTTGGGGTCAGTTCTCATCCTCTAAATAGTTTCCTGAATACCTTCCAATCAAGTTTCCATAATTGAGTCTATTTCTAATTAGGGAGTTACAGAGTAGGAGGTTTCAGCGAAGCAGTTAGATATGCTGCAATGCTTAGTCCTCTAATGCATTAATTCATTACTCTGCTTCCTGGTTTCAGATTGAAATAAATGAAAATCAAAGCAAACTCTCTCTACAGTAACACTCCAACACACCCATACTGTTATCAGCCTTTCCCATAACAACAGCATTATCCCCGGCAAGGATAACTTTCCTTTTTCATCTTTATTTTCAACGGTCAGTTCTGCAAACTGATGCAGGTTTTGTTTCCATTGTTCTAAAATCTTATGAGGGACTTTCTGTCCAGAAATCTGCCTTTTTCTAAGGATCATATAGATATCATATGGATAAGGATCATATAATATCATCAGCAATAATGCTGACTCGTTCTGTTTGTAGCTGCTGTTCTCTTTCATACCTCTCTCCTCCCTGCTTCAAGTCTCACTTGACTGACTGTCACTACATTTCATATACATGCAGACTAATCAAAGAAAAGGTCTCCTGAACTAAACTAACTCCTTAGTATGAGAATGATTTACTGTAATTGCAGGCATCACTCAACCCATGCACAAACATACAGGCTTTCTCTTCCTTTTCCAAAATCAATCTTCTGGAGATAAGTGTCCTACTTTCAGTTGCTGCTAAGTACAAGAGAGATGTATTTCTGGTCCCATCTTTGCCACAAATTAAGACTACAAAGAGGAAAACAATTGATTCCAAGCAGCCACCTTATGTTGGAATTTACCTGCAAATATGAACTAAATTATATTATGCCAATACCAAAAGCCTGTCACTCATAGTTTAACTGTAATGCAGTTTCAATGATCAGTTACCATAAAAAGGGTAGTGTTATGGATGAAGCTCAAGCCACTAGAAAGGAAAATTAGTTCAGAGAACAACAGTTATAATAAATGCCATATGAACAATGGTCTAAGGTTCACTTCTTTCAGCAAATATTTTTTCCACCATATCCAAATTATGTTGAAGCATGCAACAGGACTCTAATGGAGCCAAAGCTTTGAGATGAGTTTCCTATGTGTTATTCCTAAAGTAAGCACACCCAGATCCCCCAACAAATCTAAATCTCAAAAGGCACATTTTACTTAAGTAACATTTAACATTTTAAATAGAAAAACTGCTGACTGAGGAAAATAAAACTAAATGCCCCTAGTCCTATGTACTTCATAGATCAGCTTCGTCCTCAGCCCAGCAACTTGTAATCGCTTCTACAACACATTCCCCAATCTTACATTCTACATTAATTCCCCATTCTACAATACATTGCCTCATGCCTGAAAATGTCCAAGGTCAGATTGGACAGGGCTCTGAGCAACCTGAAGATGTTCCTGCTCATTGCAGGGAGGATGGACTAGATGACCTTTAAAGGTCCTTTCCAATCGTTCTATAATTCAAAGATTCTCCTCTGATCCATGGGGAAAAAACTTACTCCTCATCACAGCTTTGGCTGTACTTCGGTCTGTCTTATTTCTCAGTAAATTTCAAAATAGAGTCCCACTGGAGGATCCTGCAGAGTGTGTCTTTCTCCCAACTCACTCTGTTGGAAAGGACCTTCAAGATCAACAAGTCTAACCGATTGCCCTACACCATTGCTATCCCTAAACCATCCCTCTAAGTGTCACATCTACCCTTTTTTGAAAACCTCCAGGGATAAATGGCCTGGGTTGGAAGGGACCTTAAAGATCGTCTAGGTCTGACTCCCCTGCCAGGGACAGGGATGCCGCCCACTAGACCAGGTTACTCAAGGCCACATCCAACCTGGCCTTGAACAAGGCCAGGGATGGAGCAGCCACAACCTCTCTGGGCAACCTATTCCAGTGTTTCACTACCTTCTGGGTAAAGAATTCCTTCCTAACATCCAATCTAAATTTTCCCTCCTTCAATTTAAAGCCATTCCCTCTTGTTCTATCACTATCTACCCAGGTAAAAAGTCTCTCTCCCTCCCTTCTATAGGCTCCCTCTAGGTATTGGAAGGCTGCTGTAAGGTTCCCCTGAAGCCTTCCCTTCTCTAAGCTGAACAATCCCAACTCTCTTAGCCTGTCCTCATAGGGGAGGTGTTCCAGCCCTTTGATCACCTTTGTGGCCCTCCTCTGGATCCCCTCTAAAAGGTCCACATCTTTCTTATGCTGAGGACCACAGAACCAGATGCAGTACTCCAGAGGACAGAGTAGAGAGGCAGAATCACCTCCCTTGAACTGCTGGTAATTCCTTTCCTGATGCAGCCCAGGATACGGTTGGCTTTCTGGGCTGCAAGTGCACATTGTTGCCTCATATCCGTTTTTTTCATCCACCATGACCCCCAAGTCCTCCTCTGCAGAGCTGCTCTCAATTATTTCATCTCTTAGACTGCACTCATGCCTAGGATTGCCCCATCCCAAGTGCAGGACCTTACACTTGGACTTGTTGAATCTCCTACAGTTCTCATGGGCCCACTTTTCAAGTTTATACAGAGGGACCCTTTTCAAGCTTATCCAAGTCCCTCTGGATGGCTTCTCATCCTTCCACTGTATCAACTGCACCACTCAGCTTTGTGTCATCTGCATGACAATGTTTTACTCAGCATCTGTATCTTATAGAGCAGTAGAGAAGCTGTGATGCTGTAATACATTTAGGAAACCTGTCCTAGCAGGGCTACCAATCCAAGAAAAGCCCTGCTAAAAGACACATTACCCATCAGCATCATTTTTCCCTCAGAAATGGCCAGCGTAGTCCAGTGGCCTGTGCAGTCTGACAAGTAGTATACCCCACAGTGGAGTTCAGAAATCTACATGACCAAAACAGCAAAGAAAGGGAGAAAGAAACATCCCAAGGGTGGACTGGGAGTGGAGGTGGTAAGACAGCAAGATATCCCTGCTCTTTCTTAAAGGAGAAAATGAAGACGTCCAAAGCAATTCTAGCTTAATGCAATCTGGAAAGGAAGGGATAGCACTTCACCAGTTTCATAATCTGTCATGGATATAAACGTAGCCACATTATTTTGGAAGCACTATAAATTACTATCTATTTTTAAAAAACAAGATGTACAAGCATGAATTATTTGGCCAGTTTGCACAGAATACTTTTTGTAGTGCTACTTTAACATAAAAAGTATAGTGAAAATCATAAGTTATTCTAAACCAAAAATGACTGAAAAATAGAACAAGCTTACGTAGAATCACAGAATATCCCGAGCTGGAAGGGACCCACAAGGATCAAGTCCAACTCCTATTTAGGCACAGGACAACCCCCAAGTCACACTATGTGCCTAAGTGCATTGTCCAAGTGCTTCTTAAATTCCATTAGGGTTGGTGCCATGACTGCCTCCCTGGGGAGCCTGTTCCAACCCTCCACCACTTTCTGGGTAAAGAAGCTCTTTTAACATTCAACCTGAATTTGCCCCGGCACAGCTTCATGCCATTCCCCCAGGTCCTGTCACTGGTCACCAGAGAGAAGAGGTCAGCACATGCATAATAACAAAGTACTTTAAAGTTAGCATGTTTTCATTAAAATTTATGTGACATTTATTATTAATTACAGTTTTCTTTCCTTCTGGAAGACTGTCCTATTTGTCGTCCACTACCCTCATATCAATACTTACACAGGTGCATACCCATGAAGTTGCAATATTTGTTTTGGTTTTAGCAAACTCAAAGACAAGAGCAGGAATGAAAAAAACTCCATAGTGATGTATCATAAGAGAAAATTGCATCCCTTTAATATTTAGTGTTTTCCATTTCAAATAGAGCTGTGTTTTATCTCTATTATGTTAGCATTAATAGTTACAGAATTTTATTCTTTCTTGTAATTTAGACAAGTTACTCTATTTGTAGTACTGGAATGGTACAGGAGAGTGGCAGTACAATATCTTTCCATGACATTTTTGAAGACAGCAATGTGTAAGATGGACTGTTCACTTACACAGACTGACAAAGCTTAAGCTTCTTTCAAATAAGAATGTTCTTCTTCATGTAAATGCATCCAAAAGCATAAATGTGCCTCTTGTGGATTAAAGTGGCAAAAAACTACTATTTGATTATGTAATTAAGTAGTAAAATAAAAAAGTTGACATGCACAGAGGAATATAGTCAAGCAAATGATAGGCATATACCAAACAATCACTCCTCTATTGTCCTTTGGAGAACTGCTTTAATAGTTTATTAATATGTCAGTCACTGGAAACCAATAGACCACTACAGACAGGCAGCAGGGGGAGATCAGGGTTCTTGAAAGCAATGCAGTACTTAGTACTTACTTGCTGCCTTCATAAGGGAGGGGGAACATGAAAAGCAGTTTCTAAACCAGTTCTGTTTTTTAAAAGAGTTACAGCAAACAGACTTTAAGGATACACACTTAGAATCTTGTAGAATCTTAGTTCCTGTGCAGAAAGATCTCCTAGATGGCTGTGGTGCTGAAGATGTAATGCCCTGTATGCTACTCCTCCCAAAGCCCATGTGGTAGACATGTGGCTAAAAAGTTGCCATAGCAGAGGTCCTCCTGTCCTGGCTGACTCCACGTTCCTCACACTATCTTCTCTTCCCACTGTGGTGACTGTTCCACAGCCTCAGTTCAAGGTCTTCCATGTTGGACCTCAACTCCTAACAAATAGTCACCCCTTTCACAGCGCTACTTCAGAAAAGAGACGTTCCCAGTCTCTAATATTCTGTCTTTGATCCTGGCTTGCTACAAAGCATGCTTAGGAATTTCAAAAGAATAATACAAATAGTAAGGTCAGAGCAAGTTAGACTCTCGTAGGAAGCAGCAGCATGCGACTTTCATCTGACACAGGCATAATCTAAATTTCCCTGCTCCATTTTTGTTCTTCTGTTTCAAAAAATGAGAGGGAAAGAGGAATGAAACACTTATTCTTTCAAACTCAAAAAAGGCAATAAAGGCCATTCAGTCCATTTGGGCAGTTTAGCCTTGTTGATCCTACAACCAACCTGAGAAGCCACAGAGAAAGGTTCTTTCTAAACATCATTATTATTAAAAGCAGGAAAAAATTAAGAAAATTCCTTGGGGAAGAAGGACTATTTCTGCAAAATGAATCCCAGAGAAGAAACCACAAGAAATTACTTTACCTGAACTGTAGTGAAAAAGAATTAACCCATTTAGGCACAAAAGCTGGTGATATTAATAAAAAAAAAGAAGGAAAGCAGTAATACATGCACAGATTATCAAGCAACATAGTAATATGATTTCTTTTCCCAGCTGTTATTCAGCAATTATCTGTTTTGAAAACTACAAATCTCAATTCTGCAAGGCATAAGGGTCTTTCTCAGAGTTCTGAAGTAGGAAGAAAGCTTCTTTCTTACCCTGTCACTGAAATCAGGCCTCTGCACTGGGAAGTGACAAGACATGAGCGTTGCTGAATGATGAAACACAAAGTACTCAGTCATTTAGCACAGGGAGGAAGACAACAGGCTGGTTCACGTTTGGGCACTGACACTACTGACCCAAGGGCTGTGGAGGTGTATTCTTCAGAAAAGACACAGTGACTGACTCAGATTGACTTTGTCAATATCAGCTCAAGTGCTGCGTTTATCATCTCCCACCAGCTTTGCTCACCATCAGGCATTTACCAAGCAGATAACTTAATTCAACACAGACTACAGACTGCATCAGACACATCTGAGTGGAAATTATCCAATGAAGGTCAGTTTTACAAATTAATAATATTCCAACAAAACCCAACCTGAGCACAAAGGGGAACATTATCAGCTCCCAGTCTGAAAATTCTGAGGCCATGTAAAAGAAGGAAAGGAAAAGGACTTTTGCTTTCCCCTTTTCTACTCCTTTTTTTTGTGTAAAAAAACACCTCCATAGGTGTGAAATAGAAAAGGAGAGTTCAATGAAGCAACACGCTGTCCTCAACTCTATTTAATCCAGTCAATTTGACCAAAATAATGAAGATTACTTTTCATTGTCTCACCCTTAATAACAAATTTTGCTAATCCCCTTTCAGTGGGGAATTTCTTGCTATTTCAAAAGACATCCTACAGCTGTGTCTCATTCTTTCCTACAGTATCAATTTGGATGATTTAAAAGCATGCAACAAAGGTACTTGCTTTCTTTTTATTGATTTATCAATCCTTCAAAGAATATATGATGATTCTTCTACATCTGAGGAGGTGACTTGCAAGGAATATTGTTTTAAAAGGATAAATAAAAGTTGTATGAAAAATCTTTAAATCCAACATCTTTACAGTTCATTACAAAGAAAAATACCTCCTGGGATGGTTTCCTTGCTTCTGGATACAGTATAACGTTCAACAAGTTTGTCAGTGTAAAACATATCTCTCTTCCAAGAATTTGCCAATTGTTTCTTTGCACCCACTTGTCAGAAACACCTTGTCTCTCTGTATCTAATTTGAAATAATGGAGGACAGTAAGTGATTTATTTGGTTTGGATGGCTCAAAGTAGTCATTATCATCACACTTTTATGTTCTAGGATTTCATCTGCTCAGACAGGAGATGGTATTAGACTCATTGTATACGAAGAAGAGGTAGTATTTTTTTCCCTCTTTACCTTTTCTCACCCCACACAAATTAAGTAGTCTGGGTTTGCTTCTTATTTTATATGGTTCATTTCACTAAAAAGTCTACATCAAGATTTTGTCATAACTTTCTCCCATTTAGTCTGGATATGGATACTAAAGGAGAACCTCCTTTAATTTATTCTACCCTAGATACTACAGTAGAATTCACAGAGGACATGAGGAAAGAGTATGAGGCATAGGATGTAAGCTTGAATTTTATGCTGTAATTTATCATGTGGTCTAACAACTGGGAGTACCAATCCCAAGGGAGGAAATACAGAAAACTGAATTACTAATAAATAATAATTAAATAATAAGATATTACCTCTTTGGTTTACCATACATATATACCAAGAATGTGATATCATAATTCTATCTTCAGCTGGGACAGATCAGAGCTCAGGACTACACCACACTCAGGCCCTGGGAAATGCCTCTCTTCTTAATTAAGACTTGAGATTCCAAAATCCACTCATTGCACCCACAACTCTTGTATCCCTGGGACAGCACACCATGAGCTTGCACTTCTCTTGCCCTTGTCCAGTGAGGAGCATGCCAAGCTGACTGTGCCAGTGCAAGCACAGTCATTCGATGTCTTTTACCTTTAAAGAACAGGATCTAAGCACCATTTGGGCGACACACACACACTTAGAAAAGAGGTGTTGCACCCAGACAGGCATAGGAACAGAACTAAGTGAGTAGGGTTAAAACTCAGCAACATTTGCCACTACAGATCAGTGCTTGCAAATACTGGATCAATGGTTAAAGAGCAAGCAAATTTCTGGGCCAAAAACCTGTCTTTTCTACAACATACTGGTTCAGTTCCCTTTTTAAGAGAGTTAAATCTTCAGTTTACCACTCAGCTTACCCTGTGGTACAAAACAATTAAAACCAAATTGACCAAGAGACACCATCCTGTTCATGTCAAAAAAAAAAGGCAAATGTTTTATTTCACAATGTCAGTGTGTTTGGCTAGAATGTACTGTTTTATTTTAAGCCAGTTAATCAACAAGTTAGTACCATTCAAATACATGGGATTCTTCTCTTTATTTTTTTAATTTGTCATTTCCAAGAGCCAAGATATATAATCTTATTAATATATCAAGAATTTTATTATTTATCCAGAGGACAATATGTATAAAAAATGAACAATTTATTAATGATGTAAGCATGTGTTAATTACATAAGTAGATAGATAGATGCAGCAATTTAGAGTATCAGGAACTGAGGGCCATTGAGTACTCAAACTGGCACCATTTAGAGACATCAAAGAGTGAATTCCTGGAGCTTTCTGAAGACAAGATCTTTAAGATACATTTCTCAGGTTAGGTTATCTAAATTTTGGAGGACTCCAAATTATTACCCTGTAGAAGATTAGATGTATTGAGCCAGTTAAATTTTAATTAGGGAGACTAAATTAAAATGTGAAATCTGGATTCTCAAGATAATTGTAATCAGCCATGCTTAAGAAAGATACATTCAAACTAGAACTGTTGCAGAGCATGGTCACTAGGATGATGAGGGAAAAGAAATTTGTTTAGCCTAGCTTAAGAGAGGATATAATGATATGCATTAGCAGAATAGACAGATAACAACTGAGTATAAAGTGACTGTGACTAAATTTAGAGTGGAAAAAAAAAACACAACCCAACAGTGTTATAGCAGAAAACTGTAAAACCTGTTGAATTAATTTGCCTGCATCCAGAGACAATTCTTATTATTTTTCCTAAAGGTGATATCCACCTGGAACTCAACAGGAACACCTAAACCTGCAAATCTTCACCAGCTGGATTATATGGATGCAGAGCTTTTAGATCTTACATATTCAGAAATTGTCTGTGTTCATGGGACTAGGAAATGCATTCAATATAATTGTTTGTGAGGGGATGTTGTATCATTCCTGCATTGCCTTTGGAAGGTTTTGTTCAGTTAAGTGAGCTCATACAATCCTAAGAGTGAGATAAATTCCCTGGACAAAAGCAGCAGTCATAGGAAGTCATGTAAAAATCATAGGAGGAAACAATGTATTTAAGCCTAATTTAGTTTCTGCTTCAAAACTCTCTCTCTGGGCTTGCTTTATGACTCTGCTGCTATTGAAATGTATGGTGTGTTACTATAAATATGAAAGCGTTTCAAAAAACAATCATTTGTGGCTGACTGCTTTAGAGGCTTAGTGAAAGTCAAGTGGATTATTTTGGCAATATGTTCCCCCTATTAAGCCTTCTGTCCCAGCCTGACAAGAGCTAAGAATGTCCCCGAAGAATACACTCTGAACTGTAGTTTGGGGAAGCCACTAATGCTTCTGTGCTTGCTTTTATTAGCCATCTTCACCAGCTAACAACACTGGCAAAGAACTTGGTTTTGTTCTTGGCTGCAATTCTGTGACAAGTGTTTTCAACCTAAGGCATCAATTTTTGACCTATTACACCAGAAGGATTCCCTGGTGGCAAAGGGGAAAATTCAGCCTGACATCTATGAAGTTTCATTTAGTTCTGTCCTAAATGTTGTCCAGACAGAAGTTAGAAATGTCAAGAGAAACCGAGAAAGTGTTTTCTTTCCTGAGTTAAAATCTGTATGGTAAGTCCAACAGGTATCGATAAACCTTTATCTGCACTCTAGTTTTAATAAAGGGTTGCCAGTGATCCTAGTTTCAGAGGTAGCCTGGGGTATGGTTTCTGCTGAGGAGTGAATGTACTACTTGTGACCCACTGCTCTAGGCTCCAGGGCATTATGGCAGTGGTAACATTGATGTTTGCTCAGCATCTGCTTTTTAATTACCCTTGCACTTACAGATACCATACAGGTTGCTAAGATATCATAGCCCCTTGTGCATGTTGACCTACAAGAGTTACATCAGTTTAGCTTCTCTTATAACAACTTCTCTATCAACTTCCTTGGAAAGCTGGTAGCAGAAATTTTGAAATCACACAATAAAATTTTAGAAATGAAAGCAAAATTGGCAGTCTCCATTTGGGCTAATAGTCCCAATGAGTTGATCCATGACCCAGACAGAGAAGAAACACCAGAAACCAATCTCCAAGAGAGACTTCTGCTAGCCAGATATTTAGATACTGTTATCTCTTTACAGCTGTGTAACATTTTCCTGTTTTAGAATCACGGAATCATAGAATGGCTGAGGTTGGAAGGGACCTTGAAACTCATCTAGTTCCAACCCCCTTGCCATGGCAGGGACGCCACATGTACTAGACCAGGTCGTCCAGGGCCACATCCAGCCTGGTCTTAAACACTGCCAGGGATGGGGCCTCCACAACCTCTCTGGGCAACCTGTTCCAGTGCCTCACCACCCTTTGGGTAAAGAACCCCCTTCTAATCTCCAGCCTAAACCTCTCCTCCTTCAGCCTGTAGCCATTCCCCCATGTCCTGTTGCAATCAGACCAGGAGAAAAGTCTCTCTCCTTCTGCCCTATAATCCCCTTTCAGGTACTGAAAGGTCGCTATAAGGTCGCCTCTAAGCCTTCTCTTCTCCAGGCTGAACAACCCCAATTCCTTCAGCCTGTCCTCATAGGGGAGGTGCTCCATCCCTTTGATCATCTTTGTGGCCCTAGAGTCGCCCATTCAGTTTGATGCCACTCACTGTAACAGTGAATTATTAACTCTGTGTTGATTGATATGAGCTTTGTATAAGAATTATGGTAGAAATATAAGAAATAGTAAACAGAAGAGTTGCTACCTTATTTTTGGATGATTTTCATTGCCAAAAAGCAAGATGAGAAGTGGAAACAAACTCTTCAGTAAATGACGATTTGGCGTTTCTCATCTCATCCTCTCTTTCGTGAATATTTCAGAAAGTATTTTGCTGCTGCCAAAAACTGCAGCATGTGCTAAAATTCCCAGCTTTATTGCAGCAGAAATTAGAGAATAAAATAGAAAATACCTTAAAAATTGCCCGTAACATGACATGGCATTTCTACCTTATACTGAGTCAGCATGTGTAGATCTGCTGCAAGCACTTAGACTTCTGGGGAGTGTTTCCATAGCCACACATATGGCTGCTAATAACATTCTAACCTATGTCTGCTTAATTATTACCTTCTACCTACATCATTCACCAGCTCAGTGTTAAGGCCCTGTTAAGATATTATAAGATATTAATAGATCTTTTATTACCAATTATATCTGAGAATTGCTTTTCATTTAAATGGCCTGTTCCTAAGTGTATGTCATCTCATTGATTCTACTCCAATGTACCAAACACAGTAGTTAAAAATGGCTAATAACTCACTCATGTAACATTACAGGTACAGTTGGTACCTTTCTTTCCTCTGATTACAGACTTATCAGCTCATTAAACACTAGTGTAAGAACACTAGCTGAGCACTTCCTTTTACAAAACAAGCAGTGTGAAACTAGAGGCTAAGCCCTTCTCTTTTAATGAATCAGTAGCACTGCCTTCCTAATCAGGGGAGGCTGGGAAGAGATGTAAGAAGAGCACATAGTGTTTCTACCAGCATTTATAGCTACAGAGGTGGGGTTTTTCATATCTGATGTCAAGCCTTTTTTAAAATGTCCCCCTGTGCCCTTCTCTGGTTGTTTCTTTTATTAAAAGTGGTGATATTTGTGATCAGAAAGGTTGTTGTACTTGTGTATGTGACACACAGAACAGAATTTCTCCATAACTATCATTTAGAAACTGTGTGGTAGTACAGATATAACAGCAAACTAGTACAACTGGTAAACATGCATATACTAAATAATATAAGTATGTACTACAATATGTCTTGTAAGTCAGACTCTAATTTGGAACCATTAGAGGTCAGGGAGACATTTGTTTCTGTAGAGAATATGACAGCATTTCTTGTGGCTGCCTTAATGAATAAAATCACTCATTTTTTGCTCCCAGTCCAATTGCATGCTAACTGTAAATTGTTTCATGGCTCTAATGAGTTTCCTCTTCTGAAGCATTAAAGGGATAAAATGGCTTTATCTTTGCCCAGAACTGAGCCTGCAGCATCTGGACAGTCCTCTACACTTACCATAGGAAACTTAGCCCTCCAGCTATTGACATGGAAGTCCTTCCCTTCTGGATTTTTCACTGCCAAAACTAAAACCAAAGTGAAACTCTTGTCCCTTAGATATTCCCTGGTGGAACTCTCCACCTGAAACACAGATCAGGTCCCAGGGCCCCTTCCCTCTCCACAAAAGCATATGAGAATACAGACACTGCAGTTACAGTTGTTCAACAGATGCACAGTGGGCTCATGGACATGATCTTGTGCTCCCCTGTTCCACTTGCTCATGGTTTCTCTTTTCCTTCCCTTAAACCTGATTTTCTTACTCATATATTGAGGTAGAACTGCTTGATCTCACTACAGCTCATTAACACTGTGTCTACCTGTAGCATGTCTGCATAGATTTTCACATGGCATCAATGAAAGTTGTAAGAAACACTTGAGCAGAAATATATGCTGTAGCAATACAATAGTGCCCATCTGACTCTTGGCTGATTTTCATGGCCAAAGGCAAGATAAGAAGTAATAACTAATTCTACAGTAGATGAGGATTTAAGGTTTCTCATATTTTCTTTGCTGAATATTTAGATAAAATGCATTTTATAGCTGCCAAAAAATTATAGCACGTACTGCAATTTGCAGTTCCATTACCCAAGATAAATTAATACAGTATGACAAAGTGATTCAACAGACTCGCTCTGTTATTATTACCTGTTTCAGAACTCCCAAATAAAATCACTCAGCTGCAATGTATGCTGTGTCTCCCAGAGCTCCATTAGTTCTCTTGGTAACTTAAAAACTAATATCTGCTGGAAAGGGAAAGGTTATATTAATGCCTCTAAATATGGTACCAAATAATCCATTTGTCTAAAAGAGAGGTAACAAACTTATTTTAGGAGTTTCTCTATACTAGGAATTTGGTAATATTAGTAGTTAAAAGACACACATCCTCAAGGGCTATTAAATTACTTTACAAGTGACAGTCCAGGAAATAACATTATTTGCATTTTAAACTGAGGAAATTGAGGAATAGAAATGCTATTAGACAAAACATAAATGTGAATCACACGTAAGACATTAAAAAAAACACCAGAAACAGGGAAAGATTCATTTAACAGCACTTAACTGAGTCTAGCTAGGAGTGTAGTCCCACCACACTCCTTTCCTTGAGACAGAGAGTAGTCCAGTAAATACTATTTTGCTGTTAACAAAAGGCCACAGGCTTTATATTGCCCTTACAGTGCTGGGTCTGAGGACCTACCAGGGATTGTCTTGGCATGGCTCAGCCATGATATCAGTTGTCTGGGAGTGAGCTAACTATTGTCAAAATTTGCTTTAGATTAGTTTTAATTCATAGTAACAAGTAGTAATTCTATATGGATTAAACAATCTAGGACTCTAGACCAAAAATGGAAAGGATGATCTGAGGTCCCATTGTAAGTACCAATGGCAATGGTGAACAAGCAGTCACCATACTAGTGCAGCCTCACAAGCAATGTGACACCAGTTGTAAAGAAAAAGGCAAACAGAAAAAATGAATAATCTGGAAAAAAATTAAAATAAGTAGCACATAAGAAGTAAGTGTGAGGAAAACATAATAATAAATCCAAGCAGAAGCAAGACTGAGCAAAAAAATGATAACATGGACATCAAATTCCATCTAACAAAGACCACAGGAGTATGACTTGTTACAGACCTCCTTTCTCCATTCTTCTTCAAAAGTGCTGGAGTCAACCTTGGACCTAGAGGGACATTGAAAGGGTGAGCACACTACCAATGAACAAATAGGAAAAACTAGAAAGGCTTAGTATAAAAAGCTTAGGAATACCATTGATGAAGATCCTCTGTCTTAGTTTGGACTATTAGGTTGTGAAAACATTAACTGGGCTAACAAGAAAGTCTTAGCTCCGTATATATATATATATGATATTAATGCCCTAATAGCTGAATTTTGAGCATAGTAAGACAGAGAACCTGCCCATATCCAAAGGCACATGGACTGCCATAAGCTACATGGTCTTCTCTTAACCAGAGTGAAGCACTGTAAGTTCTCTGGGAGTTTATAGCTTCCCTTCCAACAATAATACCCCTATTTACAGACTCAGTTACAAATCCTTACTCTACATTTAGAGGAAATTGCACTGCTTTCAACACATAATAATTATGGTAGATTTGAATGCAAAACTCATTTTGTAATATGAATCATCATAAATAATACCCATTTTCAGAAGGAGAAGCTGAACTCCTGGTCAGTTTCAAAGATAATAATCTGTGAATTGCAAATAACACTTTTCCACAGAAGGGATTTCATGCTTCCTGATAATGACTCTACAGCTCTCAGTGTTAAAATATATGATATTGTTGCATTCTACCCTCTCTGGAATGGTTGCCTTTCAATAAGAGGTGGAATACCATTCTTCTTAAAATATATGCCAAAAACCTACCATGTAAATAGAATGTCATTTTTGTTATTAGTCCCTTTCTAGACCATTCTTCATAATGCAGAGCTAGCACTTTTCAGCTGTCACATTGTAGAATATCTTCTTTCTCTGTGATGTTTGGCATAAAAAATATCAGGGCAGACTAATCCTGTTCAATATCATGATGACCTAGCAGGAACACTGAAAAAAAACCAAAAACAAAAACCCCACACCCCAGGTTTTTCAAAACCATAGCTCCTGCAACAGAAGCTTTTGTTTCTTTAGAATTCATGATTTCTCAGTAAGCAAGAGTAAGAGTAGGGAGTTATGGACAATGAGCCTAAAACAAAAGCAGACTTAAATAAACTCAGTATTTGGTAATGTCCTGGGCAAGAGAAAAATGGGAAAAAATATTTTGGGTCTGAAACCAGTGCAAAACCAAACAATATTGAAGTTAAAAAATTCCAAAAAGTAAAAGTTGCAAGACTAATCTGGGCTCACAGGGAGCTCACTGAGTATTTTGGAACCAGAAAGGATTGTCCAGAAAATATAAACAGTGAAAAATTGCTTAGGCTGATTAAGAAAGTAGTGCAGAAGCACAAACAGACAAAACCAGGAGCAGATAAGTGTAAATGTGTAAAATACTGCAATGGATAATAAGCTAGCAAAAAACCAAAGACAACCTATAAAAACATTAGAGGGCAAGGCACAGCAAAGGAAAATGCCTCGAGCTTTATGGTGAAAGCTGAGCTATTAACTGATGACATACTAAAGGCAGAAATGTCCCAAGCTTTTTCACTTCCTTTTTCATAAAAAGGTTAATAATGATCAGATGCTTCACAGTATTGCTGTTAATAACAAAGAGATGTGAATATAGGCCAGACTAGAATAAGAATACATCAGAGAATATTTAGGCAGTCTGGAAAGTTATATATATTCAAGTCACAAGGCTTGAGAAAATTTATTGTAGAGCAAAGTAATCTTTGAATTGTTAGTGATTATCCTCTAGACTTCATGGAGAATAGATGAAATCTGAAAGGGATGGGAAGGATAAATATTGATCATACCTTTAAGAAGAAGAAAAATAAACACCTGGGGAATTAAAGAGCAGTAAACATAACTTTGTTATGCAAATTATTAAATAATCAATTTATAAGCTCCTGAAAACAAGGAAGTAACACTAAGCACCTGCTACCCATTTCTTCAGATGAAACCTGCCCAGTGATTAACCTGTTTGCCATTTCTGTCTGTCTCTTGCTCAGTAAACAGCTAAGAAGCACAAGTCCAGCTGTGTATAAAACTGGGGAATGTTTTTTACACAGCCACCCTCAGGAGAAAAAGTAAGAGAAAATAGTCTGCTGTGACATCACTCTAGACACAGAAAGAGTTAATGAGAATGATCAGGTTGGCATTTTGGTTCTGCCTGAACATGGGGGCATAACAGGTAAAACAGCAATTTTTAAGGCAATTATCACTAGGTTGCATCACACTAGAAGATTGTGTTAGGTGGGGATGATATAAGGCTGCACTATCTATAATTCTAGTCAGTTTTTCATGAGCAATATGAGTAGTGGAAAAGCTCCTTATAAAATCTGTTTGTAATTGAGCTGGGAGGGACTAAAATCACTTCAGAATAGATTTAAAATTCAAAATAATCTTGATGAATTGGTGAAATGGGCTGAGATCAATATGACAAAATTAAATAACATCACCTATGAACAACTACAGGAAAACTCAAGTGCACACATATAATATGGGAAACAAGTGACTAGGTAGTTACACTGCAAAAATAATCGGCCTGAGGTATATAAGGACTTAAAACTGGATACAAGTCAACAGTGGGTCACTGTTGCAAAGGAGGAGTGTATTAGTAGGAGCATGGTATATAAGAAGCAGAAGGCAACCATCCTGCTGTACAAGGCACTATAGTGGCATCCACTGGAGTCCAGTTTTCAGCAGCACTTTCAGAATGATGCAAACAAGCCAAAGAAAATACAGAAGACAGCAATAACAATAAAATGGTTTAGAAAACACAAACTGTAAAAAGAGGTTGAAAGAACAGAGTATTTATGAAGCAAGGCCATTTTATGATCTGTCACAATCTTCATGGCTCAGCTGATTCTTCCTGAATATGTCTCTTTTCCTTGTCACTTAAAAGAAAGAAAGAAATCAAGAACCAAAGAATCTATTCTAATAGCTGGGTAATTAAAACAGCCTATTTACTTTGACCAGTAAAATCGCCTCATTTTTAGACTTCCCCAACTAAATCCTGATATCTTTCATCTTTTCTTAATAATCCTATGCCTGTAGTATGTAAATTAATTTGCCTTTGAAAAGTGCAAGTAGACATTACCAACTAGATTTAGTTCAGTGCATGATTTGTTAATTGGGATCTTTATGAGCATAAATTGATCTGTCATTTTTAGCACGAGATACTTGATAATATGCATAATCCTTAAAATATGCAAGATAAAGATAAAATACAGCCTGTTATCAGGAAGCCATTCTAAATCAGCTCCAAAGTCATATCAAAATGGCACTTCTCAGTTGATTTCTGCTTCTTTGATGCTACCTTGCTCACATAGTACCACAAACAAATTATGCATTTTCACAGAAGAAATTTAGCACATTTATGGCACTTGAACACAGTAAAGTTCCTTATGAGACTTAAGGTACATGGTAATCACCCTGAAGTTTTATCAACAGGATCAGCAAATAAAGAATTTCAGTCAGAGGATCATACACCCTTGTTTATATTGGAAGATGAGGCTGGAGGAATGGTAGGAATCACATCATGTCATCCTATATACCATGACCTAGATGTATCACTGGAAGTTTATTTGATTAGGGAGAATGTCAAAATGAATCACTTTTGATTGAAAAGAAAGAATCACTTTCTTGTTCAGGGACAACCCACAAAATTGACTGTTCAGTGAGATGATGGTGTGTCTCTTCAGAGACTTTAGGGTAAGACTGTATTTCCTCTTGAGTTTCAGTTTTCCATTGCTGGAGAGACCTTCTCCAGATTTTGCAGCATATTTGTCTTGCACACTAGCTGCCTTTGTACCTTCCTGACATCTGACAAGTACAGAGGGATGACCCACTAAAAGACATGAATAAGAACTGGAAAGTTACTTAGGAGTTTTAGCAGTGAATTTTGGTTTTCTAGTATTTTTTTGTTTCCTCTTTGGGCTGCTATCTGACAAAACAGCATAAGGTTTTAGTAATGTACCAAGGAACCACAGATAGATGGAAAAATAAATAGAAAGAGAAAACAGTAAGGTAAGTGTTTCTAATGGAAGAGTGCAAGAGGAGTGGTGGTATTAGAGAAGCTCCTAAATCAGGCTATTTATTTTCTAACATCAGAGATTCTTCTATTCATAGCTACTAGTGTAGCAAGTTCCACATTTCATGACAATTTGAAACATATCCTCACAATGGAGAGAGAAAGCACTTGAAATAATGCTGTGTTATCAGCTCCCAAGTTTAAAGACTAGAGTAAAAGGGAGACTGTTAGGAGAAATCAGGCCACATCTAGCAACCCAAGGTAGGTGAGGCTGCTGCAGCTCCACAGCTTGGGTCCAGCCTGTAGCAAGGTTAAGCATGGACTCCTGGTAGGCACACTCAGAGCACAGGTGTGCTCTGTATACAGAAAAATATATGCAGCTTGCCCCACAGACATGCACAGCACTCATGTAAACACAGGCAGCACCAGTAGCCTCATCCTGCTCCCCTCTCTGGCTGAGCATAGACCACTAGCTTGAATGTGAATAGAAAGGGGGACACATGCATGTGCATAGGGGCTTAGAAACCCATTATGACCAGTGATTTTCCCCTGCATCCCCTGGTCTCCCCAGCTGCTGGCAACTGGGTACAGATGAATCCCTGAGGCCACAGTGCCACTCCATCTGCTGGAACATCATCCTCTCACACACAGAGACATACAGACACAGACACACACAATCTGGTCAAGACTCCCATGGCCCCCAGCAGCCAACCCTGCCATAGTCTTACCATCTCTGCTCCTTTTCAAGTGTGCAGACCTGCTTTTATCACATAACTTAGCAAGGATTAGGCAATCCATGACCAGGAATCACTTTTCAGAGCTGGGTAGGAGATAGTTGATTAGGCAGGAGAGAAGCCTATTCAGAATTATAAAAGAAGGAAGGGAAACCTGCAAAAAGTTGAGGCAAATTCTGAACAGATGTGTGAGTATTCTTCAATAAAAACAGAAGAAAACAGACAAGGATTTATGTATTTGGTTTGGTGTTGAAAAAAAGAGAAAACATCCCACTAAGAACAGTTATGGAATGATTATATGCTTGTTTTCTACTGCTGTATCACAAAGTTGTAAAATCTGCAAATTCAACAATGTGCAATACCATGGACAAATCGGTTTCTTTAATAAAAGGTTGCCAAAACACACAATGGACAGAAGCTCAGACTAGTGTTAGGGAATGTTACTTACTCATTCCAGTTACTTCTCCAAATATTTTCGTTTGGGTTTGGAAAAACAACAGAAGAAATAACAAAATTCTCAACCATGACTTGAAAAGAAACTGGGGGACTGTGGTATTTATGCAACAAGGGATGTGCCCTACAGTTCACAACAAAAAAAGCCTGCCAGATGTTTGCCAATTTATGCATGCCTCATGCCATGGCCCTTTGAAGCATTTCCTATGTAATGGAAGAGAAGCTTGCACAAGTGGAAGTCAAACGGAAGGAAAGAGTAATAGAAATGGACATGTTGAGCAATAGAATAGGGAAAAAATGTCAAGTCCATTTTGTCAGAAAATTTCTCTCTACTAATCACACCTACATAAATATACAATAATTAGCCTTTTTTCTAATTAGACCTCTAATGAAAATACCAGTGAAATGTTTTAAGAAGTTGTGCAGTCTCCATCCTTTGAGATATTTAAAACTAGTCTGGATGAAGCCCTGAGTAACCTGGTCTGATCTCAGAGATAACCCTGCTTCATGTCAGGAGGAAGCTCCTGAGATTTCTTCCAGCCTGAATGGTCCTGTGATTCTGTGATCCTAAAAAGTTAATTTGCATCTCTGAAAGCAGCAAAGACGGCAGGGTGGTTCTGAAAATTTTGTAAGCATGTCCTTTCTATGGATGTCTCTCTCTATGGAATATTGGTTACAACTGTAGATAGATGCCTAGCATAGAAGCTTAGGCTGTTTTTACCTCAAAACTTTTGAGTTCAAACCAAAGAGTCCATTGAGCCTGAACCCAAATTACCTTAGAACATCACTTTGTGACATCTGTCAGTATAAATGTCATCTAATTATGGCACAAGAAGAGGGTGAGTTTCAGAAAGGATCCACCCACTCAGAGGAGCTATGAGCCTCTTCAGCCTGCAGGGATGAGGCAACAGATCTTGGACATGTACCAAGAGCTGACAGCAGTCTATGTGCAAACTCTTGAAGTACTTGCTTTTCTAGGTTGCAGTAACAGTGCTGCTGCAAGGTTCACGTTTGCATTATTTTTTCAATTCCTTGTGACCTTCTGGTATGGACTTTTCTGTCAGCTAAATCTAGTTCCCACTGTTCAAGCAGCATGAAGGGTGTCACTGATAACAGGAAAGATTTATGTCTGTGCCAAGGAGCTTTCCATTGGCAAGAAGATGGTAAAGGCAGAATTGCAACCTCCCATGGCATCCTATTAAGTGTAATGGATAGGAAGGAAAAGTTCACAGTAATGGTGCTGAAACACTCCATAAAGTCAGCTGATAAATATAAACGACAGATGCTGCTTGGAAACTGTTTAACCAGCAATAGGAAGCAAAAATGAAAAGCTATAAACATCTCACTGCACCTGAGTGAAGTTCAGATGTAGCTAAAACTCTGCCTCTGCTGTCTGTCTTTAATTTGGTTAGCTCATATCAGACTGCTTGTGAATGGTTCACGTTTTTATTCTGAATTCCTTCACCCTTACCTTAAAATTCTCTCTAAATGTGGAAAAGAATGTAAGAGATAGACAGTAATGCAAGAATTTGGAGCAATTGGAACAAGTACTGGCAAAACAATGACTGTTCAATAAATATAGCATTATAAGTATTGACAAGAACAACAAGGAAACTTACTGTGTACAAGATTCTGATTTCCGTTCAGGCGAGAAATTGATGCCCTTTAAAAGCAGTGATTCGTAACACTGGGGAAAATTCTCACCATGCTGAACATGCTGCAGCTGATGAGATGCTCAAATGTCATGCTTTCTCTATGAGGATGTGAAACTACTGAAAAGTATATATGTTAAAAGTAAAATAGAGTTAAGGAGGTGTTTGTGGTGTGGAAGATTTACTCTTCCTAAAGTTGTCCTGACAATAAGGTTGTTCTTTTCAGTCCAGTTATGTCCATGACAGTTAAGAGCTACAAAGTAGTTGACAAAGCATGTGTTACTGGCAGACATACAGAAACCAAGAAAGGATAAATGTATTACCTGGAAAGTCATGTAAAAGTTGTCAATAGACTATTGTCTTATTAGTTGCCATCTCATTAAGATGGTGCAGAACTTTCTTACAATGGTATAGAATGTCTGTTTGTCTGCCAATGAGCATTTCTTATTTCCCTTCTCCCAAGACACTACATTATATAATACTGCATATTATATATTACATCCATTTGTTTTGCAAAGACAAATACACTAGTTTAAAATACTAGAAGATGCATATACAGAGTACTAAATGCAATTGGATGTTGATAATTTTCTGCACAATCAGAATCTGCTGCATGTGTTTCAAATCCTGTCAAATTAAACTATTTCATACCTTTCTGGAGGTTCAAGTCTAAAATCTGTATTTAATACAAGTAGATCAAATAATGACACATGGGTTTTTTTGTTGCTCAGATGTAATAATTGTTAACATCTTTAGCTAGTATTTTCCATTAACATATATGAGATTAAATCTGTTCGCTTCATTTGTGGATTGAGGAGTTTAAACACTGTGGGGGCAAGTGAATGGTTTTTGAACCTCATTTTTATGCTTTCAGGAAGGGTAACTTGTTGTGGTGATGTAATCACAGAAAAATCCCCATTTGTTTGCTGAGTATTTTAAGTAAAATCTGCCTTAATGCTTTTGGTTATACAGCTGCTTATTGACAGTCCTGGAATCTAGAATGCACTGCCAATCCACTAAAAAGCTAAGTGACATTTAGTACTAGAAAAGTAGTGTTCACAGATCACACTGTGTGCTTCTGTCCTACAAAGGGTCACTTTAAAAGTGAAGTTTGAAGACTTCATTCTACCCTTTGTGATAAAGCTGCCAGCAAAAGATGATGTGTAGACTGAATAGATTTGCAAGACCCAGTTGTGAAAAAATTCCCCATGAAATGCAAAAAACTTTCTAATTCAGAGCCAGACTGCAAGGAATTAGTCTAATTTGTAACGGTTATTAGCTCTGCAGTAGGCTTTTCTCTGGCCCAGGAAAGGCTGACTGGAACTACATCCAACACACAGACAGTGAGCAAATTACTTCTAGCCTCTCCGCATAAATTTGTCTTAAAAGCACATAGTTCTGAGTACCTGCATTCAATTATCCCTACTGATTCTCACCTCTCACACAAAAATCCTTTGAGGGCCATCCCAGGTTTACTAGTAATGTATGGAACTGTACAAAGAATAGCTACATGATGCACAGTGGGGAAGGACTCATTTTAGTATGATAAAAGATTTTTACTGGCTAAGCACACTCATCAGTTCCCTGTGTCTGCTGTGAAGACAAAAGCAGGATCCACCGGAAGAGCTTTCTGTAAGTACACTCCAATGTTAATCACAAAGAACGCCCTTTCAGAGGGGCTGCACCAGCTTTCAGGCACCAAAGAAACATTGTGTCACCAAGGACAGCAATTTTTCTGGTGCAGTGGGCTGCATGTGTTGCCATGTACTCCATTCTGTCACAGCACCTAGAGACCACCCTAGAATCAGTACAGACGCAGCGTGAATGCAGGCAAGAAAACTCTGGCACCCCTGTGAATCATCTGTGGTGCACATGGTGATTTAGATCAGTCACTGATTGCAAATATGTATATTTTAATGCAAATACCTTAAAATCTGCTCTACTGACATGTTATCTATGTTTTTAAAGGACTCTATGTTTAATATGTTTGCATTTCTATGGTGAGGGGGTTGCTAATCTGCACTCACTGTATCACATCTGATAAATTTTATGAGTTTGACTGTATAAGGGTTGATTTCTTTCTCAAAGAAAGCATCAGTTTAAGTGTAAGCCTCTATGCTTTTGACTTCAGGGACATGGAGTGCTATTTAATTGGCTTGTGTAGATTGCTTGCTGATTTTTGATACTTTAATAAAAGCCTTTGGCATTGCTGTGGCTTCCCATTTCCTCACCATTAAGCAGAAAACAAGTCCTAAATACAAATGCAGAACTTTATTAAACTTAAAAATAGATGCAATAAAAACAATCCAGAGCAGTGCAGTCCAACCTGCTGATTGCTAAGAAGATATAAAGGTGCAGGGAAGTTAATTAAAACTAAAGCACAGCTTGTAAATAACATTTTAATGCTTTCTACAGGCATCCTGAATGGCAGTGATCCCTGTTTTCTTCCCTACCTCTACCTTTTCTCTTATGTGCAGTGTGGAGCCATAACAGAGGTGAACAAGTGGGGAGTATTTGACCTATTCCTCCTAGAGTTACTTGAGCTGTGCATGCCCTAAAATATGTGAATGTAGCTGGTAAACCCCATGCTTGGGTGCTTGCTTTTTCCCTACCTGATGGTTTGCCAATATCATAGGGCACCTTTCCTAATTCTCTCCACTCATATTTTGAAACGTTGTGAAGAGACAGAGCTGGGAAAAATCCAATCCATCTGCAATAGCTGACATTTCATCATGATGTACAGATAGAAAAACCATAGCAAAATCTCAGCCTGAGGTAGAAATTAACTGCATTTTGCTGCACCTTCCAGCTGCAGCAAGCTATAATTTGGGACATGTGAGTTGAGACATTTTTTTGGGCGAGAGAGATTAAGCTGAGAGGCCTGATTTTGTGCTGTCATGGTGAAAGACTACTGCTCCACCACAAGTGATATGTCTGTTAGATAGCTTGTGAAGACTCAGTGGACATGCAGATGTGGGAATAGCTGGGAACTGCGAGACTGGGAGTTTTTGTAGGCCCCACTGGCAAATTTCAGTCCTGACCAGCCAGAGAGGAGGAAGGGATTGGGCAGTCAGTGTTGCACGTGGTCACATGCGTGTTTTATGGGTGTTTGAGTAGGTGCTCAAAAGTGCTAAAGCCAGTGGTCTCTTGCCTGTATTGAACTGCTTTGTGTTGTGTGTATATTTGGATCTTCAAAGTACTCTTGCTAGAGTCTGGGTCTGGAATTGGGACCACCAGTGGCCCTGTTTGGCAGACCAGGAGGAGCTTCCCCTAATATTATTAGGAGCTTAGCTTCAAAATAAAAGTTCTCCTGACGGCCTGTTTTTCATGCATACACCAATGTGACACTGTTATAAGGAGAAACTTGGCACTGTTGGGAATACTTTATCATGAATGTGTGCCACCATAAGAGAAGTTCCCAATCCACAGGCAAGCTACCTTGTACTGGCTAGTCTGTGTGTGACTAGAGATGTTCTTCACTGACGATGAGGCTGATTATGTGTCCCAGTAGCGGCTGGCTCATAGTAAGGAACACAGATGTGAACAGCAGTCCTTCCAATTCTGCTGCTAATATAAGGACTCCGTTCCTTCCTCACAGAAGAAAAAGCAGTACAGTCTAGTTTTGTTCAAAATGCAAAGCATATGTAGTCAATGAAAAGTTTATTGCAAAGAAAATATGATTCCTCTATTACAAAACAAAACAGAAACAGAGGAGAGCACAGCACAGAGACCGATCCTAGGGTAGATTTCAGAAAATCAGGGTTGCATATTACCATAATATTGATGGGAGTACAGCATTGCATGACACTGCAACTCCCCCATCATGTGGTCCAAATCACAGACCCCATTACACCTCCTCCTGCTCAGATCTCTGAAAAGTAAATCAGCTCACGCTGCTTGGGAGATTACTGTTCCTGCTCACACTAGCTCATTGAGAGCTGTCTCAGGCATCTCTCCAGTCTGCTGTGTGGATGCCCCAAAGTGCACACAGATCAGCACACTGCAATATTAAACTCCTCAGCTCACATTCTTAGGCATTCACACAGCATTTCTTGTAACTGTGAATGAAGCATGTTGGAATTCTAAGCCTAGAAGCGCCAATATTTCAACCAAACGCATTTGTGCACTTAGTGGTTGATCCACAGCCCACCAGAGACAACATGAAGACTGC
Source organism: Galbula dea (assembly GCA_013399015.1). Lineage (NCBI taxonomy): Eukaryota > Metazoa > Chordata > Aves > Piciformes > Galbulidae > Galbula > Galbula dea. The sequence continues at coordinate 938,573 of VWZX01001727.1, forward strand.
CATTAACTTCACATCAGGCTCATAAAAAATGAGGCAGATAACTCCCATTAATGTTAATGAGAGTCATGTATATAAATCACCTAACCGCTGATGGAAAAGGAAACCTTTTCCTGTTCTGCTTCTTACACAGCTTCCAGAGTCTGTGATATTCATTCTCCTCCAGCAGCACTGTGAAGACAAAAGGTTTTCCAACAGCCACATCTTTCTGATGATTATGCTTTCCATCAACACGAGTCAAGCTCCATGTAGACAGAATACATTTAATCATACAGTCATGAAACAATTATGTTTTTACATGGTAATGAACAAACAGTACAGGAAAACAATTTCCTAGGAGGCAAATTATTATTTCTCAGTTATTGTTGAGAACATACACTAACAACTCTTGGTTTTCTTTTCAATTCACTTAAAAAAAAAAAGAAACATTCTTTTCCTAAATTTGCATTTTAAGTAACAAAGGTATCTATTTCTTTTTTTTTTACCTCTCTGTTCCCCAAAAGATGGGGTTTTCACTTCCATCCATGATTGCTTCATGTTGCCTTTGCATCCTACAAAATCCCTTGCCCTACAAGGAAGATATACACAGACATACATATGCAGAATTTATAGAGTGATGTACAACAGATACTATCTGCTCCAGCTTACCTTTCCTTTATACACAGTGGGTATAGTATATCCTGGGTAGGCAAGAATTATTGTATCACTAATTCTCATCTAGTATACTAATCTCTAGTGGGATTTTGTACAGCTTAAAACTATTTTAACACCAAAAAAGAGCTTTCAGTTGTGTGTTTTCTAAGTCTCTTTGTATAAATATCTATGTAAAAAATTTAAAACAAATAGAAATTATTTTTCTTTTTTTTAAGTAGAAGGTAAAAATATAATAAGTCATTAACCACACTAAAATTTAAATTGGGAGGAATTTTAATAACATTCCAGAGGTTTCATTTTCCTGTTCATTCCAATAATGATGGATGGTCAAGACACAGTGCAGGAAAAATTAACTACTTTTAATGACTTGACACCAGCAAGAGATATTAAGATTTTTAGAAAGCATTGCAAATGGATTTTTGGATTTCAAGACTAGACTGCAGCTGCTTTGCTCCACCAGGTTTAGTCTTTCTTTGGCTGCTTATCCTTAAGTCCTTAATGTGGCACATTAATTATAGCCACTCATATGTTCCATTCTTTCAGGTCTCTGTGCCTAGAAATGTTGCCACTCAAATAGCAAAGTGCAAGCTTTCCATCATTGTAATAGTTAAATAATGGCAAGGCTATGCAATTGAAGCAGGATGAAAGGTCACCTTGACAACACACTGACTGGTAAAAAGTAGCTTAAGGCATCACAGTTCTTTATTGTGAATGAGTTGACTGAGTTTATGACCATTCAGGATTAATAATTTCCAATTTTGACACAAAGTAAAAAACACCATTTATGAACTGCTGCAAATAACCAAATAAGTCAAATTTAAAGGCAATTATTTGCTAAGCTTTTTTTTTATATATATACTATATTGACTAACAACAATGTGAGGACAGGCAAGAGCTAGAAACAATGATAAAGTTTTTGAAACAGCTTGCACAGGTAGCAACTATAAAATTTAAACCTGAGCATTAATCCATCAGAAGCTTCAGCCACCAGCAAAGTTCTCACAAAGCTCTGTTTTCAGGATTCATGGAGGAGAGACCTTGCACTGGGACTTTGAGAGAGGAAAAGTTTTATCCCAAATGCCTTTCATACATCGTCTTTGGTATGTGCTTTATCACAGGAGTAAGAGCAGGACTGAATTTCACATGTTTCTCTGTTGGAGGTGGGAAGACAACCTTATACTTCCCACAACTGTACAGCAATATGATGTCTGGTGAAACTGTAACAGAGATTGAATTTTTTTGTCATCTGTATTTTGTTCTCACCAAAGCCCTTGAAGTTTCACATGCCCTATCATCTAGATGTTCAAATTAACTGCAGCTCAATTTTCTCAATTATTTAGCTAGAATAAAGACCAGATTTACTCAGAGAATAACTTCACTTAAGACAGTGGAGCTAACCCAGGCACAAACTGCCTTGTACTTCCTTTTGTGTCTCCTTTCAGGACTGCTAATTGCAGAAATTGATTGGTTTAAGGCCCTTATGGTATACACTTTAATAAAATGGGAGGTAAGATTCAAGATACTTGAACAATAAAAGAACTTGGGCAATAAACATATCATTAACTGAAATCCAGTAAGCACTTCAGCACCCTGTCTTCTGGCATGTCTGTATTTCCTTCCAAAGACATAAAAATGGGGAAAATACTTGCTACTTTCCTTATCCATCAGGAATATTAGGTAAATTGAATTTGAGATGTCCTGGATACCTCACTGCATACATCAATGCTTAAGGATCCATCTTTCAAGTAGTTATCAATCTTTTATGTTAATACTACTATTGCACAAATTTCTGTATAATCAAATTTGGATCAAAGCAGAGGGCTAGATATTCTGAATGACAAAACACAATCTTACACATAGAAGCTGTAACTGCCTTCACTGAGCAAGGTCTAGCTATTTGCCTGAGAGTAACTAAATCAGCATATCTTCAAGGCTCCTTTAGTACTTTGTCATCTAGTTTTTAATGCTGGTACTGACAGAATGGAAAAAAACACAACATGCAAATGAAAGACTTAGAACCTAAGGAGCATTTTCTTGCAGTGATTAAAAAGTTACTAACTGATGACACCATTTTAAATGATGCCACCAGCAGCTGACAAAGAGGCTAATACATATACAGCACAAATTAATAAATTGCAATAGGATGAACAAATAAGAAACTTCAAAATACATCTTTTAAGTGCATTGTTCAGACTGGTGCAAAATACCCCATTTTAAGCTTTCACCTAGTGATAAACATTTCTCCTATAGCCGTCAGATAAAAACATATAGAACAATAAGGTTTGTCAGTATGATAAAAGCATGTGTAGTAATGCATGTTTTGCTTCCTGCTGAGGCTTGTCAGAGCAACTCTTCTGCTCTAAAAGGTGTAGGGCAACTGGTGCAGCTTGCCAGCAGCACACTGTGTAACTTTTAGAAGAACAGTATAGAAACACAGTCCAGTTTCAGTAGTAATAGAGGAGGGTTGGATCTCAGTTTCTGAAGGTCCTCCTTCAAGATATGTGTGCTGCTTTTGACTGGGAAATAGTTAATTTTCTTCATGGGGCTATGCTTTGGATTTTTGTAGAAAACAGGGTTGATAGTACAGAAATGCCTTCATTATTGCTGAGCAGTGCAGTCAACAGCTTTTCTGCTTCTCACATCACCCCACCAGTGAGTAGGCTGGGGATACACAAGAAGCTGGGAGGGGGCACAAGTGGGACAGCTGACCCCAACTGACCAAAAGGGATATTCCACACTATAAACAGCACATAAAGCTGAGGGAAGAAGTAGGAAGGGAAGAACTGTTTGGAGTGATGGCATTTGTCTTCCCAAATAACTGTTGCACGTGATGTAGCCCAGCTTTCCTGGAGATGGCTGAACACCTGCCTGCCAATTGGAAGTGGTGAATGAATTCCTTGTTTTGCTTTGCTTGCATGCACTGCTTTTACTTTACCTATTAAAGTAATTTACCTGTCCTTATCTCAACCCATGAGTTTTCTCACTTTTCCAATTCTTTCCATCCCACCAGCAGGAGTGAGTGAGCAGCTGGGTGGAGCTTAGATGCTGGCTGGGATTAAACCACAACAATGTGGATATTTGCTAGCAGACACGCACACAGCTCTACCATAGCCATTTTGTGTCTCTTTTTAGAAAGGCAGTGACCTATATGGAAACATCCCTTGGACATATCTGACATTTTTAAGGCCTAGAGCCACACTATAAGAGACGTCCACATTGTTTCTTTCTGTCCCTCCAATATTTATTTGGTTATGGCATTTGATTCAGCTTCCTACAATAACAGCTATTCTGTCAGAATTGCTTCTTTAGGAGCTGGCAACAATGATGTTTGCAGAAGTGTTTCTCTAGGTCACAGGCCATATTTAACCAGCAACTGCAGTAAAGTCATGGTGTTCCCAAACATCAGTCTATGCATCTCCCACTTGTCCACTGGGTAACTTCTGCTACTGCCCACCTCCAACACCGAGTGTTTATAGTGTCCCAAAATGGTCCCTGTTGAAACCAGCTTCATGGTCAGTATGGAGTAAAACCCAAGAATATACAAAGTTTACATAAAACAGGAATGATATTTTGAATTCATATATGATTAACTTATTTTTTATTTATTTAACTATAAGAAAGGATAAGGAATGAGATATTACTATTCAGCAATCATTTAAAGAACTCTGCCAGGATATGATCCCCATCCATTAGTCAGCTGAGCTGGATTAAATAAACTTTGTCACTTTATTTTGTGAAACATGAACAAGGTATTCATAAAAGTCATTGTGTTGACATTGAAATCACAAACCCATAGGCAAAGGCCTGATCCTGCCATTAGATTTGTATGGGTGGAACTTTGACTTCTGGCCATTCCAATTAGCGAAAAGATCTTAGACAGCTATAGTTTAACTAAATATTTGGAAAAATAATGTAGGAAATACAGAGTTAACTTCAAATTAGCAGCAAAATTCCTACTAATATCCCTAAAGCCAGTCTTTAATCTATCATCTGGAAGTGTCTTGAATGCACTGAAATAACAGCTCCATAAATGTCAATCTCCTTATGAAGTGGGAAGAAAGAGTTTGAACTTTCTCCACTAAGTTTGCCTGTGCACAGAGGTCTTTTATAATATAAATTTAAATACACAATCTGTTTTACAATGTTTTCCATCATCTCTCCTCTCCATATGTTCTCCCACTAGGAATCTAATGAGTTCTACATATGAGGGATGACAAGGGAATATGCCGGAGAAATAATTCCAGCAATTACGGCATATGGAGGCATTGTTTTTGAGTCGCTTTTGCCATGAACATTAGGCAGAGCATCTGGGACCAAATTCTGTCTACCTGCCCATGGACATTAGCAAAATCATCGTCTTCCATTTGTAAATTCTGCTGAGGTAATCTGCCATACAGAGAGGACCATTTAATCAGCTTTATCATCAGAGAGCATATTGAAACACAGACCATTTACAGTTAGGAAAAAAAACTTCTATTCAGACAGAATAGTTCAAGCTGGAAACCATTTTAAAAGCAAAAACACATCATCTCTCTCTTTTTCTCCTCTCCAAGAACTATGAAGACCCTGTGTTCAGCCACTATTTATTAGAAAACTGATCTCATTGCTAAGTTCTTTCTTAGAACTGACTGAATCCCAGGAAAAGAGTAAATGACCACAGAAAAGTAAGAACAACAACAGCAATGAAGAGATGCAAATTCTATATCATTACTAGGAAGGATTATATTTTCTACACCTAAATATTGGCAAGGTACCCAGAATTAATCATACAGAGAGAAACAGACTAAAGCAGCTTCTTCACATGGAGACATAGTGACTAAAACAACCTGTACACATTTTGTAAGTTCTGGGTATCAGATCTAAATACTAAGACACGGGGCTCGATAATTCAAGTTCAGGTTTTGTCATGTTTGTTATTACAGTAAGAAGAAAAGAGACAAAGAGATTTAATCAATATACTGATATGGGGTAAACTTGCAACTCCACCTATTCATCATATTCAGGAAAAATGTCTCAGAAATGCAAGTAACAAGCATTTTTACATGTTGTTTTCCCAGCTGGGCAGCTGAAGCAGTGAAAGCAAAGACGTAAATCCCAAACTACAGGTTCTTCAGGTTACCTCAGTATCACAGGGAAAAAAAGAATGGCCCTGCTGTGACAGAGGATCTAGAAAGAATTTTAGAGTTATGAATATAAACATAATTTAAAGAGCTAGTATAGAACTTTTACAGTTAGGGTTACATATGGGTAATAACATTTCTATCACACAAACTATTTCTTGAACAAAGATGGACAATAAATTAGTTTTCAGAACTGAAAACCATATACATTTCAAGTCTTTCAGTTATGGCTAATATTGATGTGATTAGCAACATTTAACCAAGCAAATTTAATATGAAGGAATAACTGGATTTTCCTTTCCATTGCCATACAGAAGTACCTGTGTAGTAGGAAGGAAGGATTGAAAGTAGAGGGAAGGTTCTTTAACCGTTAACCTGAATAGGGACAGGCATGTAAAAATGTAAAGAACATGCTCATTCTGAATTTTCTGAGCAAAATGCTGAACACTCTCAACTACACCTGAAGGACTTATTCAAACCCCACTGAAATCACCAAGGCACCTATCCACTTCTACCATCTAGCTTTGGAGTAAATACCAGAGACACATGAGACAGGCCTTTCCACCATTTTAGAGAAGAGGTCCAAGTACCTGCTGCCACCACCACAGCCCCAACTTCAGGATGCCAACTATACCCTAGTGCTCTCATGCAGTATCCATATGCCCAGAACCTACACCTCTGGTGGTGAAACCATGCTATGGTTTTGCCTAGCATGGCATCCCACTAACAGCAGTAAGAGAAAGAATAGTCATTTCTTTATACAAGATTTTCCGGCTGTCACCGTCAGTGGTCCTCCTGCCAGATGGTCTTAGGTTGGTTTTGGATTAAGACATTTTGGCAACACTTGTCATCACCTGTCAAAACAAAGTTGGAAAATACAGCTTTTCATATACTACCTCTTGTCATCACCAGCATAAGCAGTGCAGATGAACACAGGAGATGCAAAACAACAGCCCATGGAAGACATTTTTGCTAAAATATTTGCAATGACTGACTGTAAAGTGATAACAGAAAGTTACATAACCTCTTAAAAAAAACAAGATCAAAGATGTAATTTGGCAATCTTTTCTCATTCTATAAGAGAACAAACAGAAAAGATTTTCAGGGTACAAACTGCAGTAGAAAGACTAACAAAGTGATTAGGCAATTCTTAGTATTCAATTTACTACCACTGAAACATGAGAAATCATTTAATCCCATCAGATTGTTCAGGTATGACATGTTTGATTCAGAGCTATCTTAACAATTTTCAAAAAGAAACTAGAGATTAAGGCAACATTTCTCTTACAAACCAAAACTGTGCATTTTTGCCTTGACCATATCTTGGTTAACAACAGATATGTATAATTCCAGGCATGAAGGAGGAGGCAGTATGTTAACAGAAAAGGATGCCAATCACATCTTTATGTTTTGTTGTTATAGACATCCATGCATTACGTGGAAATATAAAAGCCAGATTTATCATTATAATGAGTAAAAAACCCTTTGCATATATTTTTAGGAAACCTAACAAAATAACATGCTTCATAGTAGATTTTTAGTTTCAAAAATCAATCTACCTCATGCACTCTGTCTCCAGTTTTAAAGCATACAGTTTCTACATGAAACAAAGCTGCATTAACTTGGTAAAGTACTGAAATGCTACATCAGTAATGTTCTTGAGCAGAGCTGGAGAAGTCAAGATTTAAAAGAAAACAAGAGAGATTGGAAGAGGTTGTGGAAGCCCCATTCCTGGAAGCTTTTAAGACAAGGCTTGATGGGGCTCTGGTCAACCTGGTTTAGTGGATGATGTCCCTGACAGGCAGGGTGGTTGGAAGTAGATGATCTTTAAGGTCCTTTCCAACTCTGGCAATTCTACGATTCTATGATTTAATTGATATAGGATAATCAGGGGATTTAAAGGTAGTTTGTTGAACTGATCCAATACACTTCATTCTCAAAGGTTTGAACAAAGCAGTGAGTTTTCTTTCCTTATCAATGCACTGCTAAATGAAACTGAAGCATAGGAATCCATATTGTCCTGTAGTTCAGAGCTCTGTATGATTTACTGAATTCAAAGGGTAACATGGATTTCCCTCTGATCATAATTTCTGATGATCTTTACATTCAAATTAACCTGGGTATATCACATAATCTGGGAAGTAGTACGTAAGGAATGAAGGAGCAATTGAAACCAGATTCATCTTCACACTCCTACGGCAAATCTCCATAGCTGATCTCACCACCCGTACTCCATTTTCAAAGGCAGCACCAAATCACGCACAAGGGACAACTGACCTATGGTTCCCAGCTTGCTCAGAGGTGCACAGTCACCTGTAGGAAAGGTTTTGGTTTTCCTTTTTTTTTTTGTTGTTTTTTTAAACAGGTCAACAAAATTAACTTGAAACATGACCTTTTCAGGAATGTCAACCATGTTCTACTGCTACTGAAAAGGTCTAAACAAGAATTTTTCAGGACTCCTGTTTTGTGAAGAAAACAAGGCCACTTTTGTTTAGTCTGGCCTGAAAACATCCACTAGAATTTCCCAGGACAGTGCTAGAACAGTTGTGCTAAATATCAGCTTCCTTTGGAAAAGGACCTTTCAAAGTGGTAGGAAACATTCCCAGCTCTACTTAAGAAATACAAAACTAATATAACCCTTGAAATTCTTATTCATTGAAAAAAGAAATATTTTGATCCATGGGTAAATTGAATAGACCTCTAATGCACACATTCATACAGGGAGCATATTTTATATTAAGATTTTATTCACTTGCTATGAATATTCACAACATTAATCTACTCCAGATAATCTATTCAGTATATTTGAAAATCCATTTATTTTCACTTATTGATATGCATGTGTTACACTTGTATATAATACAGTATTTTCAGTGTTGGTTTAAGAACAAAGAAAAATACTGAGAAGCATGATGGAGATTCTTGACCAAAGAGAGGCCAGATTCAGATTTTACAATACAGCACGTTTACATTTTGCACTACCCCAGACAATCTCTTTAAGATGCTACCTTCTGTCCTGCCCCTGTCAGCACAAATCCATACAATATTAATTCATCCTAAAACACTGAGATACCTAGTTGCTGCTACAAACAGTTTATCCTAATTAAATTTTAATCAAAAAAGAATATAGTTCCCTGCCAACTTTTTTTATTATTTCTCAGCAGAATGATAGAATATACTTCTCAATTTTATTCCCAACAGTCATTTATTTTATTTAAGCTCTCTTGTGTAATAATACAGCAGAGGTAATGAAATGGTTTTGGAACAGCAGGGGCTACTGTGACAGGCAGAGCACTCCAGGGTGTTCATCCATCACGAAACTTAATATATAACTACTTAGCCATGTCAATGGCTTGTAATGATAAAATCATTTCCCTCTTTTTATGGGAGTCTGGTAACCACATAGGACTTTTAAATAAGCTTATACCTATATGTTTTTTATACCATAAAGTGTGTGTGGTTTTCATTTCAGTGCATCAAAGTACACAGTCAGAACTCCCTCTCCAGTCAGCATGCTTATGCAGTGTCACTAAAAGGAATTGCCAAATTTCTGTTGTTTCAATATTACAGATGGTTCAATATACATTAAATGGAGTATAAAATTATACATTCTGTAATAACCTAGAAAAAAGCTTAGAGATGCTTAAGGCCTTTAAATATTGAGGATTTTTTTCATGTAACAGCACATCACAAAGTTCAAAAAACGCTACTGAAATTAAAAAAAAAAGGTAAATGTGATTTTGGCAAGGATCAGATCTGAATTGGATGACTGTAAGCAAGCAAAACACTCACAAACTCTAAATCTGGGAGCGCACTGGGACTTTTTTCCTTTATAGCAAACAGACTGAGCAGACATCTAGATAAGCATCCAACAGCACTTAAGGTCAAGCAAGAAATTTTATTTTTTAATAAAATGACAAAAATTCTGAATTATTACCATCCAATTTCATAATTGCAAAACTCATTTACATCCCTGTCTATCTTTATAAAAAGGGATGAAATACTCTCATTGACTCCTTACCATGAATTTCAATGAATTAAAGTTGGGAAATAAAGTACATATAAGGAACACCTATCTTCTTCAGACTGAATGGAAATGTATATCTTAAAGGTATAAAATGCCTCGTAATGGAAGTGGCTATTGAGTTTTGACCGCTACTTTTTTAACTGCCAAAGACCTGCAGTAGTTGGATAGCCTTAGAGAAACATGTCAACCTGACTATACATTCTAATATGACTGATGTATTCAGATAACTATTACTTGTCAACAATAATTATCAACAATTGATATATATTTCCATTCCTATAACAAAAGCAACTTCAAGATGTTTAAATATGTACCTTTGAGAGCTCCAAGATTAGAATACAAATAAAAATGTCTAAAACTGCACCATGCCAGAGGACAATTTCTGCAATAGAAATTTAATTAAAGCAGTATGCAGTTCCACCAGCAATCTGAGTGGTGGACCAGAGATCATTTTAGAGAGAAGGAACCGGTATATTTTGGAGGTTGACTTCATCAAGACGAAAAGCCACTGGTCTGCAATGGAGAATCCAAAAGATTGCTGCTTTTCTGCACTTTTTGAATAACAGCTCTTGTGATTACAGCTGCAAATTCCTCAGCAAGTGCCATTTTACAAGTGTACACAGTTCAATCAGTTGAAAGCTTTGTGACACAGAAGTTCAGAACAACTTTCCAGTAGTTTTGATCTCAAGGCTGTTGCTGATTACAAGCCAGGTTCTCACTGAAACAATTGATTCTGAAGGATACACCCCAGCAGTATAAAATTTCACTTCAAGGATTGCCTAGAGAAATGAAATTCCTATATGTTGCATTTAATGTTATCAGCCTTGAGACTGACTTGATTTGTCTTTAGCTATCGGGTTACCTGTAAAGAAACAGAAAATCAGAAAATCAAAATTGTACATCAAGAATCTACTTCCTTTAAAGTACTGGAAACTGACACTGAAATATAAGATCTCTGTTCAGCAAAGCTCTTTCAATTGTTTTTTAATAAGTGAGTAATTCCCAATGGTATTAGATGGGATTGCTCCCCAACTTAAACTTGTATGCTTAAGTGCTTTGTTGGAATTGGACTTGACAAGGAGAAATTGAAATGTGACCATGTTTAAAAATATAATAAAAAAATCTGAAGGTCACAAATTACCAACCCACAAGTGTCAAAAGCATTGGTTTCAAGGAAAACGTCTGTATTCTGTTCATCTTTTTCAATGTTACAACTTCTGTATAGTAGCAATTTTGCTTTTAACATGTTAGACATTGAGTATAACAGTGACTGATCCTGGTGATGTATTCTTCCACTCTGTGTATGGTACTTTAAAACACAATCATGGAATCATAGAATTGTTTAGGTTGGAAAAGGCAATGTCCTGTTAAAGGCTATACGCATCTTGGCAAGCAATAATCACTTAGAGAAGAAACAGAACAAAAATCTTGCATACATTAATGGGACACATATGCTGTTATTCACAAGGTATAAATAACTATCAAGGGGTTTACAGAATCACAGAACATTAGGAGTTGGAAGGGACCTCGAAAGATCATCCAGTCCAACACCCCTGCCACAGCAGGATTCCCTAGACCAGGTCACACAGAAGCGCGTCCAGACGGGTTTTGAATACCACAAAGAGTAGTTTCACCCAGCCTGACAGGAAACAAGGTGGAACAGAAGGACCAAAGAGAAAGAGTGGGAGACAGAGCACTTCACAGTAATTGGACTTTCCTTGTGCCTGATTTGGATTTTATGCATTAAAAGAAATAGAAAATAAAAAATTCAACATATCAAAGAAATACAACTTTGAGGAATATTTCTGCTGTGTCAGTGGATACAATTAATGATTATGTAACACTTTAATATCAAATTGTGTTAGGGGACAACACCCCAACTCTTGAGGAACAATCCATTGGAATGTCACAACAACAGTGTATGACATCAAGGGGCATATGCTTTTCATTTTGATCGCAGAGAGAAGGGTCATGCTCCTTAATGATGAAACATTCTTTTGCCTTCAGCAAAACTGTTTGCATACAGCTCTTGTCAGCTATGCAGAGCATGAACACAAAGCAGCATATTAAAAAGACTCTTCAAGGAGTTTATTACTTCTGTTTGCCTTCTCCACCAGTTGTTTCTATGAACTACACTTAAGAAGGCAGTAATAAAATTGTGCTTTGTGATTTTTATGATACGTGGGTTTATTTATTCTATTACTCTCATTTTGTTTTGTTCTTGCTGTTGGAAAGAGCCTCATGTGGCCCCTTCTGTACAGGAAGACTGCCTGAAAAAATAATGAAGAATTAATTTAAAAGTCAGGCACCATATTTCTATGCTCTGCACCAAAGCTCAAAAAGCTGACACAGCATCTTATTGGCTTTTATTTTTTGCTTCAACGTAAAAAGCTGGAATTCTACTCATGGACCCTTATGCTACTGAGCTGTATAATGCAAAATGCACATCTTCTTATCATATCTGCAGGTGGATTTTATTAGCTTCTCTTGAAATACATACATATATGTATACAGAGACAGATGAACAAAAGAAAAAGAAAAGGGAAAGAAAGAAAAAAGAAAGAAAGACAGGAAGAAAGAAAGAGAAAGAATGAAAGAGACAAAGAAAGAAAGAAAGAAAAAGAAAGAAAAAGAAAGAAAGATCTTTTATTTTTGAGGGTTACAAGTCACACAATGCTACTCTGAGTAACACACATAGTGGTCCACATTTGCCTCTATGTAAGAAGGTAACACTTGTTATGTGCAAGCACAGACTAGACATTAACATTAATGGAAGTTATATATCCATTCCCGTTATGCAGAGAATAACCTCTTGGATGCTAAAGGCAGTTTCATAAAGCAGCAATGAAAATTTAACTAGTATCTAGTGATGGTACTCCCAGAAGTGCTTAATTTGGGATATAGTGAAAGCTATTTGGTTTGAGTGGCTGGGAAATATTGTGCCAAAGGTCTTTATAGGGAAAGGGGGACTGATAGCAGTATGTGTCTAATCCTTAAAATCCTAAGAGAACAGTAACAAACTGAATGGGTGCAAATCAAGTCTAGTAAATTTTTCAGTAAATAATTACTATGTATGGAAAATTAACTTTGCTGCTTTTTAAACAATACAAAAGAAAAAAAAAGGACATAAAACCTTTAACATCCTAGGTGTTGATCTGAATTAATTGTTCATTCTTGGAACATAATTGCTCCCTTTATGCTAATATATTTTTTCACGTGGTTATTATATCATAAATACAATGCATTAGACCCTCTTCACTTTCATGTGGTAAATCTGCAATTACAGTACAATTACTCTGCAGTTGCAGACTTTTTTAATTTAAATTAGTGAGTGGCTGCTGTAAATTATCTGTAATTGTATGTGAACTCACTTGTTCTATTTTAAAACAACAATATATAGTCAAGTGCAACTGATGTCTTCCACATTACTTCTTCTCACTAGATTATCAAAATAGATTCAGTCTTTGGATAGAACATTTTTGTCAGGGTAACCCAGGCTGGACCAGAGATGAAAAGATCTCAAAGGCAGAGCATCAGAAAAGCTACCAGCTCAAGAGATTTTCTGGACAGCCTCCGTTCTAGTTCTGCTGACAATGGGTGAAAAATATCCTCACTTGTGAAACGCCCACAGCTGATGAATACAGCCAGTAATGCTGTCCCTTCCATAACAATAGATTCCCCATAAAAATCCAGCCCGACACTTTTACTCAAGGGTTCCTTCTACCTCAGAAAAGGAAGGGAGAAAATCAAGACTGTAGGATATAAAGCATTGCTGAGTGAATATTCCCTGAACAGTAAAGCACTTTTCCTTAGAAGATCACAAGCAGGTATAGTACAAGTCTTCTGTTTCTTCAGAGAAACAAATGTATCAGTAATTATTTGATACCAACACCATATTTAATACATGCAAATGAGGCACTTAGTTTATAGAAGAAAATAGATAGCAATATACAGTATATTGAAATAAGCGTGTGCTGAAACACTTCATAACACAACGTTGTCCATTACTATTTTTTTGACTGGAAGCCCTTCCAATCTTTCCTCTTTATCACAAACCATACACAAAATCCATATTAAAAACAGATTCGTGAATTTGCAACATCAAGCACTTGAAAGTTAGCAACTTGCCTTCCTATGGGTGCCCTTGCAACTTCATTTCTCTCTCTTTTCCATCATGCACAGTAAATAACAGAATTACTGGGAGAGGAATGGAAGCTTATTAGAATATTGTCAGGACTACATAACTATGCAAATGCAGAAAAGGACAAATTTTTAAGCCAGTGTTTCTCTTCTCCACAGATGATTCAGCAGTATGATGGACCTTCTGTTCCAGGTTTTCATCAATGAATATAAATCAACACAAGAAACAGAAAGAACTTAATACTGGGGTATTTCTTTTTAATTAGAACTATTCCACCAGCTGTATAGGATTTTGTGTGTAGTCATAGCCTGAGTGACATCTGAGCATAGTCAAGAGTCATCAAGCTATCATTTTTCTTTTATTTTTTCCTGAGATAAATAAAGGCAGAGAAAGATTTTTTAAAAGCAATTAATAGCTCTCCCTGATATAAGTGCTTTAGACAAAGAAAAGCCATCTTGACATCCCTAGCACTCTTCTGTAAAACATTAAAGGTCTAAGGGGAAACAAAAATGGTGTGGGGATTTCTAGGAAAAATGAGAAGGGTCTCACAAATAGATTTAATGACCAACATGAGATAATACAGGGAATGCCACAAGAATCTCTTAAGTAAATGCTTGAAGAAAGACACCTAAGAAATGGCTTGAATAAATGCCTAGCCATGGATTGTCCTCCAAGACATGGAGATAAGACAGAGATCCCATACCAAGGCAGCCCTTATTTTTATGCAGACCATTCTCATCAATTTTGTGTCCTTTTTTAATATTCTTCCTTATATTGTATGTAAAAAGACCACACAATAAACTAATAAACCATGGTCGACACAGGGATTCTCTGGCAAACCTTTCCTAATAAGGAATGGACTTAAAAATTTGAGTTATATCAGTCATATTCTTCCATGTCATAAATAACTTCATTTTGGTAAAGAAAGCCTAATACAAATATTACAACAAAGAAACAGAAAGGCCCATACAAAAGAAACAAACATCTGCCAATGTATTTTTTTGACTTCTGCCCTCTGTGAATGAGGTTGAGGTTGGAAATCAATATTTTGAACAGATGGAAGTGTACCATTTCCTGGAACTTCAAAATCTATGCAGCGTGTTTGCCATGCACTGTCATTCATACGTGGCTTTTGAAAGCAAACAGAGTTTTCATTGACACTTGTGCATGTTTATTCACTGAAACAATTCAACTTGCAAGTTTGGAAAGTGCTTCTAATCTAATACCAGTGATACTCAAAAGTCTTTTGCAAGCAGTAACAAAAGACAGGCTCACAATTTCTTCACAGCTTGAGAATCCTGTAATTTATTTTCTAAGTGAGGAAAGAAGTGAGGAAGCTGAACAAAGAGAGCTGTTAAGGACCTTTTTCCAATAGGGCTTCTATATGCATATGCACTTAACATTAGGTAGGAATTCAGAAATCTGAGAAAGTTAAGGTGATTCAACCGTATTTCAAGGGTGTGCTTGATAATGTATGCTTGTCTCAGTATCACAGACTGCTACTTGACTTGGGCTAATGACAAAAGGCAAAATTTGAGTGATTCATGAGCACTTTGGAAAGCAGATATTTAATGATAACTACATGGATCCATTTACCTCCAGAGAAGGTTATATACATATAGATAGGCATTTTTCAAAGTCACAGAATCACAGAATGTCAGGAGTTGGAAGGGTCCTCAAAAGATCATCTAGTCCAACCCCCCTGCCAGAGCAGATTCTTCCCTGACCAGGAATCGAACCTGCACCCTGGTGGTGAGAGCACCAAATTCTAACCACTAGACCACCACTTGGTTCAAAAAGTCTTCAAATGTTTCATTCCTGCTCATAAAACTTTGGCCTTACCTAACTTTTGATATCAAGACTTAAGAGCTTTAAATCTTCCCCTTTATTTTAGGTACTGCAGTATGAAAAGTGTTAGTTTAAACATGTCCCCAAGCCTGTAATGGAGCAATTTAGAAGTGTAGATCTTCAGGTCTGTCCTTTAGCAAACACCTCTAGCTCATTAATTAAATATGACATTTCCTAGCACACTTAAATGGCTCAAAAGTTTCCCATGTCTTTGATAATGACCAGACTTTAAAGCTTTTAATTCTTTCATACTTTTATTGCACTGTGACTAAGCAGAATTACATTTGTGATAATTCTTGTGCTTAGGACCTTCCATTAGAAATATGTCGAAAACTGATTTCACACATTATGTGAAGTGTAAGTCTGTGTTTCTTGTTTTCCCACTGCTTTTAATGATTTCAGCAGGAGATTTTTGGTGTCAAAGTGAAGACCTAGACAATCAGTGTTAAAAATTGTAATTAAAACTAAAAGACTTTCACATGTAAATTGAGCTTTCCATTCACTCCAAATAAACTTAAAAGTTTGGACTAGAAAAACAGGCAAAGTATGTTAGAGCATGGAATACCTTCCTGAAAATGGTAGGGTTCCTCATCTTAAATATGGGTTTAAGATTAAACAGACAACATCTAGCATATCTGAATTTTAAGTAATCCAGCATGGGATGCTGAGTTTTTAACTAAAAAGTGACATCTAACTGAATGTACCAAGATGTCCTTCCTTTCCAAGTGCTGTTCATTTCTACAGAGCATGTGCTCCTTTCCCATGATAGTAACTTAAGTTCACCAACTGGGTCTACCTTTCAAAGGAGGTTGAGTGAAGAAATATGTTTTAAGGCTTCCAGAAGCACCTGACTGACACAGACTCTACTTAGGAGTGCAATGCAGAGTCTCTCCAACCACCCTCCAGAAGCTCTGCCCAAATAAGCTGTGATTCCTGGGTGCCTACAGCGAACTAAGCAACTACAGTGAGGAGTAAGGTACAACAATTCCTGTTAATACTGTGTAAACCTGTATTTGTACACACCTGCTGCTCTGTGAGTAATAAACCAGGGCTGGAACACATTTTCTGGAGTGGTTTGATTCTTTATTCCTCAACGAACGTTCTGGCCCTTCCTTAGAATCCGACCAAGACTAGGATTCATCACAACTAGTGCTCCAACATGGAGCCAGAATATTTTGTGTGTGTGGAAAAATCAAAAATTGTCATCAGGCACAGCAGAAACCTCCTTTCTCTACTTCTCCATTCGGACTTGAGGAGTTTTACACGTTTGCCTAAGAAACAAACACATGTCAAGTACTACACTGTTATAGAATTAGTTACAGAAAACAAAACTGGGAGAGATGGAATTTTCTTTAACTGACAAGGAAAAGTACAAAGTGACAGGAAAAGACATATTTTATAATCAGAGCAACTTCTTTTAGCAAAAGAGTATGGTCTCAAAAACACCCCCAAGCAATAACAGTAATCCCAAAGGAAAAGGTTTAAGCATACTCAAATGGAAACTCATTGATTTTTCAACAAAAAGCAATAGAAACTGATAGATAACACTGATTTTTTGAGTACAGCAGCAATCTCTAACTACAATAAAACTGCAATTGAAAAGTTCTTTGAAAGTAAGCCCATGGACAGACCTGTGATACAGAAAAGAGTCATGAAGTAGAATGCAATTCCATCTAAATGAAAGATTTGAGTGTGTTCTTCCTATATATGTTTAAAGTAAAAACAAAAACAAAAAAACCCCAAAAATAACAATAACAAAAACAAACAAACAAAAAAAGAAAACCCAACCAAATCTGAAAATTTAAAGTTTTAAAAATGTGAGCATTCTCAGGAGAATTTTACTTACAGTCATTTCTGTGGCTAGTAGGTTACAGGAAACACCATAAATTAACAAATGACACATTGCAAAAGACAATATTCAATTCAGACAGCTAGTTCCTTAGCTAGATATTTAAGGTAGATTTTGAACCTACCGATAATAATTGCTTCTGAAAAGGGTTGCACAGCTCCTCAAAAGATCACTTAGATTTCTTTAAATAATGCTTACAAAAATATTATTTGCCTTTTTTCCTTAGTTTTTTTAACTTAAATGTCATGCTGCAGATCATTAGAAACATACCTTACAAAATTAAACTCACAACTTTGATAACTTGTTGCTTTAATAAAATCTCTACACTTTTAAATACTATGAAACAAATTAACATGACTCTGTATTCTTATTTCCCTGAACTTCATAGGTTACAAAATAAATTTATTTGATACAACTCACTGGGACAATTACCATACTGTATATATAATGAAGACATATGAATTATGTCAAGGCTACATCTAATTCATTGGTCTTTCAATTTTATTTTATTATTAGTCTCTTCCAAAAGCTAGTACCACTAAAATGCACATACCTATATTTTCTCAATGGTTCTGTAACACCGCAGAGCAATTCAGTTTAGGGTAGAATTCTTTTAACTTAACAAAATTTTTCATTTACAGACAACAGTTCTATATTAAAAGAAGACTAACATAAACTTTATTTTACTTTCTGTAATAGATAATAACTGTAGCAATTCAGACAAGGATATATCCTCTGGCGGTTTTTGTGGTGATCATAGCTCCATAGTGGGACTGCAACGTGGCGGCATAAATGACTGCAAGACAATTAATTAAATAAATGTAATTTTCTTCCCTTTTATACCACTGATTCCACCTAGTCATCTCAAGTGGGAGACAAAAGCAACCTCCTTCCTTTTTACAGATGAGGAAACTGAAGCATAATAAAGAGTCACGCTGCCCTTCCAACTGTGAGAAAGTAAATGGAGGAGGAAGAATGGGAATGGTTCTTCTTTGGCTTTATCTTACTTCACTTAACTAAAGAAAAGCCTACTGATGTTGTTAATGGGAAAGGAAAAACTGTAACAAGCAGTTTCCAAAAATCAAAACAAAACAAAAACCCCTGGCCTCGTTTTAAAACTAGGTTGAGGTTTTAAATTCCTAATAGGTATAATGCATCTTCATCTTTTAATATATTATTCCAGAACTGGGTAAAATTAAACTTCAAATTAACCCCACTAAAAAATTAGGTAGTCTAAATTCATCACATTTGATACCTTTTTCTTCTTCAGATGTTTATGGTGTGTTATTGTTCCTAGGATTTTGAATGGAGAGTCACAAGCCATTCGGACGAGATCAACATAGAAATGTAAATTATTTCCTTACCTGTTATTTTATCTTCTCTATGAGGGTACCTGCTGCTCTGTTAGTGCAGTACTGATGTGTTTTCTGCCTTTGTCCCAAGCTTCAGAGATTCCTCTGTTGATTTATCCCCACTTGCTTACCAGCTTCCACTGCTGGCATTTTGAGGTAGTGCACTCACATTTGGGTCCAGGAATACTGCCACAGCTGAGGGAATATAAGACAACTAAAAAACAAGTTAGAAAACAGCAGAGCAATATCCAGGCAGGAAAAAAAAAATGTTTAAAAACAATGAATCAGTCATCAACTTGAAACCCTTCGCTCATTTTCCTTTCTCTTTCCATTTGTTTAGAAGCTCCACATGATGAAAAGACTTTCCCATGCTTGGGAGAAATTTTAGCCAAAGCAGTGAGTGCTGACAGAGCAGAGGGTACTCATTCAGAGAATATAAAATTATTTTAAGGAAATCTAATTTTAACTTTCTCCAGTATAAGTACCCATCACATTAGATACCCATGTATCTAATACAGATAAGAAACAGAGGAAAGGTGTCAGATTTGGTGGATTTTAGAAAAATCCATGTCTCAACAGAACTGAAGAAAAGGAAGATTCAAGTGCTTTTCACGTAAAAGCTACCATAGATGAACAATCAGAAGGATTTCTCATTGCCCAGAAAAAACAGATAAAGTCTGATTCACTAAGAAGTAGTCAAGATTATGGTTGCTGATTCCCAAATAATAGTAGTAGTCCTCTTGGGCATTAGAGAAAAAGAAGAGAGAAGGGCTAGTACTAGTACTAGTACTGACTAGTGCTGTCAGTTTACTAAGTAAATAAACAGAGCATATCGACCATCCATGTTTGAAGTTGCATGTGGATGACAAAATTTCACTGTAAATCTCTTGCATTTTTTACATGTAATGGTCACAAGTTCCTGTGGCATTCTTGGAAGAAGGTAGCATAACACACTGGTATTCCACAAAATTATTGCTTTGATGTTTTGCCCTGCCATTTGCCCTGAAGGCATGATAAACTGATGCATGTTACTATCATCATTCCTGAATTGAGTAATATCTTCTTGGTTGAGTAATACATGTGATTCCAGGTGAAAGTTACAACTTCCTATAACTTCTCTGTACTGAGGATCATCTTGACACTTTTTTTGAACTTCACAGTACACAGAAAAGATACATCCCACCAAAGCAAACAGAAGAAGTCTAGAAATTTAGCTAAGAATCTTCTCTGGTATTCAATTTAATTTGTCTTCCTTAAAGAACCTGGCCAGTTGTCTTCATGCCTGCATCTTCTCATTATGTTCTGACTAGTATGTGACAGAGAACAAGTATGAATATATTGAATAGTTAATCAAAATTAGACACTGGTATGCTAAAATCTGGAGTAATGAAGGAAAGACCAAAAGTCTCTGAAAAGGTTGTAGCCTTCAAGTTTCAGGAGTGTAGGTACCAGTGACGTGCTTTGAGGTCAAGGACGACTTTGATAAAACTTTGGTAATCTTTTGAATGTCCTTTCAAAAAGAAATAGGCTTTGCCAGTAATCAGCTTCAAATTTACAAAGTTGCATTATAGGAGAAAATCTCCTGCTATTTTTTCGTACTTCAATAAATGCTGACAACTATTAACAACTGGAATTAGAGTGATGCCTGGAAAATGAGAAATTTGCTTTTCCTGAAAAATGTTTTTCCTTTTCAGGTCACTCTGAAAAGATGACAAGCAGGCAGGATAGAGAGATCTCAGAATTCTAGAAGAATTACTTTGATTTCTCAGCAGATTTGCCTGAACTGGTAACAGCACAAGCAAACATAAAGTCCTTTGGTCTTCTTTTGGCAGGGACATGGACCTGAGCCAAAAAGCTTGAATTCAAGATGAAGGAACAAACTGTTGTTCTTCTGGCTTGCATCAGTAAGATATTTTCTGGCATTCTTGAACTTGAAGAGGCAAAGCTGCTTTGGACCTTTTAAAATATTCAGCTCCATTAAAATTCTCAAATCTTCTATTATTAATAAGTTTGTAGATACATATTGATTAGACACAATCCATTGCTTCCTTGAGATAATATCCATCTTAAAAACTGGAGAGACTCTTGTGTTCACTTCTGGTTTTAGAAGTCTTGCCAGTATAATTGAACAAGTCACACCAAGCAAATGAGTCATGGTTAACTGGACATTTTGAAGCTTCATTCAGAATCTCCACTTCAGAGCTCTAAGACATTCCTTAGTGCAGATATGTAAGCAGATGAATGATAGTCAGGACTTTAAGATCTGAGAAGGAATCATCTGTGTGTACTAATAATGGAGCAGAAGAAAGCTCAAAGTCCATTTTATAGAACACAGAAAATCCTTTTGATTCTTTTCTCCATATAACAATAGTGTCTTTCCTATGGTGAACCTTCTGTGCACCAAGGTGGAAGGAGGAGTAAACTACAGGCTATGCAAAAACTGAACAATTTTTAAATTCTTTTGGAAATTAATTTTATGCTGGTCCTCTTCTTTTTTTTAATTTAGTCCTAGACATCAATCTCTCACTCATTCTTGCTTGAAATGAAATTTTTCTTCATTTTGAAGAAAATAGATAGGACAGGACTATCTATATTGTTCTTACAGAGAAGTAAGATTTATAACCATGTTCACTTTGGTCTACAAAGGAATAATGTCTAAGTAATCTGATTTCAGACTTGTCCACTCCTCCAACGGTGACTGTGTGTAATGCTTTATATCACTCTGGTTGGTATTGATTATTATCCATTTCCTTCCTTCTCTGTTAGAAGACAGAAAAGCAGAGCTGCAACAAGGCAATACTTCTGAGGTTTTCTATAAACAGTCATAATGAGTAAGGAAATACCTCAAGAAAAGGATGAGATTTTGGAGAATTGAAAGTAATTCCTTTGGGACAGTTGAGGGCCATTTTTCCAGTCCCTCATATTGGTTCTGTACCTGAGCAGTGGTGCACACTTTGTGAAGCCTGTGCCAAATATCCATGGAAAGAGGCACGAGTTCTGCCTGAAGTTATTTAAGTAGTAATTCATGTGAGAATGTATCATTTCTGACTTGCAGAAATTATTGAAAGTCCTTACAGATTGCAGAGGAGGGTGAGATAAGGAAGAAGTATTAGTTTTAGGGTATGCCAGCATGACTCACATGATGCTGGCATATGAATATCATCTTCTTCTATGGTAATTTGTGAGGTAGCAGAAGCTGACAAAGATTTTCCAGGAAAACTACAAAGGACTGCATTCAAAGAGCCCTTCTTGCAACACTATGAAAAGGCTAGAAGACTGGCAGAATGGAGCTGCAAATGGTAATGGAAACATCTTTGATTTCACTGTCAGGACTTTTCCACTTCATGGAGAAGTGGAGAAAACCAATAATTTACATACAGCCTTCAGCACTCATTCTTATTTTCCATCACAGAAGTAAAGAGTTATTCTTCAGACATGAGGTCAATATCTCAAACATGCCAGCAAAGGAAAAATTAGGGGAAAAAAGTAAAGGAAAATAAAATCAGAAGCTGAATCTTTTGGGACAAAGGCAGAAAACCTCTTGACTGGACTGAAGGAGTGGAGGATTCCCACGTGGAAGAAAGTAATACTTTTAAAAATCACGGATTAGTTAATTAATGACATGCAACTGAAATCCATTTGCATTTTTCTTTAAATATTGCAGAAGTGTTTTCCTTTCATTTCAGAGTAATTCTGTCTGTTTTCAGGTTCTGCAGAAGCGAAAAATATGCTTTACAATGGATGCTAGTTGCAGTCTTACCTTAGAAAAAATTATTCCTTCATAAAAATGTATAAAACACACCATATATTACTAACTCTCTGTGAATGTGATGAAAGGATTGCAAAAGATTCCATTTCTTATGATTTATACAGTGTGTCTTATTCACAAAAAAATCAGAGTACCCCTTTCTGAATAGCTACAGACAAGACTTAGTGCATTCACAAGGAGATGTAGCAAGGCATTGAAAACAAATAGGGGAAAATTGCAAACCTTCTAGGCAACAGCTGCTAACAAAAAAACCCCAAACCTATTCCAATTTTAGAAATTATTTCCATTCAAGTAATGCATTAACAGACTCCTTTCCAAAAGAGCTGTACCTATGAATATTGCCTTTAATCCATTCCTTCTTTTGATGTTTACTTTCAGTTCATAATATCAGTATCCACAGGACTCAAAGTCAGAACAGAACTAAACAGAATTTGAGACTGAAAATTTCTTGGGAGTTGAATGTTTGAATTATCTTCACCTGCCCAAGTTTTACTGACCTGTCAGTCTATGACTTTACTTATAACATTTCACACCACAACACTACTCCATTTAATCCTTCTCACCATAACTTGTGTTTTGTGGGTATTTTAAAGTACATTTGCCTTTGAGGAAAGGACTATGACTTGTCTGGATTTCTGTGACCTAGAAATGAACATCATCAATATGTACGCCTGAATTCATGTCAAATTTAGACCTTCAACAGGAACCTTTCCAGAAGGTAGAACTAGGCAGGCCAACTTCACATTAAAAAAGTAAATTTGGTATGTAGCAGCTATTTTTAAGAAAATCAGTGAATTGCATAGCCCTGAATAATAATGAGTCCTTGGAATGTGTTGCCTGGAATGCTAATTATTTTGATCAAAACATCCCAGTGTCCCAAAAGATTAGTGTTTAGGTGCCTTACAAAAAATAAAGAGCTTCAATAGGAAAGAACTGTAATGTTAGATCAAAACAGTAATTTCTGATTAGTCCAAAAAAGCTAGCTTGACCCCAGAAAATGTCATCCTATTTCCATTATCAGCTCATTTGCCCCCTGAAACTTGTAGGTATTTTTAGGAAAATGTGTATATACCACTTACTGCTATTTTAATGATAGATTTGATACAGTGGGTCTCTCAGTTAGCAATGAGAAACATGCTGAGACAGCTGTAAATTTCTCCTACTGACATATTAGCCAAAGGCATGGAAAGAGATACCATAGCAACAAAGAGGCTGTCACAAGTGCAATCACTCTTTTCTATGGGTAATATTTTGCTACAGTCTGTGCACTTACTTATATTGTAATCACATCCTTTTTATGAACCACAAGGTATTGCTAGTCACTGTATATGTGTGTATTTTTGTTATAAATCTTCATGTGAAATTAAGGTAGGAGGTGAGGAGTCTATAGAGAGAGGATCTTAAGTGAGACATGGGAACAGAGCAGTTTTACAGTGAGCTTGTTTCTTAATTTATTCATACAGCCCCTTAAATAATATTAGGAAAATCAGTTCCTGCCATTATTTACTGCTGACACATAGCAGGTCACTGACTTATCCTGTAAATATTTCACATTTCACAGTGGCCAAAGCAAGAGGTAAATTGTTCCATGTGATGGAAGTTAGTACCTGTTTTACACTGAAAAAATGTCATGCGAGAAATACATTGTCTTATCAGCAATGCACTGACTGACCACAGCTACCATAGTCCAGCCTATCACAAACATGCTAGAATAACCTATACACACTATTTATATGATGTTTTTTTGCTTTTTCTAATTATGTGCCATTATAACTGCTGGTTTTGAAAAGTCTGGAGGAGGAAGAAGAATAAAGAGGTGAGAGAAAAGGCTACTACAAGGGCAATATTTCTTTTCAACTTTAGCAATAAAAATAACATTGTTCCCTTTTTTCCCCCTGCTGTTGCTACTTATAAAACCTAT
Source organism: Galbula dea (assembly GCA_013399015.1). Classification (NCBI taxonomy): domain Eukaryota; kingdom Metazoa; phylum Chordata; class Aves; order Piciformes; family Galbulidae; genus Galbula; species Galbula dea. The sequence continues at coordinate 963,251 of VWZX01001727.1, forward strand.
GCATCTGTTGCAGAACAACTAACATAGCTGCACTGCTAACACCACCAGGCTCAGTTACAAGAAAAATGCCATTTTCTTCTCATATCCAGGAACACCTTTTAGCTCTCTTGTATCACATAGTCTTACTCAAGCAGTAGTTATGGCAGCACTGGTCATAATTGAGTCACCACTAATGCTGCCTCCTGTTAGTGGGAATCTCAGTAGCCCACTGCAAAGCTTTACTTTGTACAGATACCTAACAGAGGTCCTTTCGTTCCTTGTGCTGAAAAGATTACGAACAGCATATTTTATAAATTGAAACATAAATAAAATTACTGCCTCTCCTTTCAGCAGCTGTAATTAATTTAGAAACAATCCAGCATCTGCAAGTGAAAAAAAGATAATGTACAAAAATGTAAGCAGTATTTGTAGACAGCAACAGAACGTCATTGATTCAGAGTAGTGGAATGCACATACTGTGCACCATTTGGCTTCATGTACAGCCAGTTGGTGTGTTTGGATGCTATACTTTCTCCTTTTCCAAGAATGTTATTCAATTTTTAGTTTCTTTTAAACTCTGGATGCCATAATAGAAAATCAGATTAAATGGAATATTACAAATATCTGACTTTGAGCTCTCTCCAATATTATTTTGGAATGTAGATAATCACTCTCAGTATGGATTTCTCTCCATCCTGGCAATATTTCTGTTCTTTTCACATTAGTCGTCTATCTCTGGTATTGACTTGGAATGCAGATTTGCAATGTAGATAAATATACTCAATATGGTTTTATTTTTGGCCCTGTAATATTTCTCTTTTATTTCTCTCTGTCCATGTAAAATTTTTTTTTCAGTATTTTACCTCTAATATCGGTTTGGCATATAATTACACAGTATTATATTAAATATTGATTATTTCTGCTTTGCAGTCTACTTTTCCCCATCTTAAAAATGATAACCCCTTTTGAGTGACAACTACAGTTCTTTCTGGCCCTCATAAAAGTGTGGGTGCTCAGCTATTCAAGAAGTTGGATGCTCATTGAAAAATATGGCCCTTTACGACCTGTCCAAAACTACTTTCACTTGTTTATAGGAAAATGTTGTTCACTTTTACCTTCTACAGATTTTCAGAGGTTAATAATCAATACTTGCTATGCTTTACATCTCATCATTTTGGTTAATTTGTAGTAGTAGTAGTAGTAGTTAAACTATGCCTCATTCTACAAACAGTTCTACCAAATCATACTAAAAGCTTACAGGACATGGTACTATTTCATTAATGTGCAATGCTTCAAAGTTGTGCCAGGGAAAGTTTGGGCTGGATGTTAGGAAGCATTTCTTTACCTAGAGTGTGCTCAAACCCTGGAATAGGCTTTCTAGAGAGGTGGTCAATAGCCCAAGTCTGTCAGTGTTTAAGAGGCATTAGGACAATGAACTTATTAACATGCTTTATCTTGGTCAGACTGGAATTGGTCAAGCAGTTGGACTAGATGATCATTGTAGGTTCCTTCTAACTGAACTAGTCCAGTCTATTCTATTTTGCATTAAAAATATCAACATATATTTCTCTATGTCTTCACAAAACATCAGCCCAGGGACACTTCCCCACTCCTGGGCACAAGTGTAGACTTCTTCAGTCATTTTGCAACTCCAAGTTCTCAAGATGAGACCCAAGATGCACCACTTTACCTGTGTTCTGTGCTCTAGTCTCTGCAGGAAAGACATATGGGTTTATGAGCTGTCCAGGAGCCACAATATGCTCCACTCTAGTCCCAGGGCTGGAGGACTGGGATCCCAGAAGCCAACACAACACGCGCTTTGATACAGGCTACACGCAGCTTCTGGTGCTCTTATTTAAAGTCAGCCTCTATTATAAAGATAACAGGCAATGTACTGTTCTTAAAAGTACAAGTCAAGTCTGCATCTGGATCTGCCCTTGAAAAATCCCTATCCAGAGACCTCTGGTGTGGAAACACCCCATAACTGAATAAAATATGGAATTCTCTCTCCTCGGCTTTTATCTGACTTCACAATGTTTGTTTCCAGTCCTTGTAAAAGGCTACTTTGTTCAGTACAAACTCACTGCATTTTTAAACAGCATTGTCAGTTTTATGCATAATACTCCTACGTTTTCTAGTTTTCAACTATTGAGAAAATTCCTCTGTTTTAAATAGACATTTTCCTTATTTTACAAAAAGGAAAGGAAACACAACATTGAGGCTGCCCATATAACAAAACAACTGCTTTTTCTCACAATAGTTTCCTCAGTCTGGAGGAAAATGCCACAATGTGCTTAGTAAATCTCAGCTATTCACATAACCACTTAATAATTCTTCGAATATGTTTCTGAACATCCTCTTTTGTTATGGTATAATGCTCAGGACACAAACACGCATTTCTTTATATCAAGTCAAAAAAAATACTGTTGTAGATAAATTGGCATTGCCTTTTCTCCCCTTTCCCTCCTGCAGGCTACCTAGAGCCAAAATAGTTCATTCTAAACCAGTACAAATTAACTCAGTACTCAGCTTTTTCATACACACTTCTCCACCCCCTGTATTCATCCCTTTCCCACAGATAACTACTCATGTCAGCCCTCTCTTATTAATATGTAGGAAAAACAGTTTAATCTTTCCACAATACCTGAAGATAAATCATTTCCACCTGATTTTTCTTAACATTTCAGTTCTGAGTACCACAACATTCATGCTATTTCTAACTCATTATTCACATATTACCTTATTAGATTTCCATATCTGAATAAAATGCGAAACCTCAAGTAGACAACACTTTTAAAAATCAACTCGTTTTCTCCCATTATTCACTTGCTCTTTTTGCTTAGCAACTACCTAAGAAGTTGGTATCATCATTTTTTTACAATAGTGTGATTCAGTATGCCAACAGAGATGGACAAGCAAACTACCTCCTTCCTCAACTGGTTTCATCTCTGACATAATGCTTAACTACTAACAGCTCAAGATGTGGAAGTGTAGGTGTTGCTTTTGAACCTCGTAGAAGAGAAGATAGTACTTCAGCTTTTAACTGGGTTAGTTCTGCATATGAAGGAGACAAACTTACAGAAAATGGGTAGAGGTGAATAAAGACTTTCTTAGACATTTCAGGAAGGCCTTCACAAGGCTTTTCTGCAATACATCACTTAAGCGATTCATTTCCTTTTGTTTCTTTATACTTTTATATTTTACATGAGAATCACATATGGGTTATTTCATTTGATAATCAGAAACATTATTCATGACTTCTTAATACTAACTGTCTGTACAGTTCTTTTTATTTTTCTCAAAAAAGGGGTTTTGAAACCAGACAGAACTTTATAATTTTTCCTTTTATTTATATAGACTTTGGAGAGCAGAACAAAGAGGTACAAAAATATCGGATTCACTATATATTAGGGAAAAGCACTCACTTTTTGATAATAAACTACTCTTTTAATATAAAAAATCACTCAGTTTCCAATAGCAATGCATTTTCTGACCATCAGAATGACATCTGTTAACATTTCAGGCCACTGCATCTGGAAAGACCTTCATTCACCTGTCACCTGGTTTCAATGACTTAGACCAACTTTCAGTCAGAAATTTGAATTCAAGTTTGCTATTGTCTCAAAAGAGCATCGCAGTCATGTAGGAAATGAAGGAAGAAGGGGGCAAGACACAGTATCTGGACAAACTAGAAGGCAGAACAAATATTGAGGGATGTGAGGGGATTCATATTTTCCTTTTAGTGGTGCATAAGTCTGCAAGCAGGTTATGGTAGCCATTGTACTACATCAGTGCACATGATGGTAAATACAGAAAAGGACTGACTGTTTCCTAAGCTCACTTCTGAAGAGATGAAATGAGTCTTGAGGATTGCCACCATCCATGGAGGACAAGAAAAGATCAACTCCTGCAAAGAGCCAGACCTATGAGTCTGCAACAGAGGCATAAGCTGTTGAGGACAAGAGCCTTGAGCTCCTGTAGATTCCTAACAGTGGGTAGAACTTCATAAGTTTGACAAATGCTGGAAAACCTATCTTCTGACAAAATGTTAGGAAGAAATCTCCTCAAGGTGATTCTGATTAACATCTCCCTCCTTTGAGTGTCCGTTTTCCTACAGAATGTAGTCCAAACTCACATTTTCACTTACGAGTTGTTAAACACTCACGATGAACATAAAATGGCATGGATTTGTTAACACTAATAGTGTCACTTAGTAGTAGCCAGGGTAAATTTCAAAACACAGGCACATACATGTAATTCTTTTTCTATCTCTATTACTACTATTAAATTCTATCTAGTTCCTATTGATTATAAGTGCACATTTTACATGCATATAATCATGCATTGCCATGTACAAAGTTAAGTGTGAGCAGCATTCAAGCAAGGTTAGCTTCAGAAGCAATACATTTGAAAGTGGATTCGTTAGTGGAACTGCATATCAAACATTTAGGAAGTATCTTTCCTTCAAGGAATGTCTGAATGTATCAAAGATTTATGCATACAAAAACTGAGACATGTAGAGCTCTCTTTGGAACAGAAGGAATATAATTCAGTCAGTGCACATTACATTTTACTGCAACCAAGATGTACCAGAAATCTAGTTCCTATGCAAGGAAGATTTCAATCAAATGACATGGGCACTCAAACACCTGAGCAGAGTAAACACCATACAAGCAAATTATGGCCTAACACTACAAACAATTACTAAATACAAGCAAAACCAGTCATCAGCATGTGTTGGGGTGAAGGTGTTTATGTGTGTAGTTAGAGTGTATTTTAACCTGATTTATGTTGATGAAGAACTGTGCTGACCTATAGAGATACAACACTGTAGTTTTAGGAAGTTTGAGTGTTTAATGCTTATCTGAACAATTTGTTGTTCTTTCATTTCTCTGAGCCACTAAAAAGGAGAGGTGACAGCATGCTTTGTTTTCAGGCATTGTGTATGATGAATGTTAGATGTATTCCTGTTAATGTAATTTTGAACCAACAATATAAAAAGTAACAAATGGAGAAACTGAACTCTCTGGAACTCTGGCAACTTTTTGTAGTAAATCCCAGCCATACAAGAGGGAAAGAACCAGAAGATCATACTGTAATGACGTATCAAATGCTTACCATACTCAGTAGTTTCTACGTAGAAACATGGTAATTCCATGTTATTGATAAAAATGGATTTGCTTGCTACCTTGTGAATGAAGAGCTTAGTAAGGTGTACAGGCTTTGTGCAGCTGGTTTCAGAGAAAAAATAAATAGCAGATTATAATACATTTGATCATTACTGGTTGTTGAAAAAGTGGTTAACTCTATTAATCTCCACTGCTTACCTGAAAAGGTCTGGTATACTGCTTACCATGTTCCAGCGATTGCAAAGTATGCTGAGAAAAGTGCAGGACCAGAAAGTCCAATCCCAGTATGACTTTCTTCCCATACTTCTTTAGTCTTCTCAACTTATTCCTTCTGTGTGCACCTAATTTCCTGTGCACTTTTTTTTTTTAACTTGTTGGTAACATGTCAGGTTGGCATCATACCTACCCTAGTTGTTTTCACTTTATTCCCAGAGGAACAGCTCCATCCTTTACGATCTGGAAGAACTTTACATTCCTCCCCTTCTAGACATGGTTGCATGTGGCACCACCATTTCTGCTCCACTATTGAAGCTATGAGAGAGGAAAACAAACACATTTGCATGTTGTTGAAATGGACACTTTAATATGTCATTATTTTGCAACATTTATTTTCCAGGAAAGTGTTAGTAATATACTGACTAACAGCTAGTCTGTGATTTTCAGCTATCTCAGAATCTTTCTAAGAAATTAGGACTTGAGTTGCACAAGGTGCTATGTGCTTCAAAGTCAATCCCTTTACTGTGCTTTCTCTCTAATTTACTGCATTGCAGGAACTAATTTCACACCATTTCTTTCCAACACTCAATTTTTCTTGCCTAGTCAGATTTCAAAGTTTTAAGTAGAATCTCTTCTTTTCAGTTAGTATGTTTTGCCTGATCTACTCTACAGCCTAGCATAGCCTGATCAAATTTATTCCCCAACAGTGACATATTTACAGCTTCTCTGACAGTCAACAACATATCAACAGTGAAGAGATCATATAAAAGGTGAATCCATCATTCTCCTCTTTCAGAGAAAGAGATGTGAAAAATCAGCTAGAATTTTCCCAAATAAACATATGAACCTATGCCAGCTTTGTTAAGTAAAACATTAATATTGCACTGTGAATAGGAAAAATAGTGATGGTCTAAAAAGACTAAAAAACAGCCAGAACAATGTTCTGTTTGTTTGCTTGTTTTTTCCTGTATGATAAAAATACATATATAAAAACAAATGTAATACTGCAGTACATGAAAACTATATGCTTATGCAGATTTTGTATAAACACTTTTAATTAAGAGAATATCATACAAGTCTGAGGGCAGTCTGTTAGTCAGATCAAATTTAGCTTCTCGAGAGGTCTCTTTCACTGGCATCTAATAATTTTGCTTAGCATTTCCACAGAGTAATAGCAAACAATTCATGTTCCCATTTTTCTCCCATTCACCTTCGGCATGCCCTTCAAAATGCAGAAGAATTACTCTTGTTTTAAACAGTTAGCTGTAATGGAGTGGTTCTTATTGGTAACAATAAGCCAGCAAAATCCCCTAGGAACATGTAACGAAAGGAAGCAACAGAAGTAGTCGCACCATCAACACAAGAAGGAGCTGCCCGGGTGGTACCTGCTACCTGCCCAGGGAAGCAGGAGCACTTCACCGTCTGTGATCTTTCTTCTATCTTGTTCTTATTGCAACATCTGTGAAGTGCCACCACTTCACAGGTCCCAGTTTTAACATGGTGAACTGTGAAAATAAGAAGATGAGCAATTTGATAACATTGTGAGGTAGCATCATATTGTTTGGGTATTTTTTCATTAGAAAGGCATCAAAGATGACTCTGTAAGGCAATCTGCCATGCATGAAACTAGAATTACAATGGTACTAAGACTAGAACATGAAGTTGATTTCTTTTCCAACTGTAGTATAACTATTTCAGGCAGAAAACACCAGCTAAAGAAGAACAATGGGAGAAGGTTGCATATGGGACTTTTCCAGTGAAGTGGGAAGCAGAAACATTATAAAACTAACCTATAAACTGTATTGATTTCTGGACTTCTATAAACAGCTGGTATGTCTACCAAAACATTTTTTATTTCCACTTCCTAAGAGAGAAACTAAGAAATGGAAGTATATCAGCTTTAAAATGCCCATACATGCATGCATTTTCAGAATCTATGTCTCCAAACTTTACGTCCAGGACAGATGCATTTTTTTACGATATCCCAAAACCTTCCTACAGATTGACAGAGAAGAACTGGCAGGATACAGGGTCAACTCTCAAACAAAACCCAGAAATAAAATCTATCAAGGAATCACATTTTAAATCTTTTGTCTTGCATGGCAAAGTAAGTCTGGGAACACACAGAATCAAATTTTTCCAACACGGGAGGCCACAGGACAATCTCAGTTACCCCAATATCCAGTACCCATCACCCCCACCATGCTGCTCTAACTGATCACCAGAACTGTGCTGCTGGAGTCCTACGAGAGGACCAATTTGGTCCTGGTTCAGTAGCTAGTTACCATAGGATCTAGATTTCAGAGAAAGTAATTTTAACTGAACATTTTGGTGGTTACTGATACAAGACCAGAAATTTCTGGGGATAGTTCATTTCCATCAGAAGGAAGAGAGAAAGAAATCTGAACTTTTAGCTGGTATTGACCCACAGCCTTGTACAGGGAGCAATATTAATTATGCAAAGCACTATGTGTTTTAACAGTACTCCTAACTCCTCTATTTCTGCTGCTGTTTAATTTTTCTGTTCTTCATGCAAAGCCTAAATGCAGAATGCTCTAGCTACCTTTTATACCCCTAATGGCAAACAATAAACAAGAGCTTCCATGAGAAGGCCCTACTGGGAGGCTTTCAAGAGCCCAACACTGATTTCTGGATCCACACAGTTGTTATTGCACAGTATCAGCTCCCAAACAGCCTGAGGAAGGAAAATAAACTTGATGTAGGCTATGAACCCCAAGAATGTGCCTAGAGAGAAAAGCCACAGGCAGTAATTAGACTTCGGGTCTTCATTAACAAAACATAAACCACTAAACATTTCAGTCAGGCAATTATGCATTTTTCAGGAGAACAAAGTCCACTGAACTGACTGAGATCCGTCATCACTCACTGCATTCTACTATGTCAGGTTACATTAAAGTACAGCACATCATGCTGCACTCCAGCTTAAATGATGTAACACAATGCAAACAATTAACCTATGATCCAACATGTGACCTGCTGAAATATTACATATAAATAAGAAAAATAAATTTTTCTTAATATAAATGTTTTTCTTTGCTTTTTAACTATCATTTTTAATTCAATATAGGATGAGAAACGCTATTCATACCATCAGCCTGAACTTTGCAATCGCTGATATTTTCATGTCTTTGATGATGAGCAAATATTTTTACAGCTGCTAGCACAGTCTGCTGCAAAAATTACTTTAAATTATTTTCAAAATAATTTCATTGGTGCATACACCAATGAAACAATTTAAATAAATACACTCATTTTTCTTAGTAAAACAGTTATAAGGTTTTTTTCATTTGTAAACATGGTAAAAAATTATTCTAGCATATATTTTGAATGTGTAATATATAGTAGAACAAACACATACTGCTTTTGCAAGTTCACACTAATTTTTATTTTGCTAGGCAACTACACATCTCATATCCACACTTGCTAAAAAAAATTCACTAGTTTGTATTTTATGAAAGGTACATTAAAAACTCATGCACTGTATCTATAAAAGAAAGAAAATATAATGGTAGTATGTGAACTCCATCCTACTTAATTTTTCACTATATTAGTTTTTAGTCCTTATTTGTATTCTGCTGTGTATCACTGATCCTGAATTTTTGTCTCTTCACTCTCTTACTAAATAGCTTTGCACTGTTCTACCAGGTCTACAGAAATGCCATAATATACCTGCTAGAGTCAATAAAGTACAATGGGCACCAATAGCCATCTGAAATGGAAGCAAATTAAAAGAGCTGTTGTAAAATTCTGCAAGGGAGATGTTCATACTGAAACTAAGCTTTTGAAAGACTTGTTCTGTAGTAATTTGGGAGAGAAAAACTGGCATTTTAAGACCTTTATGCAAAAAGAGTCTCATTAAATGAAATGGTCATTTACATTAACGTATGATACAGAAAAGCATTTCAATGGGTGAAAAAATATGTGAAAAGTGGGAAAGAACAAAAATAATCACATACTATTGATAATATCTGGGGAACCTTTAATAAAGATGCTTTGAAATTTTCTATGTATAAAATTGAAACAATCTAGAAAAGTGTCCAAAGATATTTCAAACACTGCAAATCTAGGCCAACCATCCTCTAGTTTCTATTTACCATCTAGAGTATGCAGTGAATATTCCTTGAGAAGGAAATGTAGGGATTTCAGCTCCTTATGCTATCAAATAATTAAGTTCCAGTGCAGCTAGAACACTATCTGTCACATTCATGTGAAATAAAAGCCTCTGTACAGTAGATAAAGAATTTCCCACAACTTAATACAAATTAACTTCATTAAGCCACTGAACCATTCCATGAAAGGAGGATAGTACTTTAGTAGACTCACATTTTGGTTTCGTTTCTTTTTCTCCTAGCACAGACTTCAAAGTATGACTGCTTGCTTTGCAGAAAATGTTTGAGGAACTGAATGTCATTTCTGTAATCCTACAGAAATTCATTATTCAAAACCACTGCAAGCACACTCAGTCCTGCATTCTCTGTTAATGCAAGTAATCCTTCCTGGAATCAATGTGAAGAAAGCCTGACGAGAGAGCCTCAGAGATATCTGTGTGTACAGACTGTGAAGTTTTCCTGATGATTATGCATTATATAATATAAGTATATATTATGTTCCAGAAGATGTAACACTGTATTATGAGAGCTTAACTTGGAAAATAGGCATCACCTTATTGCTCCCATCAATGGTACATCCTGTAATTAACCTGCAACTTTTATAGCATTTTTCATGTAGTGAAATCACCAAAGGCTGTCTCATAAATCAGTATGATACCAGTACACAAAAAACTTCAGTGTTCGTAATCATGCTCCTGGAAAAAATAAAGGTAAGCAATTATTATTCCTCATTTTATGTAAAATTAAATGCACTTACAGAGCATGTTTAAACATACAAAGCAAAGACTTCAAAACATATATAAAATCTAGCTGCTCTTTTTCCTTCAGAGCAACTTTAAATTTCTTTCCTTCAGGTGAATTAAGTTTTAGTCATATTCACACAGTGCATCTGGCCCTACTTCTGTGCAAAGTTTGTTCTATGTAAAAAGGCAAGTTACTGTTCAAGATTATTATTTTGCAACTCACAAATATGAATAGAAGCTATTTAGTGTAGATGCCATGTTAGACACAAACCTAGCATTAAATCAAGGAAAGTCTTCTGAATTCCATTGTTCATCACGATTGCCATTTCCTCACCTCATCACTCAAACATTCATGGCCAACTCTGGCACCCATCTGCTCAGACATTTGAATCTTTTCTTTCCTGAAGGTTACACAGGTCATGCATGAGCCATTAACAAAGAGGAAGTACTCATGTTGCCACAGTCTAGATGAAATAAAGTCACAGGCTATTACTATTCTCAGGTTCCCCATCATTGCAGTAGCCACATACAAAGGAAAAAACAAAACACCAAAAAAGGCTCCATTATATGCTCTCTGCAAAGGCACTGGCATAACTGGATGATTCAGCTAAATCCATCTAATGACTAACAGCTACTGGAAGAAAAAGAAGATCCCTTGGATCCCTTGTCCCTTTTCCCACACTTTTTCATCCCTTGCTTGCATGAACACTGTCATTTGATGGTGACGAGGGTAAGTCAGGATTTAGACTGACAGAAAAATATTCTCTTTTTGAAGGGTTAGTTCTCTACCATTTTAGCTTTTACAGCTGGGTGCAGACTAGTGAGAAATGATGTCAGCCATAGAGAGGCAGCAGGAGCAGGCAACCACAGATACAGGATTATCTCCTGTGGAAACCAGTTCCTGGTATCAGCTTACAAAGCACTGCATGTCTATATATCCTTACATGAAAAAAATGTATCTTATTCTATTCCTTTTCAGGTAATTCCTCTGAGGTCAGAGACACTATGTAAAGTGTGCAAAGCCTTGTTTGCTTGTGTTTGTGTGGTTTTTAAAGCTTTTCACAAAAAACAAAGCTTTATTTGAAACAAGAAGCAAAGGCGAGGAATGGAAATTACTCTTAGCCATGAGTTTCAATTCATATTACATCTAATATTATACAAACTTTAGCCTTTAAGTCATCTCACATATAATCAGGAAGATGCCTATATGAAATACTGCAGTCACTCAGTCTTTCAACCAGGCACATAAATAGTCTTTACTCATGTAAACCATATCTACACGAGTAATTGCATTAAGGACTATAATGAAACTACTTTTTTTAATAATCATTTGCAAGGAAAACAATATTTCAGCAGAGTATCAGTCTGCTTTATCTGCTTCCCTGAGTGATTAGTCACTACCGCAATATTTAAACAAGTTTGTGAGTGGGTTATTGATATCAGGAATATAAATAAATTTAGTGGCTATAATGTACCATTTTCTAGATTAAGCTCTAAATCTCTGCCCTACTGCTAAGTGAGGAAAAAAGTGGATTTTCTTGTTCACATAGTCTATTTCCTTTGTTCATAGTGATTGACATGGAAAACAAATGTAGGTTATCTTTCTGCTACACTTCAGCAATTTCAATATGTCATATCAGTCTCAGTGTGTCACTGTAGATAGGAAGGATACAAATAAATTTGCAAAATCTCTCTCACACAGAAACACACTCTCACACACAGTATTGTTCCATCAATAAGTGTTAGTAGCTGTCACATCTAAGCAATCAAAATCTTTTGCAACCACAGCTAAGACAGGATTTTCATCTAAGCTTTCTTTGTTTAAACGTCAGACAAAGACAGATGAAAAGAAATACACTGTCCAGTTCCTTCATTCAATTAATTTGAATCTTTTTTAATGTTTTCTTCTATATCCACTTAACAGATGGCAAGGGAAAACTTAAAAACTTAGTTTATTAATACTCTGTCAGCAACGTTGGTGGTATTGCTGCAGTTGTGTTATTTAAGAACATAAACAATATGAAGCTTTTTGTTAAACATAAAATCTTTGTTTTGCCCAGTCATTAGTGTAATTGGGAAAACAAACCCATGGGATTTTGGGAACACAAGCTTCAGTCAGTTTGATTGTGAGAACACAAAACAAAGCACACCTTCATTTCAGCTCCATGGGCCAGAGGGAGAACTGATAGCACTGGCACCAGGAAAAGCAGAGGCATGTCCCATACCAGTCATAATCTCATTACACCTGGTGTGCAGCAAGCCAGTGATGCCCAAGAAGCACTGGCAGGTACATATTGACAGAAACCTTACTGAACCTGACCTTTAAAGATCGAATTCAAACCCCCTTGAAATCAATGCTTTGGGTCTGATCACTGGTTTTTGATCAGAATTTCAATGACAGTTAATTTTTTTATTTTCAGTAAAGATGACAGCTGGATTTCATTCATTCTGATGATTGCATACATAGCACCTATTACAGTGATTGAGCAGATGATGACATAGAGTCTAGATATGTGACTGAAAATTATGATGAATTAAGAATATTAAATAATGTTTTAGAAAATCATTAGGGTTGTCATGTGATTTTCATTGAACAGTTCATTTTCCAAAAGCACACTACAGAAGCAGTGTAACTGTTACTGAAATCTAGACAAATCTGGTTACACATTGAACCTAAAAGTCAGAATCCTCAGAGGGGGGCAAAAAAGAAATTTTTCCACTTTTTCTTTATTATTTTTTACCTTTTTTTATTGCTATGAAGGGATTTTTAGGGGAATTTTTAAATTGGGAAAAATCTCAAACAAAGCAAAATATTTTATTTTATTTGGAAAAAAAACCCTTCTCAGTATTTTTCTTCCCCCCTATCCCCCAATTTGGTCAGAGAACTGAAAAATCAATTGCAGACACAGTTGTAATTCCTGTGCCCTCAGTGGTGACAATGTGCCATGCCACTGTTGTGATACATCTCAGGAAAGGCATTCATGCTGCTTTATTTTCCAGTTGACACACGGGGTTGTGCTATAGAATCAGCAGGAAAAAAAGATAATTTGGGGCTGTCTTATTCTACACTATCATTACATTTCACATGGCTACTTAAAAACTTGTTTAGCTGTCTATTCCACTGATGCCACACACATTTAAAACATTCACACAGTTCGAAGTAGCATACAGCTAAAAACAAATACCAAATTTTACTTTTAAAGAGATAATTTTCTGTAGCAAGAAACTGCTCTCTAAGTCTCTTGATGACATCTTTTCCAAATAGCTAGAACTGAGGGTGTGTCAAATAACCATCATCTTAGTATGGCCCTTTGCTAAACACAAAGACCTTAAAGGTTAAAAGAAGCCCCAGGATGCTAATGAGCATCAACAGAGCACTCTGACCTGGTGCTTCCAGCACCATCCACAGGGACCAGTCAGCCCCTGGGTCTTGTAGGAAATGCACTGAGATGAGTCAACACAAGAAACTGCCTCCCTAGAATGACATGCAGTCTAACAGGAGCTACTACAGACATAGGTCTAGGAACCATTATTGGATGAAGGGGGAACAGAATTTTGAGATTGTTAAAAACTTGTCATCATACATTTTGTGGAAACATGTGAGAGTCATCATGGGATGCCAGGTGGAAGGACCAGGGGCAAGGAATAAGAGGTGATCAGGATGGACTGAAAAGGAACAAGCATGAGTGAATAAAGGAACAGGATAAGAAGGTCCAGTGAAGCATGAGGAGCAACTGATCTGTACACTTGCCTAGCTAAGCCTTGTGCTCAAACTCTGCAAGCTATCCTACACTCTCATTAAATCCCATTTCTATCTTTTCTGTGGGTGAACTCTACTCTGTGAGTAGGTATGTGTGAATGCTAGGAAAATTTAAATACAGACTAGCTGCTGATAGATTGAGAGACCTTATTACCTGCTACTGGCATGGCATCACAAATCTCATGGGCTCATCAATCCAAGTGAAAGCAACTGGCAATATGGAGGCATCTTGGACCAGCTAGCAGTCAGGCTGAGTGACTAAGACCAGCTACTGGAGTGATCCATTCTGTGTGGTTTTATATTTAGGTATCTCCCTCTATTAGTAGACTTCAGTTTTGGTTAGCAATGGAAAAGGACTGGACCATCCATTGTGTGATTGCTGTGTGCATCACTGTGGATTTGTGGAAAAGTGTTTTGTTCTGTCTGCATTGATCTGTGTGGCTGGCTCTGTGTCTTCTGTGCATGAGTCTGCGTGTCTATATGTTCATCTATATGTGTCTAAGAAGCACAAATGCTCAGCCTCACTATTGGCAGAACCTGAGAACAATGAGCTGCAGCTCCACATCTACTCAGCTACTGTATTCTTCAACTTCTAACAGATATGAACATTAGAAAACTTTTGGAAAGAAAAAATAAGCAGCTTACCTGCTAGACCAGCAGATCAATAGGCACATGCCAAAACACTGCAGTGAGTCAAGAGTTGCCCTGTTCAATTAGAACAGCCCATCCCACGCCAAAGGCCACATAGACCTCTTTTTCACTTGATTTTGATAATGCTGTGATGTGGACAACTCCTTCCCATGCAAGAATCTCCCAAACTCCTGCAAACACACCTTACTGACAGGGCTTTGAGTTCTTATTTACAGCTTTCACACTTCCATGCCTTGCACCTCAGCTCAAGCTATGAAAATTCACTTGGTCACCTTGGACACTGAAAAAGTCCAGATAGGCACAGCATGCACTATGCTCTGCTTACACAAGTGGAGAACCAATTTAGCTTAAAAGTAGAGCCTTGCTTTTCATATCTCTTTTACTCTGATGTCTCCTGCATCATGGGATAGGTTCTTAGGTGAACCGTTGAAAAGCAGAGCTGATTGCTTGGACAGATTATTTTTGCAGTGCCACCTGTAGGCAACATGTACATGTAAGATCCTGCTAACTGCAGCCCCTCCCAGGCTTCCTGGATTCAATGTGGTGTTTTCTCTCCTGAGAGAACCATTTTAAAAGAACAAAAGCAATTCTTGATAAGTGTTTATTCTGGAAATGTTAGTCTAGCTCCTCTCATTGGGCTGCCTCTACTATGTAATTAACCCTGCTAGTCCACTTGGGTGTAGGATGGTAAGGAGAGTACACAGGACAACATCACACAGACAGAATCTCTGGTAGCCTTTAAAAACTAAGCTAATTAATGGTTTGCCACAGTCTCATTGCCAAGCATACTCTTCTGCACAGTGCCAAAGAAAAATCTCATCCATCAGCTTGTCTGCCAGCCACCAGCTACAGCCATCTGTATGGAAAGATTTTTTTCCCCCTTTGGAAAAAAAAAAAAAGGAAAACTACAATGTAAGCATTCCCCCAAGAAGAGCCCACTGATGAATGTGAGATCAAGCCCCAGACATTCCCATAGCAAAACCTATGCACTGAAATAGACTGGAGGACTGAGTTATCTCTACTAAGAGAGATAGACTTACTGGAATAACACAGCAAGATGGCATGGTCCTGGCTGGTCACACAATCTTTACAAACATAAACACACAGATGGAGCACTTCATGTAGCATCTCTTGGACATGGAGAGCTTGCAGTCATCCAACTTTATCCTCCTGGCCTTACTGAGGCTAATTTTATTCAGTCAGTCATTCAGCAGGAGTGAGCCAATCTTACTCAAATAAGCTTATCTCCTCTTTCACAGAAGTCAGATCCTTTTTATGGCAATGACTTAAAACAACACCTTCACACCAAAATTTTAGTCAAAGGCACATGAACTCAAAGCACAACTAATTCTCAGGTAGGTTTCCTCTTGTCCATATGACCCTCTCTTGGGCTAGAGCGTTGCTCTCTCTAGGTCCCGCTTTCAATTTTGAAATCAGATGATCACTAGGTTCATGAAACTGCAGGGAGTTCAGAGGCAGCAATCATTATGACCCTTGCAGCTCTTTTTATGTTCACCCACCAGAAGAGGAGGAAAAGAGATTTCTGCATGTTCTTGTAGAGCTCACAACAAGCTCAGATGCCTGGCTACAGCCAGCCTTCCAGTTCCCTTACCATCTACCACCACAGGTGCTGGGGTGCAACTGCATGCAGCGTAGCCACCCCATTTGCTGAGCAGCAGAGCAGACAGGAGAACTGGCTGATGGCAACAAAGGCTGTGTGTTTCCTGATAGGACAGAAATGGAACTGCTTTGCTTTTTTGCAGGCAAAACACTTCCTGTGTTTCTTCTCTAGCATCTGCAGGCTGACACCATTCACCACACAAGCCTGTGTGGAGCTGGCAGAGAAACACCCAGGGCAAGGCGTAGCTTATAAATGCTACAAGAAGTCAGAAGCCCCAGTATCTCTGAGGTTGTTATCAAACATGTTAAGCAAACAATATATTAAACTGTGCAGACATTTTGTAAATTAACAGGCTGAGGTTTGAGATTACTAATTATAAGATTTCACAGAGAAAAAGACCAATCCAGCTCTCAGGCACTCAAAAGAACATTTGGCACGAAGACTTTTTATTCTCTCCTACTCTCTCTGTGGGCCTTCTGCCAAATATCTCGACTCAGCAAGAAGCAGTAGCACATGTCTCAGAGCAGCCTTCAGCATATGACAGAATACAAAAAACCCCACATTTTTTCCACACTCTCAAGGCTTCAGAAGCCTGTAGTTTACACAGTTTATAGGGAATATGTTTCCCCTGTTTCCTGAGATGACTCTCATTATTAATCTTCCTTTCTTACCAGCTGACCCAAATGGTCTCAGGGCACATTGTACTAGATGACAAATTAACATGTTCTCAGGGACACATCAGGAAAAAAGAGAAACAAAAGGTTTTTCTACATCCATGTATCTGAATGACCCTCTGGCACTCAAATGTCACCTGTAACACTTTAAGAAAAGTGCTTTGTATGGGAGTCTCTGTGAAATAGGATTAGTGTAACAAGGTGAAGAGGTAAATTCAATAGCCCTTTTGAGCAACCTGCTTGCAGGCGTCTCACGCTTATTAGAAAATAGTTCAAGCACCTCAGTGCACTTTAGGTGCCTCTGTGGAGACAGCAGCTGAAACCAAGAGAAGGACAACCATAGTTTCCCCAAAGAAGGATGCAACTGGGTCCATGTGCTCTATTTCCATCTCAACACACATCTAGCTCCTTATGTGTGGCCTTGCTTCCACAGTTCATGTTTTTTATTTATTAAGGTGCAGAAACTTAATTAGGTAATAGATCTCGGTAATAAGAAGGTTGATTCATATTTGAGCACGTGGATGTCACCATGAATTCCTTTATCAAAGTCTTTAGGTTTTATTACACTTTTCATTTTATAAAGTTATGCTAAGTGCCCCTTGTTCACCCCATGCTAAGATTCTTCAAGGTTAAAAAAGCAACAGCCCCCAAAAATTATTCAGAAACTGTTTAATAAATTCCACCCAAAAAAGGCAGAGTAAAGAGAAAATAATGACTTTCAAGGTCAGAAACACAACAATGTTTTTGTAAGGATGAATATGAACATTACTCATTTAATATCTGTATTGAAGAACTATTAAGCTGATCAAACCTAGAATACACACTGTAACAGAAGCACTCAGGAACTTTAGTGAAAACCTGATAGTAACCACTCAGTGAGGTCAAGGTGGACTTCCAAAAATTCTTCCAACTTCAAGATTCCCATTGTGCAGAATTTTTCTAAACACAGTATTCAAAACACTGAGACACTCTATATCCCTCTTCTAAATGGAAAGGCAGATGAATGAAAGTGCACCCATTCATGTTGAAAGGATATTTAAATAAAAATACACTGTAAGATTCAGAACATTTTTTTACAGTCATATGTGCGTGTACATTCATCACATAAACACGTGATGAAATTTGGCATAACTTACCTATAAAAAGCATTTAATTTTTGAAATGCCACATTTTAAAATCTCTCCAAGTTATTTTTATGCTTGCTTGCTTACTTGGCTGGTTGGCTAGCTGTTTTTTACAGCGAGAGTTTTGGTTGGTATGTCACTTTCTTTCTTTGTGTTTGTCTTTAGTGTTTGTTTTGGCTTTGTTTTGCTTTGCCTTATCTATTTTCATGACTGGATAGAATGGTAGCTCTGTACTAGTTTAAAGTTTCTTTAATTCTGTGACATATTTTTATAATACATAACATTCCATTTTGCTGCTCTGTAATGCTTTTTTTACTTTACTGTCAATTAAACCAAATTATCAAACATACCTTGAAATATTACTCCCACAAGCTGCAGGCACATATGCATACTTGCCTTTCTGAAAACCACAAAACTTTTTTTTTCTTTTTCCTTTTCCACCCATTTGCTAGGACTTCCCCAGAGTGTTACAGACTCCCTCACATGTGTTAAGAGAAACTCCATAGGATGTCCCAGCATACAGTTCACCATCTGAAAGAAAAATCTTAATTTTAAGTTTCAGCCTGCTTCTATAGAGCCCCAGGCAAGCTCTTTGAAGTGCAGAGTCAGGGGAGGAACTTAACTCAGGTCCCTAGAAAGAAACTGCTAACAAGGCACATGTCTAGTCCTGTGAAATCCCATCTTTTAGAGTGATCTCCCCTGCTACAACCTTCCCAGTACATTATTGATTCCATATAAATAGCAAGTCTCTAAGCCATGGGCATGATGAATCAATAAGTATCTAGACAGAGTCTATGAATTGAAACTGGATGGCCTGGAAAGAGTCTGGCTATTCTTCAAGACAGAGGAAAAGAAAGCACATTTAAACAAGCAAAATAAAAGAGGAGAAACTGCCAGGAGAACCGTTCAGAGCTGAGCAATCAAGAATACTTTTGCTCCGGGCTTCCCAGAAGATAATGCTTTTAGATATATCTTCTTGCTGAAAAGGTATCTTTTGAGATGTTCCTAGCAGACTCCCTGGCACTTGTTTCTGAAGGAAGTCAGGTTAATAGAAGCAGCTGATAGGAAACATATACAACATTCCCACTGCTAACCAAAGGCAGAAGCTGTAAAAATAACACAGTTCCCAGAACTCCAGAAATCTGCTTTGTAAAAACTGCCGGGTAATGAAAGTATCTGAAGTAATTCACTCCTTCAAGAGAAACCTATTAAAAAAATAAGATGGGGGGCAAGAGGGAGGGAAATTATAATTAGTCAGGGACTTCTTTGGAGAATGAGGACATGACTTCATCCTTGGCATTTCACTTCGCATGTTTACAGAAGTTGATACAGTGCATCCAGGGATATGAGAGGCCAATCCAGGCCAGCCCATGATCCCTTTGCATTACTGTCCATTCAAGAAATAAGCCACACACCCTGTGTACTAGACAGTGCCGAGATGTAAATGCAAAGCACAGCAGAGCACACTGAGCAGCTCTTGGGCATGAGCTTTGCAGGACCAGGACCGTAAAAAGCATACCTGGAGCAGGTATGCAGATAAAATGATGACATCCATATACTAGCTATATACTTCTTTATGGTTGCACATTCTTTCATCTTTTTGCTACTTTTATGTAGGATTCTTCTCACAGAGGTCAACTTAGAACCTCGAAACTTCAACCTTTAGATTGCTCTGAAGAGGGAACTTTAATTAAATAACGGAATGATCAGTAGGTTGAAAAGCAGTTGTTATCTGTTTGTTTGCTGTGATCAGTTGTTTGAGTATACTCTCTGAAAAGTCCCAAGTGCAAAGCTGAATGCCATGTACAACACTTGGTAGTATGGTGTATTTGTCTTCCAGTGCCTAACTACATGTCAAAAATGATAACAGACGAGTGACTATTGATATATCCAATACCAATAAAAGAGGCTGTGCCTCTTTTCAAGGTTAGATGAAATTGTTATGGGGAAATAACCAACTACCCACAATTCCTTAGGAGTATCTACACTGACTCATGGCAAATATTTTTACTGCTTTACTTCTAAAATGAACATCAGAAAAAAAAAATAGCTGAGCATTAAATAACTGTGCGGGTCCACAGCACTGATATGTGGTGAAGGGAGCCAAGCATAATCTTCTTTAGTGTGTGGAAGACTGTCACAAAACAAGAATTGTTTTCCTCCTCAATTCACCACCTTACAAGCTGAACAGCAAGGGGATACACTGTAGGATTTGACAAAATGCCATTCATGAGATACCTTGTCTGATCGCATACACAAATCTAGTGGGAGTTTTATCTTCACAAGGCTCACAAGTCAGGGAAATCTTGAGAATAATCCTAGCACACAACCTCCAGGTGCAGCTTTAGTTAGCAAAGCATTGTAAAACAAAATAAAAAGATAGGAAATCAGAAACTGAAGAAGCAGAGGAGTGAGACAGCCTTTCCTGACTTCACTGCCACAGCCTTGCTTTAACATCTAATTTTTTACATTAAAGTGCTGCATTGCCTAGAAGTTACTTTATGACTGAGACTTTGAATTTCTAAGGAATAGGATCCACAATAAAAAAGTAAACATGGACACCATGAATTTCCCTTTATTTCACACAGACCTACTCTTATATTTGTGGTTTGTGATTGCTCTTCACTTGGATTTTTACTTTAGCAAATATACTGCACAGTACAGATGCTATCTGATTATTTCTGATCCTCAGTCACACCTCTTCAAGGGACTGTCATGTTCATCCACATTTCCTTTCCCGTACAGACATTTCTGGAATCCAGCAACCCAAGTATTACAGGAATATATTGTCAGCTGAATGAACAGAAATCAAATTTCAGCAGTGCATGCATGGTTCAGAGTCCCAAAACCAATGTTCAGCAGTGTCTGAACCTGGAATCTGAAAAGACTTGCTGTAGTTTTGTTCCTGCTTATTTTTTTCAAGTATTATACATACACATACATACAGATATACATACACAGACAAGGACATCTAAGTCTTTAAGCAGAAAGATCCAAAACTTTAATACTGCAATACATCTTGACATTTTTATTCACTTTCTTAATCTTTATACCAACATCTATTATATTATTATAACAATAAAGAAAGTGAGGTTTCCACTGTTCTCTACAAATGCAAGGACATTTGTCACCACATATTTGATGTTTACAGATTTGGTATCTAATCTAAGCTGGACATCCCTATCTAATCAATGCAGAGCTAGAGAAACAAGCACCCACAGGAGGTAATGCCTAAATTTTAAGTATGCAAGATTAGATTCCTTCCCTAAGGCAAAGAGCTACATCAGCAGAGACATGAATTGGTCTCTGGCTAGTCATTTCTTTTGGGAGATTGCCCTCATTGGAATCTTGACATTATAACAATACTGAAACAGTCCTAACAGAAGGTCAATGCTCTACAACCATGCCTGCTCTAGGACTGATAACATATGTGTTAAACTAAACCAAGCTAAAATATATTCACTGATTTATCCTTCACTGTAAAGTTGACTTCTAAGATCTCAGACATTTGCCAGGACTCAGCAGAGTACTGACTTTCAGGTCCAAATATAACACTAAAGTCAGAGGAAAAAGCAAAAGGACATTTGAGGAACACACTCCCCTAGCTATTAGTTCAGAAGCTTTTAAAATGTTACTACTTATGGTAGAAGCATATCTAGACTAATTTTGAAAGCTCTCTTTAAACAATGAACTTTTCCCTTTAAAGGAAAAAAAACAAACAAAAAACCCAAAACAAAATAAAACAAAACAAAACAAAAACCTTTAAGGACTCAGACAGACTTCCTGGATTTTAAAAAATGCACTGATTTGTTTCTTCACTGTAGACAATTCACTTTAGTACAGGGACACAGAAATAGTCTGAAACTTCTAAATCCCATCCCATAGCTGTAAAATAACATTTTTCTCCAGGCTGCCTGTAAGAAAGAAATCTCGTGTGTCCCATCTATCTCCTCCTTAATTATTCATTTTTGTTATACATTAACCTAGAAGATTTTTCTATAAAGTAAATAAAGTACAAAATAAATGTCAAACATAAATACTTCCCTAAAAACTATGAACATTGTTACCTCCTAGTGATCATTGTTATGAACAATGGAGTGATATTTTATAGTTTAAGACTCCTAAAATGACTCTATTAGGGTAAGCCATAATTTGGCATTTTCTCATATTTTTACTGTGGGTCATAATGCTGCTTAAGTGTAGACTGTTGCATTCCCAACACCCAGCAGAAGAGCACAGTAGTCAGTAGTTTACAATCACTCCTACAGTGCTGTTTGGACAATAGAATAGATTTTTTCAGAGAGCTTTTCTGACAGCCATGATCAATCTGAAAAGTGGGACTTCTTCCACAGTGTGGTGGGGGTTTTT
Organism: Galbula dea; assembly: GCA_013399015.1. NCBI lineage: Eukaryota > Metazoa > Chordata > Aves > Piciformes > Galbulidae > Galbula > Galbula dea. The sequence goes on from VWZX01001727.1 coordinate 985,646, forward strand.
TTCCCTTATATTACTATTTAGTGTCACTGTTCTAAATATGAATCCTTCACAAGATTTATTGCATATCCAGGTTAAAAAAATGCTCATTATACTAAATTATATTTGAAAATAGAAGCAAGAACTAGACTTGAGAAAGATATTTGCTTCAGCAAATTCCTTCTTTTCCAAAATGTTTTCATTACCTATTATAAATAGTGTCCAACAGACTAGTATTGTTTATTTCAGAAACATGAAAAAATAATGAGGGTAAAATGTTGCCTGTGATGAAACAAACCACATGATCTGCAAAAAACAAGAGCATGATTTCCATTCAAACTACTGTCATTTACTTTTGCTTTGCCTTTCAGAAAAAAATCTCAAGTTCTATTTACCTATAACATGAACATAAAATGTTGATCATTTATTAATAGAGGTCTTTTTCCAAAATAATTAAAATATTTTTGTGCTTTGCTTGTTAATTCCAAAAATAGCTGATTGATTCTGAACATTTTTAGGTACTTCCATAACTAAAGAACAGCTGTTCCAGAATATGGCATTTTTACAGGCAATGCACTGGTCCTTCTGGCATTTTTTTTTTTTAATATCTTAAATTGCACAAGATTAAAAATTCTTTCTTTTTCTCTAGCATGTAGGACATGTGAAATACAATATGCATAATCCCCCCCTGGTAGCTAGGCTCTTTTCTTCAGTCATTTTCCTCCACATAAGCTATTTGTCAGAGTAAACCCAGGAAAATGTATTGACAATAATGTTGTGGTGGGAGAAGGGTGGGAAATATGTAATGTCCTTAAATCACTTAGCAGAAAAGACATCTAATGATGCAAGGAAAAAACTAAAAAGTCAAGAAAGGCATGAGACAGGACTGGTGAGCACTGTTCTCGTGCTGTTTTAATAGGGACCCTCCTGATTCCCCCATATTTTAGCTGTTTATATCCCACCCCATCTTCTTCCTTAATATTAGGCAGAGGACTTGACTACAGTTGATTCCTGAAATTCCCAAAAAGAAGTTTCCCAGGCTGGTATGACAGCAAAGAATAAAGCCTTTGTGCTCATGCTTACTATGAATAGGTGTGGCATAACTAGGATGAAAGGTTAATGTTTCTCTCAGCTGTTTCCAGGGCATAATCTCTGCAGGATGACCTTCTAGCATACTACTTATTATTATGATGGACAAATGACACAAAAATATGGATTATTTACTTATTGCAAATGAGATTTTCTGGATTTTCCCATGTTCTGAAAAGGTAAACATAGCCATGGAAACTATTGATATACTCCTAAAATGTTTTTGAACCTAAACTAGAAGGAAAAGAGAGTTACACAACATTCATATGCACAGTGTGCAGCAGTATAACAAGATGGTACAATATTACTCTTCCTCCTTCCTTCCTTAAACATATTTTCTCTCAGATACAGTTATATTTGCTCCTAATATCTCTGGCAGATGTTCCAGGATGAATGATGCAATTAAGAATCTAAAATTCCCATTTCTTCCAGATGCTTGATTCATTCACTGGAAATATATTTACTTTCCACTCTGTGGTATCTAACAGTTAGCACACCTTCTGGGTTCCATTTCAGAACATTTCCACAGTTAATCTGACACATGCCACTGCAGCTGGGATCAAAGTTTAGCACCAGTAATCTATTTTTTTTCTTTCTTTTAGGTAGTAAATTTACATAACACAACAAAACTGTGCAAAGTTTTAAACAAGTATTTAACTTTTTTAATCTTTTCATTTTGTTCTTCATAGGCACAATCCTTTATGCTATCTGTCACCTTTTTAAAACCCAGCTTTGGTTTTACTTAGTCTTACAGGTCACTGAAGGAATTTAATGATGATTTCAGTCTATAATGCATTCTTTACACTGAGATTGAATTACAGGTTTAACTGCTTCATCATTGCTTCTCTCTCATCAGACACTTATGTAGACTTGGGGTCATATTCTGGATCCAGAACAATTCTGACCTTCCCAGCAAGTCAGACAGTCTCCTAAGAGTCCTATCTCTTCTCTCACACACTGTTCTGGAGTACTGACTCAGCTGAAGCAATTCTAATAACTTTCACCTGAAAATACAATGGCACAAAGCACACAAGATGTGTGTTGGTCTTACAGAACACTTTTCTTGGGCATATCCTTTCTACAGCTCTGCAATCACCCAGAATAACCCACACATTCAGCTTTATACTTCAGTCATTCAAGGACACTTGATATTGAAGCCAGAAGTATTTTGCAAAAAGAATTCTATGTCTACTGCATTTACTTGAGAACAATTTGAGTACAAGAGTTATACAAATCTATGGGGAAAAAAAGAACAAGACAGACTTGGCAGCTCCTGCCTCAGCCTCCTCATCACTACAGACAGAATTCTTGCTCAGCCTGATATAAAAAAAAAAAAAGCTGTACAAAGCAGGCTGCTCTTTTATATTTTTCCTTGGTTTTGTCATCTAAAACCCCAAGTCAGCCTCCATTCTCCAGTAAGTATGCCATGGCTTTACTCCCATCTATGTGGAGAGGTGAGTTCTTGGTCACAGTTAAAAGATGCTTTCACATTTTAATGGAAAGTTCAAAATTTCCATATTATTCCTCTGCTTATTCAAGAATTCTTCCTGACTTCCTGTGTAGTTAAGCTCAAACAAGGAGAAACAGAGCAAACATTAAATCCATGTTTTACAACCAAACCTTTTTTAACACAACAGAATTACAACTGCAGAATAATATGCAGATATAAATGAATCTGTGACAGACTAAACTTCATTGGCTTCTGAACTGCAACCTGAGACTCTACCTGAACAGCAGAAATTAAATAAGACCTTTACAATTTTATTCAGACATTATGATCCTGACAAGGAGAATTACTAGGCAGACAAAAGAACAATATCCAAGATGAGTCCTCCTGCTAAGAGACATTCCAAAAGTTCCAGAAGGTTTCCAATAGGTTTTAAACCTTTTGGTATATGAATTCAGGGACTGTTCACACCTACGCTGAAAGCCTGAGTTTCCACTTCACGAAAGGAATGAGCTCTGAAGGTGTTTCAGAGCACCTAAGGGAGATGCCTCAAACTGGATGTTGTGGAAAATTTTGAGCTTTCAGCTATGTTTGAAAAGCTCCTATAAATAAATTATGAGCTTTTAAAAACACCAAAACGGTTCATGTAAGTTATTTCATCAGTGATGACCTTGCATTTCTCTCTTTCATCCAATTCTCATATCTGTGTGCATCTGTATGCACACAGACTCAGGCTTTCCTGCTTTGGAGCTGTTAGTTTGTACAGCTTGGGCTCATATCAATTCCCTGATCTTCTCAAAAGATTAGACTCTTCTACAAATGTCTTCTACAGTGGAAGACTGCCCCAGTGAGCATTAAAATGGTAAATCCCTCCCAGCCTCTCAAAGAACAGAACTAAAAATTTTTGTTCAGAAAGAAACTTCATAAATTGCAATGTGAAACAGATGAAGGATTTCTTCCTGCTATTGCCCAGAATAGCTAACTGTTTCTGAACATTCCTTGACTGTGTGACTAAAGAACAGCTGCTCTAAAACACGACACTGTACACGCAATCAACACTGCTAGAGAGTAAGTTCAGTGAAGAGTGCCAAGAAAGGCATAGCCTTTAGACATCATCAACAGAAAATTAATGCAGATGAAAGTTAGATTAACATATCTCTGGAATGCCATAGAAATAATCTCCACATGGGATGAGATTTTCCAGACACAAGTGTCCCAACCTGCATATGTGAAATCAGGTAACAGGGAAGTGCAGTAGATACCAGCGTACGTATGGAGCAGTCATCACTTCATGTATGGAATGTATGTTGGATGTGTAGAATTTATACTGGAAAGCATGAGGGACAGTGCAGAAAACCCTAAGACCAGCACTGGGATGTATGTCCTCCATACCTGAAACCATGGAGGCCAAAATGAAGGCAGCTATTTGCTGTGATGGAGCTGCCAGGACAGAGAATAGGCCTAATTGCCAATTTCTGCACCCTGCCTCAGTGAACCATCAGAACTACTGGCATCTTGGCAATCAGAGAAAATTATTTTCCTTTATACCCTGGCAGAAGGCTAAGGAACTTTATCTACTGAATGCTAACAGATATGGTATTAACATTTTAGATTGCAGTGGCAGACACTGATATAAAAGTGTTTGACTGGCTTCTATACTATCTTCAAGAAAATGGCAATTTTTGGATCAGGTTCTGATCCTGATATAACTCATAATCCTGATAAAATTTCAATTAATGCCCAAGCTAGATAAGAACATCTAATATCTTTCTTCTCCATGTCTCCTAAAATAACTATCATCTTCCTTTGTTTCTATATATAAACATTAATTACACTCAGAATTAAGTTAGCGGAAGCTGCACACAAAGCATTCTCATTTAGGAGAATCCATTGCTAGGACAAACTTCCCAAAGAGATAAGATTATCCATATTTGAGACACTTAGCAAATACAACAAAAGATTTTGATGATGCAGGACTGGCAATATGACGATAGACAAGTGGATGCCTCCATCTCATATTTTGACAGAACCTGCTTCCAGCCTCGTCCGGTAGCTCCTAAGGCATTCACACACCTCTCTCTGAGTGCTTGCAACTTCCCTCATCTAAGTACTAGATAGCTTTCTCCTGCCTGATTCCAGGAAAGAAGTTGGGACTATGCAGAAGACCTCTTGCATCCTTGGACAGCCCTGCTGCTTCAGATTTAACCATACAGCAAAGAGCCAATCAGGAAGACAAAGTAGAACTAATCATCAGTGCTCTGAAGCATCTCCACTTAGGCATTGTCTTTACTAAACTTCAAGGCATATCCATAATATGCAATAGTTCTGATAAGAAAGCTTTGTCCTAGTAGTCCAGGGAGTGCAAGACAGTACTGCACTTTTTATACTGACATCTGAACAGAGTCACATGTTTTAGGAATAGAGTTACATATAGGTGACTAGATGAATATCAGTCAGTGGATAACTGTAAAGAGAAAGTTTGTCTAGGAGAAAACCAATTGCAAGGATTAGAGCATCAACAGTATCTTTAAGATACAATTCACAAGATTAAGAATTTGGGAAGCATTGCATAAGATTCACCAACATGCCTCAAGTCTCTCATACTGCCCTAGTGATAGAAAAGAACTACAAATACAGCACAAATCACCTATTAAGCCATCTAAAGAGCTGTCCTAACTTACCAGTGAATTTCATATAACAGGCGTGAGGACATTGAGACAATGCATACAGGCCATTACTATAACTTTGAACAAAGAGCTATATTATCTCTCTTTAGAACAAATCAATTCCACAGCCTGGTTGTCAGGCCTGTCACATGCTTATTCAGTGCAGCATTAGTATTACTGCACTTGCTGAGAGAGCCCAGCTGAATGCTAGAAGGCAGAAGAACAAACTTGCACCACCCTATCTATCTGCAAGGGCCGTGAGTCCTTCCACATCTCTCCAGAAGCAAGTGTACTACTGCCCATACTGGCCTGTTGTACCATATTTGATTAAATTTGCTCATTACTATAAGGTTTCTTCCCCTAAAAATGTTTATATTCTCAAAGATACACACATTATATGTGTGTTAGACTACATGAAGCTCTGTTCAGAGCTTGCCAAATTTGGTTCACTTTCCTGAGAGAAAGCATGCTAAATCTAGACATAAGACTTAAAAGCTTTTCCAGAGCAAGCAGAAATGATGAGTTATTCAAAGAAAATAAGACACTCCAGGACTATGTTTAAAATTAAGCTGCATTTCTGACTCAGTGCCACCAAGACTTAAAATCTTTAGACAGCTCCAGGACTGTTCTGAACATTTTATCTGTACACTTTTCACAAAACAAAAGAGACCTGGTGAACAGGGCAAAGGATGACTGCTAATGAAAAGTCCAGCCATGGACATAAATACAACAGTACCACCTGAAAGTGTGCCACTGCTACCACTGGGTTTCTTCTCCTAGTCACACCCATTCCCAGACTCCAGACACATGTGTGGCACAGGCTATATCCCACATCACAACACTAGTGCCAGCAGTGTTTCTGCCCTGGCAAGGCAGCTGAGAAAGGCAGACTCATCCAGGAAGGGTAATCTAACTAGAAACTTGAGAGGCTCAGTGGCTCCTTCATTTAGCAGGGCTTCAGAAGAGCTCCTCCTGTGCCATGAGAAACCAAGAATCATTTTTTTCTATACGTATAGCAAGACATTTCCTCAGACTTCTAATTTAGTGCAAATTCACAGACAAGTAAGAGCAGTAATTCTGCATCACAAACAATAAAGAGTTTAGTTTAACTATCCAATAGGCACCAAATTATTCATTTCAGCTCCCAACTGAAATTTTTTAAATTAAAATAAATTATCATGTCTTTGCATCTAGTAAGTCAAAAAATATTCAATTACATTAGTTTTGTACCTGGAGTGTTTTTTGGTTCCATAACAAATTCCTTCTGGCAAGTAAACATTCATGAGCAGCCATATTTTTAAGTAGCTTTTTTTTTAATCCAAGGATTAAAACTTGAATATAAAGTTCATTGTTTTGTATTTTGAGGAATATTAAACTATGCTCAGATTCAAAAGCAACCTTAATTTATTTAGATTACCTTACTGCATTATCAACATAAAAAATCTCGGTAATCCAGAAAGCTCAAAGAAATCTGAATTTTGAAAGAGTTTTTAGTTTTAGGGTAGAAGTCTCACAGTAGTCTCTCATCTACAAAGGAGGATTTGTAAAGGGCTATCTGTACATTTCTGTCTCAAAAAGACCACTTCAACACTGAAACCTTATTTAAACATGGGCTATGATACAATGGTCACCAAATCAATTCATGTTCCTTATGAAAGAAATAGCAAAGAGGCAGTGATGTTGAACTGATGCCTGCTTGCTGTACCTGTCAGTGAGCTCTATATGTTTGCACAGGTTTATTTGTTTTCCAAGGGCTAGCAATGAGTAGGAGGATCTGGATCAGTCTTATTATAAAATACCCTTATGGATTTCTTTCAGCTATCCTCAAGGTATATCAGTTTTTAGACTCATAACCTTGACAACATCCTTTTGGAGAGTGATATGCCACTCGTTGCTTCTTTTCTCATACACAGATACTGCAGCACAAATGGATCTGGTACTGCAGGCTGATTCACATGTGCATGTGCCCAGGTAAGACACACATCACCACAGTAAAATGAAAAAGCAGAGTTCCTGTTCCTTTTCAGAAGACAGGATAAATGGACTGTAAGTATGTTCACATCCAAGAACTACACAGAACTCATAATCCTGTGTGTGGCAAAAAAAGTGAGTTCTGTGGATTTTTTTTAAATACTGTATTTATTGTAGCTCTTGGGCTTTCTGTCTAAACTGATGAAACTTTAATAATCAGGTACAATAAAAGGAGTAGGTGTGTCTTCAAATCAGTTTTTGTCAAGAAAAAGAAGGATGGGTTTGGTGCCCATGCACCTGACACTGAAAAGCTATAATCTGAATTCCCAGTTTGCAACCCTGGTGAATGCTCAACTGGACTTCAGAGCCTTGTTCCCCATGGCTTGGCTCAGCCTCTGCCTTTCTTGCTGCTGACTTGAGATTTCTCATTTGTGCTGTATCCCTGAAATGAGTGCAACAAGCCTAGAGATTGCCTGTCAAGATTCAGCTGTTTACATCCCTGCTAAAGTCTGTCTGGAGAGCAGAATCCCCGCTGAAGTCTGTCTGGTGAGCAGAATGTTCATCAAACAATTTTTCACACATTGATGATCTTTCCTGCTTTTTCTTTTTCTTTTCTTTTACAATCCCCTTCAGAAAGAGATGGGTTTAAGAGTTGGTGCAACTGATGCATAATATGGCTAAGTCAATAGGAAAGTAAAGATTTTTTAAAATGTAGATTATTGATCTTTGAAATTGTAAGGGCTCCTTCAAAGTCATCAGGGTTTCTTGTATCAATATGCTAGTAAAGACCTCTATAAATGAAGATTAATGATGCTAGGGATAATTATTGCTGAAGAAACTCACACATTTCTCAGTATTTGGAAACTCCATGCAAAGGTAAGCAGTGTCAAGTTTTCCTCAAATACTCCTTAGCTCCATTTGTGCTTTTAGAGTAGGGGAAGATTTCTTTGACATAATGGGAAATTGGGAAATTTCCAGTTTCTTTGGAACTCAGTGGTAGCTGAGCTGCATAACTCTGATTTGAGCTTTTTTAAATAATCTCCCATATACAGGGAAGGGAGCTTATTTGCAGATCTACTAAATCCACAAGCCAAAATCCTTATGAATATTTTTTCTTTCCAAAAGATTCTGAATGCATACAATAGTTTCTTTCCTAAATTAAGCACTCAGATCATGTTTCTTCTTATTATTGTTCTCTGCAAGACTTCATATATTTTGCTAAAGGGGTGAAAATTTACAACTTGAAGAAAAAGAACTGAAGTTTTTTGTTAATTTGCAGGACTGCAGAGAAGTCCCTACAGCTAATAACCTGATTTTGCAGGGGGCTTATATGCATTTTTTTTATCTAAAAACATCAAATTCAAAATTTCTCAAGTTATTTCTGCTCTAAGGCTGGGGCTTAAATGCCAAGTACTGTCCAGATAATTAACAGTAGAGCTCTGCTGGGGTTTCCCTTGAATTAATATGTCTGGAAAGTTACAATTGGTGGGGGTTCTGTTTGATTTGTCAATTCTGAAGCCCTAATTCCCCAAATAGTCCTTAGTACTACAATTTGTTTTCATTAAAGACTTGGTAACAGGTTTTACTCACATTTTTTTCAAAAACAGTAGCAAGCATTCTTTGGTAAAGTTTGAATTGGATTGAGGCAAACACAGCTTGACCAGCTTTTGTGGATGGAATCAAAATGATCTGGAGATAAGCTTTTTGATTTTTAAAGAAAGATGATCAAAGACAAAAGAATTCTGAATCCAGGCTAGGATATCTTGGTTCTTTTCCAACAGAAAGATAAACTGGCAAGCTACAGCACAAACTCATATTCTTGTTCAGAGGGGGAACAAAGGCTGACAAAGGGTGTCAGCACAGTTCCTGTCTGGCATGATACCCATCTTTGGTGGCCTGCAGGACCACATCAGAATCTGTTTTGTCTGCAGCCAAACAGCAACTCACAAAAGACTTTGCAGAAAGTGCCTCTGCATCCTGAAGTCCTTAATCAGTGAGGTACTTTGAAGAAAGATATCCTCACATAGCAGAAAAATATCTAGCAGCTATATATATAAAATACCTGCTCATGAAATCCTATCATCAGAGGGAACATAATAAAATGTACATGAACATACAGAGATAAACTGACTGGTGTTACTGGAACCCTTCCCCAGTATTTAACTCCTCAGCTCTCGGTAATGTTCATGTCCCACCCTTACTTTACCCAAGTTGTTAAGAGTTTTATTCTGATCTTGAACAACCAGATAAACAGCCCATAGACACTATATGAAGATGAGAAGTGGACTTCAAAATGATATTTTACTGCAGATCACACTTAAAGTTATATCAGCCTATAAGAAGATATTAGCACATGAATCCAGACAGCTTGTTCCCTTTATTAGGGGGTTACCGAAACACACACACACAGACACAAGACCTTTTTAAAAGATTCATTAAAACATCACAAGTGCTGTTGGTGTGCATACATTTTAAAGGCTGGAATGACCAAGAGGAAACAAATATCACATTGCCACAAGTTTTTCTGCTGATGAAACAACCACATTCAGCGCACACTATCCATGAAGATAACCTTGATAGGTAACTGCACACAGTAGCAGCATACATGTTACTAAAATTGGTTCCTTCATTACAGGAATTAAGTTGTAGCACATGTGCTATCTTATAGATCTATTTTTATAATACAAATACTAGTCATTATTTTCTAAATACTATAATATATATAATATAATACAAATACTAGTCATTATTTTCTTACTTTACCATCTGTTTTTACCATCTTTTCAACCATACCATCATTACACAATTACCTAAAATCAGAGAATGCCGAAAATGGGACTGAAAGATTTAAATTCTCAATAAATTAATAAAAGCCTATGCATTGAAAACTCCTTTGGCACTGATTAGCAGACCAATATCAGAAGATACTAATACATATAAGGGAAAAAGGTCAGATAGACTGGACACTTCTGAATTTTTTGACAGGGACCACAGTTACAACAGTATAAGAGAACAGAACACAATTTCTTACCTTTATGATGATTTGCCCCAGATGCCAATTTCCCCCACAGTGTTACAACAAATATTATTATTAGCAGTTTTCCTTTTGTTGCTTTTTGTAAGTATCTCCTATTCATCCTGAAAATGAAAATACACAAAACTAAGTATTTATTGTAAGACTTCTTTAAAAAAACATTTTTGTCTAAATTTAAGGAGAATTCAGAAGTTTTTACAAGTGTCTGGCTGACAACCAATTAAATTCTGCTTAGCTCTAAATGAGGTACATAGTACAAAGCATCAGTATAACCTCCCTCCCTGGTCTGCCAGCATTCCTCCACCTTGGTCAGTAACATGAGAATTTAACATCTTCACACATCACATTTCTCCCAAGGTAACAAGCAGTGTTCAAAAACACAGCAGACTCCAAAGGTGGCAAGAGGGATGAATCCATGCAGCTATGCAGCAAGTTTTGATGAACAGTGCAGTTCCACTAGCATGTTTGGAGCCAGTCATGGTCAGTGTGGTCATCTGTCCTCACTTAGTGCAGTTTTTAGCTTATGGGATTGTAACTCTTTGCATTCTGTCCACAAGTTATAAGGAGATAACAGATTTAAATAGACCTCCAGAACACATACCAACCCTCCCACAGAGAAATCCTGTTAGGAAGACATGAATGGTTTAGAAACACGGACTCAAGCAGGGCAGATACACTGTTCTCTCTCCTGTCTATTTTTTGGTAATGAAAAGGTTTTATTTACTGCACCAAAGGAAACTGCACACAGCTATACTCCTCTTGCTCAGTGATGTTTTCACTGTGACAGAAAGATACTGTGGTGCTTCAAGCACATGACTTATTTCTCAGTAACCTCCTCCAAAGACAAAATACCCCTCCACCTGCCAAAAAGACAAGTTCATGAACGTAGGCTCTAGTGCTTATAGATCACAGTTGTGCAGAGAGTGGCAAGATGTATAATAATGAAACCTTCTCTCACTTTTCATTGTCTACAGAAGAGCCCTAGGGAGCTAGCTAAGAAACAGCTCTGCATGATGGTCATGTTTCTGCTGACAGGTCAATAGGATGCTGATGTCTATTTCAAATCACTTATACTAGAAAAGCTGCAAATTTGATCACTTTACCTAAATTACTGCTGGTTTGTAATTCCTGGAGCTCAGGTGCCTTTCTGAGAAGAGCACACTGCTTCAGTACGGTTGCACATTTGTCTCCTATTGTGTTCATAAGAAACCCAAAGGAATTTTAGAGCATCTCTTTTCTCTGTTCTTGTACAACACTATCTTGAGCAACCACAACTCTGTGAAAGGCAGACTGCTCTAATACAGAATTAGCCAGTAGCCTGTTCAAAGTCAGCGAACTGCTTTCTAACAGAACACCACACACTGATAAGGCAACTTCGTGCATACCCCACAACTTCACTCATGTTTTCCAGACTTGCAATCAGAACACTTCCCTGAAAACTGCCAATCTTCCTCTCCAGGAGACTAAAGAGATCTTGTTAAGCACCAGTAGGTTTCCACACCAGTCTGTGTATAACAAAACACCAGGACTCAAATTAAGAAGCCACTGAGGAGTGTAACAAACCCTTTTAAACCTGAATTCAGAGAAAACAGAACTCAGCATCCTTTGACAGAAGTCACACACCCACAGTGTGCCTCCCAAAGGTTCAGATACCACATTTATCATGGAAAAAGAGAGAGGAGTAACCAAGTGCTATCTCTAGTATGGTGGATGTGCCCCTGAAAGCCTGACTGATTAATAATCACAATGGAGGTCAGTGTGCTGTGAACCACACCAAGTTCTGCCTTCTTGCACTGATTCCAGTGCCTTTGGAGTGTAAACTACATATTCATCATCAGCTCCAGGTTTATGAAGCACTCAGAGCTAAAGGGAAATATATTATTTGTCACTGTAAATAAGAACAAAAAGCAAAAAAAAGGAAATTGAATGTGCATTCAGCATATGTTCTTTCACAGCTACCTCTGTGAACAGAATATGAATTAACTCTTTCACTCCTGGGTTCTCATTCTGCACCCATTATGATCCTGCTGGCAGGTCGTAACTCATTAAAATCAAATCTTTCTTCCTCATCTACACAACACTGCCCAAAACCTAGTGGGACTTGCACCATTAAGCAGTTGAATGTAATACAGTTCCTTCCTGTACACTGCTGTTGTCAGATTCACTGGCTTTACTGCAAAGCTGGCAACAAAGGCACAGCAGAAAATGCAAATACATAAAGAAAAACAGTAGCAGCAGGGTGAAAGACAAAACCAACCTATCTGCCTGTGAACAGTAGCCCCTCAGGGCAGGTGGCAGACTAACAACACCAACTTCTGCCCCCAGCCCAGCACACCAAGGAGCAGTAAGCCCGAACTGAATACAGAAGAGAATTCTCTAATGTAAAGGAAGTCTTTCAGCTTTGACACAGAAAATCACACAATGTCATTGCCAGGTTTTCCAGTCATCAGAAAAACAACACATTTCTGTATTACAAGCCTATTACACTATTCTGTATTACTCAGTTGTGATATTCACCTTTAGAAGGACAAAAATCATACCTTTGTCTTATAGCAGGTACATAATAGGCAAAAGTAACAGAAAAGTCAGTACAAGTAGCAGTTCTGGCTTGGTACTAATAGTTCAGAGGCCATCAGCAGGAGTACAAAAAAAAAAAAATCTCAGCAGTGAGACCATTCAAAATATCCAGCAGCTAAAATAAGAAAAAGTTGGAAGATGACATGGAGTTTGAAACTATGCAATGTAGCACTAGATCTGCAGTTGTGTGTGTTAGCCACCCACAATGGTCAGCCCAAGGATACAGAAGTGGCTGCATAAGAAGAAACAAGGTACAAAGCACTCTGCTCCCAGAGGTCTGGCTACACACTCCGAAGCCACACTGGAGTAGTACAGACCTAGAGATAAAAAATTAAGAGTTTGTACTCCAAGAAACTCAGAGGGTTGGGATGGATGCATCTCATCAGCAACACAGGCAAACAGCTGGATAACAGCAAGAAGCCATGATATATGCTCAGTATCTAAGCACATGGATTATCACCTGGGCTCAGAAACTGTGATGCTGGTTATTTTTTGTGGATTTGCAAAACAGCCTATGATATAGCTCTGAGAAGACACTGGAACTAGATAGCATTTGACCTCTGCTCTGAAACATAACTATTAGCCTCTCACAACCCTGGTCCATGTCAAGTAAGAGCATCCTGGAAATAAAATTCAGTCCATTACCATACTGTCATTACACTAGCATAACAGGCAGTGTTAAATAGAATAAACAAGCTCTGAAATGAGGTCTACTTTTACTCAAGGTGATGCAGAGCTCCACAGACAAACTATAGCTATTAACCTGAATGGTTTTCTCTGTGAGATATTTTCCTCTTCTATTTACCTTTCTGCAGAACCTTTTCCTTGCTGTGACACTTACAGCCTTCAGTAATGCCACATAAGCCAAAGGTGATCAAAACTGAGAACAGCCATGTTATAGGAGATGCCCACATTTGAAAATCAATTTAGCACAAAAATACAAACCTTTTGTGTAAGAAAAATTTCCTTCAGTTTTCAATCCCAACATATTGGAAACAAACCCAAGGAAATCTCAGCACTTTCACACAAAAGAGGACACAAAAGGCTGCCATGTTTCAGTTCATTTTTAAGTGCGCTTAGAAGCAAGGAAAAAGAAAGATAACTCCTTTTGTGGTTCCAGGGACAGATTCAAAATAAAACAAAAAGATGTCACCCACATAATTCATACAGGCCAGTGGCTGAGTGAAAGATGACTCTGTCGTGACCAGCTCTTCACTAACACCATAACACAATGAATAAACTCATGGGATTTGTTACTCTTTCTCCAGAAGATTCCTTTTCCCTGAAGCACACTCCATGATACCAGTCTGGTATCATGGACTCAAGAACAGACCTTTTTGGTGATTATTGACAAAAATAGGTTAAAAATTGCAGGATTTTCTTTTCTCAGGATGAAAACACATCTGATGCTGCAGAGAAGCTTCACGAGCTTCTGGTTCAGCATAAATCCTTATCCTTGGCCCCCCTGGCTCATCAGAAGGAAACTGAATACACTAATACGTTGCACAGGCTCTCCTCAACACTGCTCCACCTCAGCCCTCTACCAACAGCAGATGTGGCCCAACTATTTGACTGTACTGAATCTGCCATGTGCAGACATGTATTTTCAATTTCACTGCAGCAACACAGCATCCAGCTTCTGAGTTTCTACTTTCTTCCTTCTTCGCTTCTGGGCTTTCCAACAGTTCAGAAATAGAATAGAATCATATAGGAATTATGTCGCATGGTCAGTGCTAAATTGCCTTCCTTTCCTGTTTTAAGTGAAGTGTAACCTCATGTAATCCTTTCTGTTGAGAAGCAAAAATGTAAGGAAATAATGTAAGGAAATAATAGTTCTCATTCTTCCCCGAAGAGCTTATACATAAATAAAATTCTCATCTGCTTCCTAGGAGTAACAGCATTTTCCTCTGTTGCTCCCCTTCTTTCTCTTCTTTACAAACATCAGCTTCTGTGAAGCTGTTCAAAATTCATTCATTCCTGCTTTACATATGTAGAAACTTTCAGTGTCAGTGAGATCTATTTATCTTCTGTAAACATATACACCCTGTGAATGCAAGTGTTCATAAAGAGAAGCGTAAGCCTATTTCTCTACTCAATCTTGATGAAACATTTGAGACAAAAACCTGATAGAAAATTAGTCCCATATTCCCTTTCCTTTTTAGAAAAAATATTCTGCTACTTCAGAAAAACCTTAATTGTGCAGCAGAAATCACTTCTGACCCCAAGTCTCTTCTACAGAAATAATGCAGCCGTTTACATTATGTTGCATACTGTGTTGAATCTTACATTATTTATTATTTGTGTTAGTGCCTACATCCCATTCAATGCAGGTATTTGCAGTTTTATTTAGCCTTTCCTGGGTAAGCTAATGCAGGTTCTAAAATGCCCCTCTGGTGGATAAGGTCACTTTGTAAAAGTAACACCAATGTGACCCCCCATGTGTTTGCATAAATATAAATTCCCTCTATGACATTCCTGTCATGTTTGCTCAGTGAACAAGTAATTTGCCACTCTCATTACTTGAGTTACAAGGTAGCTTGTGAAAATCAATCTTCTTTCTGCTTCATACATCCTAGCCTGTAACAGACACAAAGTGTATTCTGATTCTGAAATGAAGCAAGAGGAAAAACACAAACCTACTCTCATAAGTTACTTTCTTTGATCTAGGTGGGCAAGGAAAGAAGGAGAATAAGCACTTAGCCTAGCCAAGCATGCAGGCCTTACATAGGAGTCACATGGGAAATACCTTTCTACAAAGCAAAAGTGATGGGGTTTGTTTTGTTTTGTTTGTGTTTTTTTCACAGAAGTTGTCATTTATCAGTGTGGATCTTTTAATAGTAAAACAAGTCACCTTAGAGAGCTGAGCCCTGCTATTGAGAAATACTCACAAACAGTTACAGCACTGTTGGCAGATCATTACATTGAGGTTGTCACTGTTACTTTCACCTCAAGTGTACCAGTGGAAAATGACTGAAGAACTTAAAGCTTAATGCCATAAAGATGGCTTTTGTAAGGCTACTGCACTAAGACTTAATACACTAAGGCAAATTAATTCTTCTTCCCAGAAGTACTTAAGTATATGATTGCCATACATGCCCATACTTCTCCTCCACTTAAATCACTCTGACTTAAGCACATACTTTGCCCAAACAGAGATGCGTGCACACAACATGGGTTCCTGAAAAGTGATTAGTGAGTGAGCTTTTATAAGAAGAGGCAGTTTTAAGGAAAGAAAATATCTCAAATATCTGAAAAAGTTACGGAATATATGAAAATTTTTCTTTACATACTTCAATCAGTTTCCCAGTAGCGGGAAACCGGAGACAGATGCACATGTAAGTAATTACATTTGCCAGCAGTATCTCAGAGCACTTGGATGTGAAATTTGCATATATATTATTGTTTCCAAAATCTGATAAGCATGGACGCCTAAGTTGCCAGTCACAAAATGCTTCAGCCACCTAGCTGCATGCCACCTCACAGCTAAAAATCCTGACAGATTAAGGGGAAAACTTTTTTATTCCAAAAGGGTATGCATGGTTGTGAAGACACTGCCTTGAAAACTTAGATGATATTGATGAATGGCCTTGCCCCTTAACTGCTATCAATGTTAATCTCCTTGCTTCCAGATTAACACCACTTCTTTGTCGACACAATTGATTGTCATTTTCACCTTCATTAATTTTCAAATGCAACACCTAAATGAAAGCAATAAAGAAAGCAAAGAAAGAGTAAACAAGAAACGCACTGTCCTCCTAGCCAGATTCAACTCAATCAATACAATGTATTTAACAGTGTATGTATAAAAATTTCTTTTTTGGTCATTTGCTCAGGACCAGTTAAACGGTGTTCACCTGATGAACACTGATGCTGACACATTACTAAGTACAGAGAAAGAAAATGTCATGAATTTTTATCAGGTTAAATTCTGTACTTGTATGTAGTTATGAAAATATAAAACTAATAGTAATAATCTAGCATTAGACCTGTACATGCCATTTATTATGGTTTTAAGTGCGAACATAAAACATTACAGAAAACTTAAACATCCAAGATATTCTAACATCTTTAATCTGCCCAATGATGTCCTGCAGCCTTGTGAAATAAGCTCTTACAGTTAAGTGTTCAGTATTAGAAGGTACTTAGGCTCCAATTCACATCATTTTCCCTGATATTATTATGCCACTTTAAACTCTTTCTCTCCTGGTTTCTGTGCTTAAGGGAGCTTTAAGTTGTAGGGGGTGCTATCTCTTCACTTAATCATCATGACAGTAGTATTTGCTTATATCTTACATGTGATCTTCTTGCAGAAGATTATTTAAATTTTCTTTATTCCTATCTCACTAACCAATGAGAACTTTAACTGAAAAATAAAAAAAGGATAACTGTTCAGTGGGCTTTGAACAAAATGTCTTACTGAGACCTCAATCACTAGATATACTGTGATTTCATAAAGGCCACTGTAGTGGCAGAGATAAGCCTCAAAATCCATCAAGGCAGAGAAAGCATCAAATATTAGTGGAGAATGGCAACTGAAGTGCCCATATTTAAAAGCAAGGACAAAAATGATATGGGCAAGTGTAAGCCTATTAGTCTGACCTCTTCAGTTTGCAAGAGCTTAGAACAGGCTTTGAAAAAAAAAGATAAATTAGAGACAGAGAAGTAAATAGAACATAGGATAAAATGTAGCAGTGTTACCAAGGGTAGATTGTACCAGACCAACTTGACAGCTTCTTTGATAAGATAACTGATTTTCCAGACAAAGAAATGAAGTAGATATAATTTATCTGGATTTAGATAAAGCTTCTCTACAGTGTCACTCCAGAACTTACATATTAAGCCAAAGACTCTGTGGATTACTGCAAGAATTGAAAGGTGGATCCAGGTGCGATAACGGCAAGCAGAACTAGAAAGGAGTATAAGGGATTAACAGCATTTCTGCTACCAGTTGAGAATCAATCATTTGAAAAAAACATATGTGAAAACAACTAGTTAATTTTAGTTGATCACCAAGATCAGTATCAATATGACATGATAAGGCTGTGAAAAAGGCAAATCCCATAAATTACTAAAAGATATATTTCTAATAAAGATGCAGATGGGAAAGCATAAATTGTCTTAAACTATCATTTAATAATCTATACAGTTCTGGACAACCATCTTCATGAACGAAAAATTCAACCTACAAAACATATGGGGACAGTCTTCTATGATGGTCATAGGAATGAAGTCTCTACCACATGAAGAGTTTGAAAGAGTTTGGCTTGTGAAAGAAAATGACAGAAAGGAAACAGAGAAATCAACGAAAGGAAATAAGCACAGTGAGGTCAAGAAACATGTCCATATGAAATGGATTAGATGACAGTTGCAGGCAGGATCAAGACATTCAGCTCAGTCATTCAGGAAGTCTCTTCCAGTCTTGTTCCTACAAACAACATCATGATTCCTTTTTTTGTACACTAGTACAGGAAGCCAAGTGCCAATTCTTTCATGAAGAAAACTGTAAGTTCTTTCCAAGAGCATTAGTGTAGCTCTGTTTCACTTTTCTGAAAAAAGAAAAGTCACAGTGTTTCTCTCTGTGATACCCTACATGAAAAAAAACCTGAGGCTCCTCACTAATGACCTGAAACCACACTGGGTTTCACCCAAAAATTTGCCATGCTGCTGAACATCTGATTAAAATAAATATTCCTCCTTATTTTTCAACATCTTCAAGGAATAGCTGACATCTACGTGCTGTAAAATTTAAGATAACCGTAACAGACACAACAGTGTACTGGTAGACCTTTCAGTACTTTTTGACTAACTTGAGTGAATTAAAGTCATACTGTTAAGCATGGGTGACTATTTCACAGTTAAGACTCCCTCACTTTTTTTAGAACTCACTCTTTTTTCTATAATTCTTGCTTTAAATTGAAAATCTTCCTATTGTCATTCTGCTTTTAACAGTGACATCATTGAAACATAAAACTGGCAATCATCACAGTTATAAAAATATGAAGGAATCTTGTTTTCCCCAAGAGTACAAATATAAAACCCAAACCCTATGTATTTTCAAAAATTAATTAAGCATTTCAAGAGAAAACCAGAAGAATCTATACAATTAGAAGTATTTTAAGGGTGCAAATACATGAATTTAAAAATCTATGTTATTAATAAATCCATTTAAAGTGACTAGCATCTTAAACATAATGTCTATCAAGCAATACTGGAGGACTAATTCTGGGATTCTTACATGGATGTAAGAATATGGATGTAGTGCTATGGTTATATTACATGAGCTTGCCAGACCTAAAATTTAGTATGGTCATAGGAACCATTCAGATTCTACCACGACTTCCCTACTGAAGGTTAAATTTTGGGTTTTTCCAAAGAATTCTCCTCGCAAGTAACACTGTGACAGACCTCTGCAGATGAACAGGGAAGCAAGACTCAGTTCCCCCCTGCTATTCATGACAATTATATCAGTCAATAGGCATGGGAGCCCTTCTGACAAATAACAGGTAGGTCTGAGCCCGATCTATGTTTTTATACCTGATTCCTACACATTTTGGGCCACACTTGAAGGCAAGGGTTCAAGTGTAAATAAAAAATGACAGGTTGCTCAAATCACAGAAAAAGATGAAGCTTGCTTGTGCAATGACAAAAATAGGTCTAAGAGCTGACATAACACACTAAGAATACAGCAGAGCTGTCGTCTGGGAATAAACCTAGTTGAAACAGTTGGAACACATTCCTCCACTCTTTTAATGTCAAGTTCTAACATATGCTCGTTCTTCACAGACACCATTTCCAGGGGAAAAAGAATGACACCAAAGTTAGACCTGGTTCTTCCAAAATATGGATCTGGTAGATAATACAAAAATCTATTCCCAAGCTAATGCATAGGAAAAGACTTCCTTCACTCTGAGAGATGCTACAGAAAGGAAGCCAGGCTGCACAAACAACCTTCAGCTACCAGCTAGGAAGCAGAACACGAAGCCCAGCAGCTAATCCAGGTACAGAGCCTTGTACCCAATAGAGGTATGCCCACGTAGGCACACAAGGAAAATTAGAATTTTTAAGTTACTCATAGGAAAGTAAATTGGCTTTTCTGTCTATGCAGAGGGTTTTACCAAATACTAGTGTTTTTTGGGGTCAAGCATGCTACCTAACCTGTCACATACACTATAATAACTAATATAGAATCATGCTGTACTCCACACAATTTTGAAGCCTCCTCTAAGTCTCTATTTTCTCATCAGTGTTCTGAAACAGTTAGAAATTAGTAACAGCTTATACTGAAAAAAAATTCAGTGCATTCCTGTGATGTCTTGCTAGGAATAGATTCAAGTCAGGTCAGGATTTGCTTAATGATGGCTGAAGTATTTAAATGGCACCCAGTCTTCCTTGAAAAATCAATTTTCCAGTCACTTTTCAAATACCTTCTTTTGAAGGGTACCAGCAACTGTATAAGAGCTATATTGACCATACAATCCTGAGTTTTATCCAAGTGAATGTACCTCCAGAAGCAATCACTCACTCTGGCACGTGCAAATACCAGCCTTGCATTGGCATTTTACTATGGCCAGGAGCTCATTAAATAGCCAGTCATAACCTGCACTTCCTAAAAGTCTATACCCAGCTTCCTGCTGCATGACAAGCTTGGGATTTTCAGGTAGAGCACAACAGGAGGGTGAATGACAAAACCAAACAATAAATAGTGTTCTGTTCCTTTAGTGTCCTGGGTCAGAGATCCTTAGGAGATGCGTTCATGTTAGCATTTTGGTTTAGAGCTGGACTTCACTTTTCAAACAAATTTTTGAGTCATCTTGATTTACTATGATCTGAATCACATCAATGCTGGATGATTCTAGAGGACATGAAACGAATCCCTTTTAGATGAAAATAAAGCAGAAGATGAGACCAAGAGTGCACCTAAAGCACTCCAACATCTTAGGGGTGTTCAGGGGACAAAAACTAGTGGAAAACAACACCATTCTCCATTAAATGAATATAATGTGGAGACGGTGCCCTCAGCAAAAACAGTTTGGGTCTACGAAATCACTTCTGTAGGGATAAACTATTTGCTAATGTAGACGCCGCCCTATAATCTCACAAGGAAGGAGATAATTATCATCATTATTTTATAGTTGGACAAGATGCCCTTTTGGCTATGATTAAGCTGAAATGCATTTTCAGAACCTCAATAGCATGTTGAAAGGGACTTGTCACTCAGGAGGCCCTCAGACAAGTTCTGATCTGCATTTTAGGGCCATTGTTCCTACCGTGACACCACAGCAAAGGGAAGGACAGCTTGCATGCCAAAATCAGGGAACAGCTACCTGCAGTACATCCCCCTTAATTTAGAGCATAGAGTACAGAATAAATTACTTCAAATTACTCAGTGAATTGTTCCTTTTTGTGAAACAGCAAAACCTTTGTCTTTCAATGCAGAAAATTAAAAGACAAGAGCTTTGCTGTCTTTTTTTTCACACTGAGTACTACCTAATCTACAAGCAACTCTTCTGCTGAAGGAAAATACAACTTATTGTGAAAATGTCAAACTGGATACTTTACTGGCTCTATACATGCCATTCTCAGCCACTGGATTACTGAGAGTTTTTCCCTGAGTCTGGTAGCCAAGCTACCAATAACCACACTTCTAAGAAGTTGACTCTTTTAGGTAAACACAAAATGACTAGATAAAAAGGAAAGCCTAAGAAATTACTGTCTGGAGGTGGAACAGGCCCTGGACAGCAAGGACCTACATCTCCTGGCTCAGAGGGAAGGCACTGGCTTCATGCTGCCCTGGCAGACAGGACTTGAGTTAAGGATCAAGGCCAAGTACATTTCTGTTGACTTTATAATAAAAAAATAAATGTAATATTCATGATTAGATTTATATTCTTTTATTCCAGCCTAGCAATGTGAAGTGTCCTTAAGTTAGAAGTTTATTAAAGTAAATTAAATCTCATGTGTTTTTTCTGTTGACTAATACAGATTCAGCTGAGAAAATCCTCAGAGGTTACAATATTTACAACAGGATTAACTGTTTCTAAAAAGCTCTGCATTTACATTCCTATGCATGCTCAGTGGAACAAAAAAATATTTACTTTCATTTGTATTTTGTTACTAAAGAGAGTTATGTCATTATACTTTCATAGCAATTGCATTAACTGCACCAGTAGTAGACAAAAGGATGTTCAGGATTCCACGTGTCATGTTTCAAAAGAGGAGGTTACAGACAGTGTTTCTAGTATTTATGATTAAAAAGCAGCTTTTTTTTTTTTCTTTTCATTCTTCATTTTGTAATAATTAATTGGGACTGTCTAGGAACCAAGCCAAGTATTGTCTATTCTGCTGTCAGTAGCAATCTAAATTTGGTAACACACAAAAGCAGTAGTCCACTATGATTCTTTTAGGGCTGTCTCAGAAAAGCTTTCCCTGTGTCTCCTATAATAAGCAAGCATTATTCTCCAAATGTGCAAGACTTGAAAAGGGCCTTTAGATAAGAATGAGAATTAGCTAGTACAGCATAGGAAGAGGCATAAATGAAAGACAGCAGAAAATTAACCAAAATTCTTAAGGTAAATGGTGAGATAGAATGGTTTGGAATGTTGTTTCTGGGAAATCATGATTTAATTTTAATAACAGAGCATTATAATTTAGTAGAGCACAGGTATAGTACTGTACATACATTACTCATTAACAAAAAAACCCCAAATATAATGAGATTTCCATACCATTTCAGTCACAATTATAGATATTACACTCCCATCACCCTCAAAGGAAAAGATTATGTGCTTACCAGACTATTTGTATGATACTGAGATGAGCAGTTCATTATATGTTGTTTTAATTTTGGAAAAATCACTGCAGCTTTCTTAACTTGAAGAGAAACAAAGCACAGTCTAAGCCAACATGCATTTCCTTCTGCCTCAGTTAATTCCATTTTATTTTAACAGCCTTGCATTTTCCATATTCCTTGCCAATAAAAGGTGAAAGCTCTTCTTGCTACACTGATGCAAGAAAGGGTGTTTGCTGGTTTTATATTCCTCCTTCCCTAATTTGCAGCTGTGATTGCTAACAATAGGCCTCCATTTCAGTATCCCATTGCACAGCAAAGCAAGCACAGCTCCTCCAGTGTTTCTTGAGTCCTTTGATATTTGGTGTTTTTCTGAAATCTCCTAGAGTCCAATAATTAGAGAAGAACTGCATCTTTAATTAGCTTTTGTAGTTGCACAGAAAATGCGATTTCTAAAGGCAATAAAACAAAAGGATTCATTTTCATGTGTGTCTTGAGAACTTTAGGAAGATGAACCTAAGCTTCTGGACAATCAGATTTGGAAAGTATTGCCAAGTTTTTGGTCTGGAAATAACTCGTGGTGGTTATGTATTTATTCAATGTTTCTTTTTTTCAAATTTCTATAGATGCTGTATGGAAATTAATATTGAATAGCTACATTCAGTATGATAAACTCACATCATTATTGTTTATGTTTAATTAATATAAATGCCAAACTGGGAATACAAAGTATTTGCATAAAACAAGTCACAAATTCTGCAAAGGGGAATTTTCCCCTCATTTCCCTAGGTAAGTTTGGAAATTTCACAAAGAAAAATGAAATTGAAATTTCTAGGTCAAGATGGGTTAGCCCACAAGTGAATTAAAAAATGCTGCCTAAATGATGATAATTATTTATTACAGAAATACTATCTTTAACAAAAAGCCATTAAGACAAGCAGAAATAAAAGTGTATTAAATAAGATTGCTTCTTTCGTTTTCTTCTGGGTTTTAATAGGTAATAATAAGTATTCCTTCCAGGTTTTGCTGGTATCATATTTTGCTTTCATTGTCAAACCCTAATGCTGCTAAGACTCAATCTCCTGTAAATGGCAGGACTGATGATGAATCTCATGGATATACTTCTGAAAAAAAGAAAAGCCATGAATTTGTAAAGTTATTGTCTTTAGGTCGTTTTAGTGGTAGCTGGATTGCTCTTGTTTATCCAATCTAATATATTTTATTGGATGGTGGTAATTCAAGCTTTTCCAGTATAACAAGAAGTACCAAAACCTGCTCAAAATAAAGCACACTTCTAAAGGGCACTTCTTTGCACACTAAATGTGACCAGTCTCATTTTCCACTCCTATGTTTTCATTGCACTTCATCTAAGACAAAATAGAGCTGAGGAAGCTAAATTGTATGCCATGACCTGAAAGTTTAGCAGTCATCTCAAACTATTCATCATCTCATTTACAAGATGTGCAAAGCATTTACATGAACAAACAACAAAATGTAGTGGGAACAAAACTCACCCAAAATTTATTGCTCCTATAAATATAAACTACTATATATTTGCAGTGTACTGTCAGACAGATTAAACTCATCAAATATCAATTCTTTGTTCAGCTATAATGAAATATTTTTATGTGAGGCAAAAGATAAATAGGACATTTCTCATGATTGCTGTAATTCAGAAATATGCATCTAGAGGCAGTATGAGGAGTCTCCAGGCAAATAAAAAGTTCTTCTCTGAGCCTCTGTATAACTCTTTTTTTCCTATTTTGACCTGCTTCTTTAAATATGATAATTCTCAAATACTATATTTAAATCAAAATAATATGTTTTATTACTGTTGTATTCTAGGTTAAGTGATACCAGTAGGTATATATGAATTAATAGTCTGAAAAGTAGGGGATAAAAATAAAGATGAGCCCATATTAAAACTTCAGATCAGAGAACCACAGTGCTTTAGCAAAGTTCAAATCCAGAAGACAATTTCAGTACAAACTACTTTAAAAAAACACTATCTTTTCTTGTCAGTTTGTGAAATGCATTAAAAGTGGGATAGAACTTATTTTCTTTATAGCAGGATGAAAGTTCTGTAGCTTACTTGCTGAGAAAATACAATTTAATTGATTAAAAATTATGCAGAAGTTTTCACTGAGGTCACACAGACAACTGTGAGAAGGAAAAGAATAAATCAAACTAAATACACAAAATGAAGGACAGAGCAACAGAACTTTTAATCTAATAATACTGTGTAAGTCTTTCATCCAGAATATGGAAAATCTATGTCCAGGTCCTTGAAGGTAGCTGAAGGAATATGAACCTGTTCCAGAAAAAATATCCCAATGACTATGCAGTAGTGTATGTTACTCTGAGATTCTTTAGCTAATGTTGCCCCTAGAAAACTTTATTATTTTTTGCAACATCAGAAGTACATATTTCACCTCCTGGATGAATGTCCCACTCACTAGACTGCAGTCACTTTTTCTCTGAATAATTATGCTTCATACAAAGCAGAAAAAGCATCATGGGATAGTACCTGGAGCAAGCCACTCGCATTTTCACTGCATGATCAAATTTCTCAAGGTAAAAAGACAGATCTACACGGGTCACTTATGTCTTAAAGGAGTTTTGTACAGAAGCAGCTGTTTCTTCTCATTTTTGAGGACTAAGACTAGGCTTTTGTTTTGCTATACATATTGTCTATAAAAGAAATAAGATGTTTGTTTTCTTTTGGTTAAATATTTAGTTCAATGCAAACACAAAAGGCATTAAAACCCCCCAAAAAAATTCCAGCAAGAGCAAAGCAGAAAAATACTTTCATTTAGGTTTTATCAGACGAAAATGTGATGAAAATCTAATGATAACTTTAGATCTTGAGCTTCCACAGGCCTTCACCTTTTCTGCCCTTTCTCCTGCATATATCTACGTCTACATTGCCCTGCGTGTGCAGTGGTCACTGCCTCCACCAGCACATTATCTTTTGGACTATGGCAGCTGAGGGTAGAATATTCCCAGAAGGCATAATAATTGTTAAGTCCCACAGAAACAGTGTAATGCAGAACTGGAGAAAATGTGCAACTCAAAGGGTAGGATGGACACAGAGGAAACAGTCTTAATGGGTCAATATAATTGGTGATGTAAGTAGATAGACTGCCAACAACCTGAAACTGTTCCAGTATTTCCACATATTATTTTAATCCTATTGGAAACTACATCCTTGGTTTTGAAAATTATCTAAATGCAAAACATTAAGTTCTTATAACCCCAAAAGTAGTATTTTCCAATGCAGGTGAAATGAATCTTTAAGGTCATTTATGAAAACTACAGTATTCAAAATCTACACAGACGAAGTCATTTAGAAACACTGCCATAGAAGCTGTGCCTTAATTTCAGTTAGCTTGGACTCATTTTTTAATGTCCTGACATACCATAAATATGATTTCTACACATTCTAAGAGATGAGTTTTAGAAGTAAAACATGGGTTTACTTCATGTTCAGCTTTTGGTCACAATCTGTTCTTAAATTACAGAAGTTTTTAAAGTTTTCTCATTGAAGGTGTTCCAATTCAAGGAGATGATTAAATATTCATTGGAACAGACTGAAAAGACCTGTATTCCACTGAAAGCTGAATGAGCTGAGTGAGGCAGCCCTCAGACTAAGAAGTCATTCCCTGATTCAAAGACTATTTTTTATTTTTTTATATATATATATATATATATATATGTAGTGTACTAGTGCCACGAGGACATACTGTGGGAGACATATCTCAGAAGACCCTCTGCTCTGGTGGTTACAACACTGACCTCAGGTAAAAATCTACTGTGCATGACAGAAGTGAAACCTATATGCTGCAGTCATAATTGTGTGACAATGTCATAATTGTGCAAAAGTGAACTCAAATCCCTTCAAATAGAAGAGGAAAGTGGTCCTGCATAATTGGAGGAAAACCTTAAGTCTGTATGGTGCAACCAGAAAGCTTTATGATGACTCTGTCTTGCAGGATTCTTTAGCTGGCATACTTTTATTTATCCTATTTCCTTTTCTCAGAACTTCTGGAGACCAATCTACAGTCTATGGATAACCACAGATGTGGCCATTGTATCTGAGCATGTGTGAAGGAAGAAGGTGAGACAGACCCAAAGACTAAATTCCAGCTTCTAATCTTTGACTAGTCTACCCCAAGCAGTGGACAATACTTGTATACATGTTAATCTAGTCCTTGTAAAATCTGATATGCAGTTTCCCCTATTTTTGCAGAATTCTAGTGCACCTGTAGAATTATGAATTAGTCGGAGAACAGCTAAGCAGGTTTCAGAGATACAGTTTAAAAGTCAGTGCACAGCATACTTTAAGTACTAAGAGAAAGCATTACAGCTACACAGTAGAAACCAAAAAACAACAACAAAAAGAAAAATACCCCCTAACTACCTGGTCAATAATGCATACCAAGAAATCAAAGTATCAGAATGATTAGAAATTATTCAAATTGTCATTCCCAGAAGTACTATATTTCTATCAATAGAAGAATCAGTAGAAAGCAACTGCCTACCCCACAGTTCATCAAAAAAAGAATCACCTAGCTACATTTCATCAAAAAAGACACCATATCAAAATGCCATTATCATCCAAGGACCAAGGAAATCATTCATCTATTTATGAGCCTATGATGTAGATGGTGTGCTCTGTGATCCTGATTTAAAATCTACTCAGTGTCTCTTCAGACTCTGATTCTTGAAAAATATACAGTGTGATTACAAAAAGTATTTAAGTTTATAATGGCCATTGTATTAAAAAAGTGAGAGAAACCATATTTTTTATCCCTCTAGTATTTTTTCCAGTACCATGAGAGTAAAGATCTATGGGCTGTTTGGAGGTTTTGATGTCGTGGTTGTGGCTGTTGTTTTTCTGTTGTTCTTCTTTTAAATAAAGGATTTCCAGAAGTGATCAAAGTAAAGTGAGCCAAATGTTTAGACTTAGTAGAAAGAAATCTGAGCCATGCTTACCTACCTACCCTCTTAAATGTACTACTTCAATACAATATGTAATAGCTCAATTTATCATAACCAGGAAAGAGCAGAACACTGATCCTGCTTCCACTATAATAATTACCAGGGTGTCCAGGGCATGGGACAAATGAGACTTTTTGTCATGGACTTAATGAGTCCTCATTAGCTAGATATTCTGTTCATATCAGTTGATGTCTTGTAATGTAAACCTCTGATGATCATGCCATGCAGTATTCTGGTATCTCTCATGTTCAAGTTTTAATTGCATACCTAGCCTTTATCTGGCAGGCAAAATTTAAGTTTGAGACTTTTAATTTCAGATTTTCACAATCTGAAGAAGATAACATTCAACTCTATGATCCTGTATTTCTCCAGGATAATACATAAACACTGTCAATATGTTTTAAGTAAATCTGAACCTTTTAGCTTTTCTGCAAACACCTTGACTTGATTTTACTTATAATTTTTGTTCTATAAACCCACCAAGCAAAGGAGAGGGTATTTATAACAAATCTTTGAATGTTTCATGATGGTTAATGCACATATTTATAATTTCTCTGAAAGTTCATCTAGATGTTTTGTAGACAGGCGTTTGGAGGAACACAGTTAGGGCTTGGGAAAAGGAAATCACTGCTTTTGATTGTGACACTGAGTGTAAATTCAAAACATAGTCAGAGACTACAATCCTTTTTATGAATATTAAAGAAATTTTCAACACTTGATGAGATGAGAAAAAAACTGCTGTCCAGAAGGCATAGAACCTACATGGCAGACACACACTGAAGGTTCAAAATAAGCACCCAGACACTACTTGCAAGTTTACTCCCCTGAAAGCAGTTCTTCTATTAAAGATTATTAAAAGTCTAGTTGAACTTCATGTTTATGACCTCCTATGCACAGTATATCAAGCAACAAGGAAGCAGTCACTTCTGAAATATCTAAATTTTCAGTGTGTTTTCACTAAAGTAGGTTGATGCTATGCTTGTAAATACACAGTCAGATGTATTTACAAGACATTTGGTTCAGCTAAACTGGAGAGCTAACCACAGAGGAATCCCAAAAACACTGAAGAAATCATCTCTAAATAGGCAATGAGATCTGTTGCTGATTGTGTGCAACAAAATAATTTCTGAACCCAATGAGAAAAGAGAGAGAATCTCTAAAACAGGAGACGTTATCGGGGACACTTTCAGCTCAGTAGTTGTTACACTTGACTGTGATGTGCAACAACATTTTGAATGCAAAGATTACCACCCCCTCTCAGTCAAGTCAAGGTCAGAGATTTGATCTCAGTGCCATTTCAGAATTTGACAAGTCAGAAGGAAAGCAGGCCTACAATTCTGGACACATCTGGTACTCCTGAGACTGCAGAAGCAGATTCCTCCACCTCCTTCCCCAAAGGATGTACATCTATGAATGTCATACCACAAAAAAGGATCAGCAGCTTAGAAATGGCAAAAACACCTTCAGACAAACTGGCTCAGAACAGTTAAGGACACGTCACGAAATTGAGCTATGGACAAGTAACTTTTACCCTATTAATCATAGCAATTAAACACTATCCAGGGAGAAAAATTTGGAAAGAGCATTTGGAAACTGTCTGCAACCACAGTGCTGGAAAGGCAGCTGCAGCCTCAACCACTCCCTAATCTGGTTTTAGTAGACAGCCAACATAGTTTTAGCCACATAATCTGAGATTCACCTGTTCCAGCCAAAACATTTTAAAGATTAAGAATCTAAATGTCTAAATTTCTCTTGTTGTTGATGGAGGGGAAAAGACAAATTCAGGAGCTGGTTCATAGCAGCTTAACACAGGTATCTAAGGGCTGCCGAATCATCCCTGCAATTGCAAGTTTCCCTCTATTCATAAAAGGAGTTAGAGAAACTAGTGTAGACAGCTAGATCTGCCTTTTAGAAGTCTAAGCCTAAATGAGATGAAGCTCACTTATAAAGCCCTTCACTTACCCAGCAAGAGTACATTACACACCTGCAATCTCCTTCTTTCACACAGTTATGACAACTACCTCCTCCTGGTAGGAGCAGCAGCAACAAACTGAACACCTATGCCAGCTACAGACACGTATTTGTTTGAGAGGATTACATTCACTGTTATTCTTCTTCTGCCATACACAGAGTTGTCCACTGAAATTACTCTTGATGGACTACCCCAAGGCAGTGACTCTGGAAATTGAACACCCCACTGAGATTTAGAGGTGAGTCTATTCCTCAACATCATTTTTGAGAATATCTGAAGTCCTGACATATCCTTAAAAGGTATTCTATGTTTGCCAGTTTTCCTTTACTACTGTAAGGAGCAGAAATGACATTTCACTCAGTGAAAAGCTCTGATTTCATTATTCCAAGAGTTGGAGCACTGTCTACTGAGTCTTTGTGCAGACCTCTATCTGTGTATCAGATCAGAGAACTGCTGAAATTTCTACAGTTTTGGCTGTCATCTTTAGAGCCAGAAAAAACACAGTCTAAATAAACAAGCACATAATATACAGACTTACATATATTATAGCTTTTTGAAGACTTGAAGTAAGAAATTTGCTTTTCTAATGAGAATTTAACCCCTGCTGCTTTAAAATTCCCCACTAAAACTGTATTCCAATGAGGGCATTTTACAAGTACCAGAGTTTTGTTTTTACCTGATAACCAGATGGCAGCAGCTCTTTGTCTGAGGTTTTTGTGTTATTTTCCTGGATGTTATTTTTTTTTCTTAATAGGTATGGCAAACATTTTATCCTGCTACTAGTATGTCTTAGCATATTTAATTGCCAAGTTCACAAGAAACCGAACCACTGCTTTTCCCAAGCAGATGGTGGAAGTTGTTTTTAAAACTGTAGTGAGACTTCTTTTCCAAAATGCTTGCATAGCTTTATGAAGTCTAATCACTGTTCAGCATACACATAGAAGATCAGTTCATGAACGCGTATGTAGTTAGGAGCCAAATACACAAAGTGTTGAGCACTCTAGCCTAGAACTCTGTACCAGGACAAATGTTTGTATCTAAACCTTAGCACATGTGCCAGTATCTGTGGATTGGGATGACATACTCAGTTCCTGGGAGACACGAGGTCTTAATAAACACTGGTGTCCATTTTGGACTTTGTTATTTCCCATTTAATTATACATATCTTATCTTATTCATTTTAAATATGGGTAATTTACAGTAATATGAGTCAGAAAGGTATGCAATAAAACATCCTGTTTAAATGAATTCTACTTTACCTGCCAAGCTATACATGGGGGTGTTGCAAATTGAAGAGTGAACTAAAACAACAGCATAAAAAATTAAGAATTTGCATAAACTCATTTTTTGTAGCTTGGCAAATCAGAAATATGAAAAAGCACAGTAGGTGACACAAATTAGAAACGTAGGTCCAAATATCTCCCAGTACTTTCAAATGTTCCAATCTGGATCTGAACCTAAACACAATGCCTTGCCAATCATTAATAACTGTAGAGTAGCATTTTAGAATAACCTAAAAACTTTAATAAAACAGTACAAACATCTCTTGCCAATCCATATACAGCACAGGAACACAACTAGGGACATGAGTTGGAGCAGCTTGTGTACCCTAACATAGAGTCATAGAATCACAGAATGGCTCAGGTTGGAAGGGACCTTAATGATCATCTAGGTCCAACCCCCCTGCCATGGGCAGAGATGCCACACGCACTAGACCGGGTTGCCCAGGGCCACATCATGATCTCAGAGCCCTGTCCCTCAGGAAGGTGAGCTCCTGCCAGCCCACTGAGGCATGGACAGCCCTCAGCCAAGGCTACATCAGCAGCTATAGGTGCTCTGCTGAAAAAGTATTGCTAGAATCGAAGTGCCCTGGCAACAGCTTTCTAAGCTTCAAAGGACCTGGCCCATATACTTTATAAGAGAAAGTATTAAATACAGTTGTTTCACGTAAATATAACACTATTCACACAGAAGCCTTATATAAATTTGGTTGTTAATAAATCACTCATACTATCAGTGAGTCTGCAATATTTCTGAGACTGTCACTCCATGGCTTTTGCACTGTGATTAGCACAGTAGTAACTTCAACAGGTGATGCCCAGAGAAATAAACAACAGCTACAACAAATGGTGTCCAAGCAACAAGAAATTCCACCAACAACTGAACCATCAAATTAACAGGTCACTGATATTAATTGGGACCTTTGAATACAGCAAAATGTTATTCATTTGTACAGTGAAAGTCTGATTCCTTACAGAGTTACACAAAGACTAGGAGAGAATAATTATAATGGATTAATGAATAATATGAGAGAATGAATAGTATGCATTATGCTATGGGAAGATAATGATGCGCCATTAAAGAGATCACCTATTATGCTTCCTAAATTTCAATAATGTAATTAAGAAAGAGCAAATAGGGCAAAATGAAGTGAAAGAAATGTAATGTTGTTATTTGAAATGTGTGCTTCGTGCACCTTGTATGTATACTCCTTCACAATTTAATCTGATTAACAGAAAGTAATCATTTTCTGCTCAGTGCTACTTGTGAAAAAGCAAGTTTTCATCTTATACAGGATTTTGTATAAAATGCTTTTCAGCCTCTAGGTAGCTAACTAGTTAGTTATTAGAGAGCCTGCATAATTTTATGACACAAAGTAGAGCTTATCACACATTTCACATCTAAACTGCATTGCAAAAAAATTGTATCCAGTCATTGCTGATTTTGACTGACTTGTACTAAACATGATGGGAATAAAAAGCACATTCTTTTACAAATGCAAGAAGAAAGGACGTTCTCATTAAAATTATTTGCTGATGTGACTTAAAACAATTTATTTAATCTTCACCTTTTTATGTAAATACCTTCTACTGAGAATTTAAAAAGTGTAATTTAAAATAGATTTTGTAAAGTATAATGAGATGCTCTGTCAGATGGGAAGACAAATTAAAAGTGCAATTCACACTGTTATAGAAGCATTGCCACCACAGAGCTACTAATCTTTTGCACAATGCTCACAGTAGAATGTACTCCAGTCTCTGTAGGACACGTGATTATAGACTTGCAGGGAGACTGGGAACTAAATTATTCATCAATGCGGATTTCCTTTTGCAGAAAAATTAGTGTGCCACATAAATAGCAAAAGTGCTCATTCTTGACCTTTTGCAAATTAACTGCCTGGTAATAGCATCAGTTATTACTGGTTAGTTTCCCTAGCTGTTACAATAGCAATCTTTCTGTCAACCAGAAAGCTGTATATGAAAATAATGCTTAAGACAGAACATCCACACAGCCAATTAAATGTTCAGAATGCATTAGGTCTTGTACATGTAAACAGCCGTGCAATAAGCCTGTGAGGAGATCCGACAAATGCCAGATTATGGCCACAACCTGTACGTCCAGAGAACAATGTTATCGTAGCCACCACACGTTTTTACATATGAACATCCAGAGGGAACAGGATATCAAAATAATTTGACTGAAAGAGACTTGCAATCCTCAAAACTGTCAGGTACAGATTTCAAGTGAAGTGGTATGTGCTTTCATCTGCTTGTTAACCACAGACCACTACAAGCCCATTATTTACACAGTCAAACTCCTTTGTCATCTAAAAGGTATTATTAAACTTTCACAAAAGTGGTACCTGCCCCAGTTGGGCAGTAGTGGATGGAAGCATTTGTGACATGCTGGCTGTGTCAGTGTTTCAGCACAACAATATCAGTGGTTGTTTTCTTCTACATTTGGGGGAACGGCCACAGAATTTCCAACCTATGGGATGGATTGCAAAACCAGTTCCTAGAATTATTGGCCACAAAGTCAGGCAGATGCCTGAAATTTAGCCATTACTGCAAAATAGGCAGACCAAATCAGTGAAAGGACTGTTCTGGTTCCTTCCTAAGTGCCTAGAATGGTTCTTTGGACATGTGGCTGGCTCAAAAAATTGTAACCTACCAAAAAAACATTAAAGAAGTAAAGGCTTCCTAAAAAATTTATAAATCAAAAAAGCAAATATCCTTGATTTTAATACATAATTGAACTCGCTGCTTCTGCTTTAGGAATGAAACATTCAACAGAACTAATGTTGAATTATTTTCCTCAAAGAGGAAAATATCAACCTCAGTAAAACCTAGGTGAAACGCCAACATCAAAAATTAGAGGGGAAAAGAATCAAAGATACTACCCAAACAATTAAGTGCAAAGAAATGCATGCAGGTTGATACCAGTCCAAAACACACCATCTCCATTTCAAAATGTGAAATTTTACATCCCTATTCTGCTTGGAAAACAACAAATATGCCTTCTGCCTAGACTCAGGTCTTCTCCAGTTACACAGAAATCTAAGCTGTCCATGCTGTGTCATAACATGGAAATTAATCTGTTACATCAGATTTCAGTTGAAAGCTCAGTTTGCAGTTTTGAGAATTCTATGACAAAACTTTGGTCTCAGAGGGCAAACTACATTATCCTTTGCAGTATTGTTCTTTCAGTACCATCATAGCACTGCAATGGTGTGAGCTACAATGGACGTGGACCAGTCCTATGCCTGACCAATAAATCTGAACATTTCAGTTAGTCTTAATTACCTCCTGGAAGGACAAGCCCACTACATCCACAAAACGTAAGAGAACACAACCCATTCTCTCCAGAAATGCAGTTAGATCTAATCACCCTCCACTCCTGCCCTCCAAAGGACACACAGAGCAAACGCAGACGAGTCAGGACCTCTCCATTTCTCATGGCTACCAATGGAGGCAGTCTGGCAGATAACGTTTTCTTTTTATTTTCCACAATAATGATCAGAATGTAAATGTTTAAGTAGATCTGTCTACAGGAGTTGACACAAACCAGACACTTCAAGAAAGAGGACTCAGTCACTTTATAGCTTTTCTTAGATGTTCATATCTTTTTTTTACTTTGCAAAGATATACAGCATGCTAAAGATTCTTACTCTATAAGAAGATGGTTGATCTTACTAAACTAGTGAACATCACAATTCTACCTTGACAAAATCCATGATGAGTGAGTTGCCAGTGGCAGCATGAGAAACTCCTTGAAGGAATATAGACCTGAACCTAATCCAAGAAGTAAAATGCACTGCAATATTCTTCCCAGTTTTTAGGACAGAGAACATTGTTATTTAAAAATACAGTAGGTTTCATTATGTTGAAGGGGCTCATTTGCTACTACAAACAACTATGGTTTTTTTCAAGAACAGTATTCAACTAATTCATCTTCCCACTTACTCAGAGACAGAAGCAATGAAAACAGCACCCACATGGAAATCAGTCCTAGATATTGTATCACAATTTGAAACACTAACAGATGCAGAAACAGGTTTTATTTCACTTAGGTTTCAGGGATGAAGTTAAGCATCTTTCACCAATGTATGTGAATTGGAAATTTTGAATCTAGAATTGTTATTAGGAAAAATCAGTTGTAAACAAGATTCACAGAAATCTCTTTCACATTATCTACTTTATTAAACTCCAAATTAATCTAATTACCTGCACATTGATAGAGCAGGCACATTTGATTTGTAATGGACAAAACCCCATAGTGGTGGTGACCTGAAGTATTCCTCCTGCATGTTCTACTCCTTCCAGCCTCTTATCCCTTCTTTGCTTGGAATATGTAATTTAGATATCCTTCCAGGAGAGCTGCAGAATATCAAAGCTTTGAACACATGTAAGGATAAAAGAATGAAGTACTTTAACCAGTATAATTCATTCTAAATGTAACCTTTCCCTTTTAAATGTCATGTTTTCCAAATATGCATTTCAGTGATGATTCCTGTAATTTAAAAACAACATAGTGAAAACCTTGTTCTGCTGAATCAGCACTCAAAAAAAAGATTATTACCTTGCCTATAGTCTCACTTGTCTCTCTGGAACTAGCAATCCCATTGCTTGGGCTAGACCTGTACATTGTATGTAATGGAGCACCCAGCTTACATACAGCTCCGTGCCACCGCAGCTGAACTGCTTCTGTTACTCCAGTTATTTCACTGAGCAAGGAGATTAAGTATCTCCACACTGCACAAAGGAGACTGAAGGCCAAGTCCCTTGGTAACTTTAAAGAGAGTCCAAGCACAGAGGAAATTCCTTCCAGATAAAAATACAGCTGTCAGACTATAAACTTTCCAGTTTTTCTATTCCCTTCCTTTCCTCAAAGGGAGGAGAGGGCTGAGCCTGGATAATTACATTGTCCTTTCAGCATAATTACCCAGCTTTGTCACTGCTTCACACATAATTAAGTATTAATATTACCCTATAAGTAAACAATACATACATGATATCACTGCAATGTGTGAGAAATCATTACCTTATATACACTCTGTTAGCTAGAGTAAAATTGTAAAATGCATGCTGAATCTGAAGCTACGCTGTCAGATATTTTTGGTTAAAATGAATTTGTTTGCTCTTCAGTACAATGAACCATTAAAAATAATTTGCACAATGCTAAAAGGATTCATTATTGAAGAGATTCCTAGGCAATGAACAATCTGTCTAAATACCTACAACACTGCAAAAAACAAGATACTAGACTCAAACCAGCTATTTGGAAACATTACATTTGTGTCAGTACTATAAAACTGCCTGTGGTGGCTTAACCCCAGCAGGCAGCTCAAACTCACTCACCACCACTAGTAGGATGGGAAAGAGAATCAGAAGGGTAAAAGTCAAAAAACTCATGGGTTGAGATAAAGACAGTTTAAAAGGTAAAGCAAAAGCAGCATGCACAAGCAAAGCGAAATTAGGAATTCATTCACTACTACTACTCAGTTACTTGGGAAGACAAACTCCATAATTCCAAGCATCCCCCCTTACTCCTTCTTTCCCCCAGCTTTAATTGCTGAGCACTACATCATACAGCATGGGATATCCCTTTAGTCAGTTGAGGCCAGCTGTCCCAGCTGTGTCCCCTCCCAGATTCTTGTGCACCCCCAATCTATTTACTGGTGGGGTGAGACAAAAAGCAGAAAAGGCCTTGAATCTGTCTAAGCACTGCTCAGCAATAATAAAAACATCCCTGTGTTACCAACACTGTTTTCAGCACAAATCCAAAACACAGCAACTTACAAGCTACCATGAAGAAAATCAACACTACCAGCCAAAAAAATAATACACTTCCAAAGAATAGTGGCACTATATTCAATGTTCTTTGTATAAGTGCTGATGACTGCATGGGGAATAGTGCACAAAGCTGCTGAGATTGAGGTCTTCCACAATAATCTCTGAAGTCTGAGACAACTTTAGAACTGCTTGGTCTGGCCTCTGTCCTGTATTGAAATATCACCAACAGAGGACAGAGTTCACACAGAATATTTCCCTCATACAGCAGCCTGTAGGGTAGGGACACAGTAGATCTGACATTGTGCCAAGACCATTAAAGATAATAATGATAAATGCCTTATTTTCCATAATTTAGTTTCATCATTTTCAGAAACTATCTGTGTTTGCCTTTCAAAATTTCCTGTTACAGTGAGTTTTAGAATTCAGTTATCTGTTGCTGGAGAGGGAAAAAGAAAAAAAAAAAGGCAAGCACTTCCACTTCCTTGTCTTAAA
Organism: Galbula dea; assembly: GCA_013399015.1. NCBI lineage: Eukaryota > Metazoa > Chordata > Aves > Piciformes > Galbulidae > Galbula > Galbula dea. Next base: position 1,022,731 of record VWZX01001727.1, read on the forward strand.
CTGCTATATTAAGTTGGTGCTCTTTAGTTGTAGTGTAACATGAAAGAGTGATCATTTAGGTTTTTGTACACATTTTCACTTTTCTTCACAGCTGTCTGCCTGCCTGCCAAGGGAAAGAGTCCTAACTTACATTATCTTTCCTAATAGCACAGCTGCTCTACCTCTCTGGTTCATATTTGGTTAAATTCCCTGTACCCTTTCTAGTTCTGTTACACCTTTCTGTTGTAGAACAAATGACTCTTGCATGGAGTATTCACACAAGTTTGTCCAACATGTAATTGTTTAATGAATTTCCAGTGTTTGTTCTCAAAACCTTACCTACGCTCCATGGTAAGAACTAACCATTGATTTCTAAATAGCAATCTTTTAATAAGGTGGCAGTACAACTCCTTGTTGAAAGAATTTGTAATAATCTCTTTCACAGTTCTAACTACATTATATCATCTGGCTCATTTTTATCCCATCTTCCCTGACACATTTTAAGAAGTCTGGATGTTTGAGTCATGACATTCCAAGCCATTTTGGTGCTTATTTTATATATTTGTGTCCACTAATTCTACTCTGTGTAATAATATCTATCAAATTACTTAATGCAAATGTCAGATTTCTTGGTATGTAATTCACAGGATCATCCTGAAACCCCATTTTAAACACTAGCATCATATTTTCCACCTTCTACTGATTCAAAATTGCGAGCTGCATATTACTATTAGTAGCAGCTCAGCAACTTTATTTTTAAGTTCCCTAGAACATTTGGATGAAAGTCATTAGATCATGGTGATTTGTTACTATTCATTTTATTGACTTGCTCCAAAACATCTTTTATTGACACTTTAATTTGAGACAGTTCCTCAGATTTATCATCCATAAACAATGACTCTGGAGTAGGTATTTTCCTGACCTTCTCTGCAGTGAACATAAATGCATACAATTAATTCAGATTTTCTGCACAGTGGTCTCATTACACTCAATGATTTTGATTATCTACCTACCTACTTATCACTGACACTCTCTGGCAGATTTCCCAATTGCAATGTGTGTGTTGGGGGGGGGGGGAAGTGTTATTTGTAGGTTTCCATTAGCAAGTTGTCCCTCCAAATGTTTTTGGCTTGCTTCATTGTAATTTTACTCTTAGAGTCATTTTAAACTACCAAGTTTAAATTTATTTCCACTTTTCACATGTCTGTGAGTTGTAACAGTTTTTCTTTGGTTGCTATTTAACATCGGCAGTGGGGCTGAATCCCACCTGTGGCCTATGGAGTTGTGGATGACTGATCCTAAAGCACTCTATGACTCTGAGGGAAGCCTGAGCTGGACTAGACTATCACTGGGAGTATTGTGGCCTGCAGAAGGGATCCATGCTTTTAGGAGAAGTTTCTGGAGGACTGTCTCCCCAGGAGGGATGCCATATTGCTGCAACGGAAGACTGTGATGAGTTTTCTCCCTGAGAAGGAAGGAGTGGCAGAAACAAGATGGAACGGACTGGGACTGACTGCAACCCCCCTTCTGTGTCCCCCTGCACTACTGGAGGGGAGGAAGTAGCAGAGCTGGACCCAGAAAGAAGGTAGAGGTGGAGACAAGATGTATTTAAGGTCTGCTTGTATTTATCACTGTCCTACTCTGATTCAACTGGTGAATTGGTTGTAGGGTTTTTTTTAATTAAATTAATTTAAATTAAATTCATATCATGACTTGGTGTGTCATTTCTATTTACTGTCTACTCCAGCAATACATGTCTCTCTGACTATCTTCTCTCCATTTTACTTCAGAGATGTCTTTTATACCAATACACTGGTTTAAAACTAGCCATTTTTCACTTCTCCATTTAGGGTTCAAACATGAAATGCAGAGATGGAACTGAACCTGGAAAACATACACAGGAAGGTATATGGAATATCACTAATTACTCAAGATAAGTGCAAGATTATGAAACAGTTATTCCAAAAGCCAAGAACAAACATTAACTGGGAAAAGGTGTTTATTTACAAGATATTACTATATTAGATTCATTCTATGTGTCGATCATCCTATTCTAAACCAACAAGAATTTATTACAAAATAGCTTATTTCCAAAAGAGTGTGTGTATCATACATATGGCATTACTCAGAAACTGCACTGCAAACAACTTTTCAGAAATACCTCTCATCAGACAAATTCTTAATTTTCTTAGGTCATAAATAACCAATGGCAGCTATTTTTACTTTTCTCTAGGAGTTTATACAAATTAAATACAGTATGACTCCCACAGCCTTAATTTTTGCAAGTACACAGCTGTATATACAAAGCCTATTTTAGTGTCAGTGAAGTGTTGGAAATTAGTATCATCTTTGTCCTCTCCCTCATTCAAGTTGTGCAATGTGTCAAACTGCAATGTAATCATATACAATAGTGAAGAGGTAGGCAAATAAAATGGAAGTGTAGGTTTATACTATGAACACCTCATTTCATGTTTTCTTCCAGAGGTTGAGTAAAATTACACATGCACTTCACTGGCTTTCAGTGCCTACTTTGTGCTATTGCCATATCATGCTTGGAGAAAAGTCTCCTTCACAAGAACACAACAGGTGATACTGATTATTCAGATTATAGTGTCACCATCAAGATAACTATAGTGCAGATATATAGACAGAAAGACAGAATGCCATAACTTTTTTTCAGTCCAGAAATTCTGGTCCACCCTTAGTTGACAAGTGAACACAGAACCTTAAGAAAATGTTTCATCTTGTTTCTCTTCACAGGAGCAAGACATAACAAAAGGAGAAACGGTGTGTATGTCAGATCAAACATTCATATGACTCAGTATCCTGTCTCTAGCAATGGTGAATAATGGCACCTAAGAAACAGTTATAACATAAAGCACATAATGGTAATTCCATGACAAACTCTGTAGTAAACTTCAGCACAGGGCTGGTCAAATGTATCATTTTTAAGTTGAAGTACACTGGCATAGAAGGTCACTCTTCATGTATTTAAAGAAGTCACAAGTCACCTTTCATGAGTTACATCTTTAAGTCTTCTATATGGTTTTTAGAACTAGAACCTAGAAGTGTAGGAATTATTAAGGATGAAGACAGATCAGAGATTTCTATAATGCCATAACAATGTTGCCTTTGTTATCTGTTCCTTTCACAGCAATTCTTTTCAGTTTATGTGCTGCCTTTCTGCACTATTGAATCATTGGCTATTTCTACGCACAGAGCCGACTTCTTCACAGAACGATCTATTGTAATTCCAAGATTTGTCCCCTGAGTAGAAATAAGTCATTCAGAGCCCATCATTATATATGTAAAGTTAGGGGGTTTTATCCCAATGTGCATCACTACACAACATTGAATTTCATCTGGCACTTTATCGGTCCCACTGTGAAATCTTTTGCAACTCTTCTCAGTTAATTTCCATTTTCACTTCACTGAATAGATTAGTATCAGCACACTTTGTCACCTCTTTATTCACCTCTTTTTCAAGATCATTTATGAACATTTTGAACAGACAGTCTTAGCACAGATTCTTCTGGACCCCATCATTCATCTTTCTCTACTGAAAAAGAGAAAAAATTTTTTTTGGTATTTAACCATTTATTAGTCTAAGAGAACACCTTCCCTCTTATCTTACTGTAACTTAATTTTTTGCTAGTTTTGATGAACAATCTTGCTAGAAAGCTCTCTTCAGAGAAGAGAATTAATTTGCAAATATTTGCTGTGATTTTGGTAATAGTAAATTTGTTTGTAAATAAAAGTAATTAATTTCCTGATTTTCTTCACCAAATGAATTTTCCATAAAATTACACTACTTCTTATGACCATTTTCATTACCATTTTATTCTTGCTTACATTGCTGTCTCAGAAGTACCTTCTGGTACACTTTTGTGCATTGTGGCAGTAGGACATTTAAACAAGTCAACATACAGGATCAAGTAATCCTATATGCGAAAATGATTCGTTAATTAGAATAATAATTTTCAGTTAATCTTTTCTGATTCCTAGATAGAAATCTTATGACAGTTAGACAGTTTCTGTTTCTTTCTTATGATGGCCAAGCAATAGAACTACTTGGAAGTAAATGTCTTGTGCTTTCATATTTACCCTTTCAAGATTGCCAAATAGATACCAAACATGGATGATCTGTGAATGTAATATTTCTTTGTGCTTTTCCTTTTCGGATAAGCAGATGAAGAAGGTTGGAAACCATAGTGCTACATTTTATAAACAAAATATAAATATTATTTGTGCAAGTGGATGCAGAGATTTCTCTGCTTCAGTCACGGAAGTATCACTAAGGAAAGATGAATTGGGAGTACAACTTTATGTCTCTGCTTGGTCACAGCCTTCACAGTCCTGATCAATAAACAAATTGAGCTTAGTCAGCTTGCTCTCCTGCACTCTTAGTTACAAGGCAAATACCTAACTTCAGCAGTTGCCACAAGACAGTTCCTTCACAGTAAGTGCAGGTCTTTTAGTGATAAAAGTTATTCTGTAGTGCTTGAAACAGGGCAAACTAACTTTGTTACTCAGTCCAGAACAGCAAGTCTTTCCAACTACAGAGGGGAATCTGGAAGAAGTGCTGTGGTTAACATCAGTGTCCAAGCTTCCCTTTGATTTCCTAGAGAGGTGACATCTTTGCTTTAAGGCCACAGGGATTAGCTACACATTGTCCAAAATATAAAACACAGGAAGAGGTTGAAATGCAATTATCCACCTGTTCACCTTTACTGCTCAGTTTTCTTAGTATAAAAATGAACCATGCACCTCAGGACACTTTCATTCAGGGAAAAAAAAAAAAGAAAACAAACCACACCACACCACACCACACTGCCATCCACCAGTAATTCAAAAAGGCATAGACAGTGGAAACTGAGGGTGTACTCCAAGAAAAGGAAGGGGGAAATGTTTTTTAATGACATGGAACAGAACAGAGAGCAGACATGCTTCCTTTCTGGTTCTCTTGCTTTCCACAGAAACTGCAGCAAAGTAAACCACAACTTCATCTGGAGTAATGTGTTCAGCTCTGGAGCCCTCAACACAGAAACGACATGGACCTGATAGAGTGGGTCCAGAGGAGGGCTACGAAAATGATCAGGGGCCTGGAACACCTCCCCTGCGAAGACAGGCTGAGAGAGCTGGGATTGTTCAGCCTGGAAAAGAGAAGGCTTCAGGGGGACCTAATAGTGACCTTCCAGTACCTGAAGGGAGCTTACAAAGAAGCTGGAGAGGGCATGTTTACACAGGCATGTAGTGAAAGAACAAGGGGAAATGTCTTTAAATTAGAGAACAGTAGATTTAGATTAGATATTAGGAAAAAGTTCCTTACCATGAGGGTAGTGGAACACTGGAACAGGTTGTCCAGGGAGGTAGTTGAGACCCTGTCCCTGGAGATATTCAAGGTGAGGCTGGACAGGGTTCTGAGAAACCTGATTTTGTTGGGGATGTCCCTGCTCACTGTTGATTATGATGAGTAGATGACTTCTGGAGGTCCCTTCCAACCCAGATGATTCTATGATTCTATGATGCCAGAGACACAGCACCTAAACTTGCAGTATCTGGCCAGTTTTAGAAGAAGAAAGAGAAAACCAGAAAAAGAACAAGAAGGGGTAAAGTCCTCAGATTCTCAAAGAAACAAGGCTAGACTATGCCACAGAATAGAGCAGTAAGGATGAGGGGCATGGACAAGGGAGTAAAAGGAGGTAATGTAACAATGAATATTTGAAAAGTGTTGTCATGAATCAAAGGAAAGTATTACTATAGCTCAGTCTTCTGCTTTGTTCCAGCACTGCTTTCAGGTCCTGCACTGCTGAATGAAGGGAACTTTCCAAAATACAAACCTGTGCAGACCCCTCCAAACAATACACCCTAGCATCAGCAGTCATCCAACCCAAATGTATTTTGGATTTTCAATTTCTCCAGGAACAGTTAAGCACAAAGAATATGGCAACTCCTTGCTGTGAGCTAAAAGTCTTCAGCCCTGCAAGTTCTATTCTCTCTCTGACTGTTCAACTACTAGTTTATTTATGATCCAGTCTTGACTGCATTAATACTGGGAATAAGAGTGATAGTCAATAAAAAGAAAGAAAACCAAGATTCAGCTTTGTAGCACATGGCAATCACTTTTGGTGATATCAGGGAATAGTATCTAGTGATACTACATCTATATACACGTGTTACAAATTTACAAGCTAATTCTTGAAATTATCAATATTCTCAAGTATAAATAAAATAAATTTTACTTAATTTTTTCAATCATCTAATTTTCTCAAAATAGCAGTACAAAATATTTCTACAGAGATATGCCTAGAGATTATAATTTTGCACCAATTCTGCACCTGTTTCCCTGGCCACTTGTAAGTCTTGGAAAGTCTCCAAATATTATTTCTCAAATTGCAGTAATGTTTTGTCTGCTCTACCAGATGTTTTGCCGCACACATCAGACAGCCATAATTTCAGAACTCTTGTTCAGCAAACCTTATCTTTTTCAAGATACAGCACCATTTCCCTTACAGTCCCCCAAATGCACAGCTGCTCAGGATGCAGTTCACAGGTAAACAACTCTCTTCCTCAATCCCATTGTGTAACACAAGAGTCGATAAGGCTGAGGAAAGGTCAGCTGAGTCTCTCAGGACAGCAGCAATAATTGCACCACTTTAATATCCACCAAGCAAAGAAATGAATTCCTAAAAACAAAAACAAACAAACAAAAAAATCAGACTACTCAGCCTAGTGTGATCAGGTGGACATTACAGCTCAATGGAAAACTATTTCTTTCTGTTAACAAGCTCAGGTGTCTGGGGCAGAAGCAAGAGAAATATGGATTTCAGCAGCAGCTACTGTAGTTCTGCTATCCCACATTCCTAAATCTACATATGCCTGAGACAGTGCCTGAGCACTAGATTCCCTATCAGTATGTATATATCCACCCCAGGAGCTTAAACAGACTTTCTACCTATATTATAGCTGACACATAAGAGTAATATGCATGGTAGCAATTCCAAACTGTTTTACCTCTCATAGTGGTATATGGCTTCATGCTGAGCTGAATAAACCTCACAGTAGTAGTCTTTGTTACTCTCAAGTTTGGAAGCCACTGCTAATCGATCCAGATCTACATTGTTACTGTCACTCACCAGCCCATGCTTGCCTCCAGCCATCTATTTTGTCTTGAATAAAACTGATCTAAGACAGTCTTTCAGATATAATTGGTCTGTGCACTCCTCTTCCACCTGCTGTCCATGCTCTCCATCACTCTATTGTTGCTTCAGCAACTACAGGCAGCTGCCAAAACTACTGGAAAGGCTGTTTAATACTGGTAGTAAACATTGCACTTAAGCCATCTGCTGATAAACAGCAAACATATCACACAGCAATAGCTCCACAGTTGCAATAATTATTTGTCTACTTTGACCAGATACAAGTTGAAAGTAATATTTACCAGAAAAAACAGAATCACAGAACTTGAATCACAGAACTTGAATCACAGAATATCCCAAGCTGGAAGGGACCCACAAGGATCATCAAGTCCAGCTCCTATTTAGGCACAGGACAACCCCAAAGTCACACTATGTTCCTAAGTGCATTGTCCAAGTGCTTCTCAAACTCCATGAGAGTTGGTGCCATGACAGCCTCCCTGGGGAGCCTGTTCCAATGCTCCACCACTCTCTGGGTAAAGAAGCTCTTCAAAACATCCAACCTGAATTTCCCCCAGCACAGCTTCATGCCATTCCCCTGGGTCCTGTTGCTGGTCACCAGAGAGAAGAGGTCAGCACCCACCCCCACCTCTCTGGTGAGGAAATCATAAACTGCGGTGAGGTCTCCCCTCAGTCTCCTCTTCCCCAGGCTGAACAGCCCAAGTGATTTCAGCCTTTCCTCATAAGCCTTCCCCTCTATATCCTTCACCGTCTTTGTGGCCCTCCTCTGGACGCTCTCCAACAACTTCATGTCCTTCTTGTATTGTGGTGCCCAAAACTGCACACAACACTCCAGGTGAGGTCTGGATAAATGGATACTTAGAAGAGCAATGTCAATGAAAATTGTGTCATTTGGCCCCAAATGGCAGAATTCCTACTGATTCTTACAGTTTCCGGTTTTGCTAAACCTCTACCACAGCAGAACATCCAGTAGTAGGATAAAGAAACATACATAACTTGATCTGTTACCTTGAATTCAGTATAAAAATTAATGTCATTATGGAAATTGTATAAACAATTATGAATAATCTATAGAATGAAAATTATTCACCTAAAAGCCCAGTACAACATACAATTAATTCATTTAGGGAAATAAATTACTCTAAGTCATAAGTTATTTGCCAAATAAATTATTCACTATGAATTGTTCACCCCCTAGTAATCAAGGGCTAAGCTACTGTTCCTCTAAAGACCAAGTCAGCAGAAAAATGCAAATTAACCTGAAAATTGCAATAACCATTGATTCATCTTTCTGGTATATATAACAATGCAACTTGATACTGTTTCCTATTTCTTTTTAAAGGCAATATTAATTCATTTCATGAAGATCAAATCTAAAAAGAGGAAATAGTCAGAATGAAATAAACATAAAAAAAAAGCAGAAAGAAGAAAAAGTTCTTCTCTTGCAACAGTAACATTCTGCCTAAGCAGAATTCATTCTAAATAGTTTAAGTTCTTACCCTTCTGTTGTGGTTTTATAATCCTCTTTGCTCTCAGTTATTCACTCAGATCACTTACGCAGCTTAAATTCTCTAGGTATTATATGGAACAAGTATTCTTTCTCAAGATTTGCAGTGAAGGAATTTGGTATCTTTTTGTTTTAATTTCACCTTCACTTTGAGAGATAATTTTGGAGGCTGCTGCAAGACAAGCAATAATCAATGTCTGAAGTTACTCTGTGCCTCTCCAAGGAGAAAAACCCCTGAGGCAATACAGTACTTGTTAAAATGCTGCTGAATTCTTCTCATGAAATCATACCAGAAATACAGTAGCATAAATGATTTAAATATGCATGGCTAGGTAGTAATCTTGCATTGAAGCAGAGGCTTGGATTAGTAGACCTATTTTTGCTCTTATTTTCTATTATTCTGTACTTAACTGAGTTAGGTCTAGAGAGTTCTACCCTAGCTGTAATATCTGTATTTTCCATTTCTCATCTCTCTTCCCTGATGCAGTGTTCCTGCCTTCTTTATGGTCCTTAGTTTCTCTATACTGCAAAATGTTTGTCTTCTGGTATATCCTCTAGCTTACCCCACTGGGAGATTCCTAACTTTCTACATTTCTGTGTCTTTTTCTATCTCCTAGACTACACTGATTTATCATGTATTCCCACTTTGTTTTCCCCTCTACTGGCAGAGTACTTGTAATTCCCTAGGATGGCCAGACTCTGCTCAGACCTCTTCTCATGGATGCCAGGATATCATCTGGCAAATCCTCCAAAGGCAGTAGACACAGACATGCTGTTTGTGGAGCAGTTTGTACATTCCTAAATCCTGTGCCTTCACTGGTGAAAGTAACATCCTGGCACACAGGTACCCCAAGAGCTCCAGGCCACTGTCTTGTTTCCAGATCCTATCTTGTTGATACTCTGGAGCTCATGTGCATTGACAAAATTTTGATCAAAGTTGAATTCAAAACCAGTATGAAAGCAATATGAAGAAAACACTACTACAGTTTATAGCTATATAATGCTGGTTGTTTATGAGTTAATCTGGTGAACTGACCACTGAAAATTCGCATTAGACTGTAGACAAGGTTCCAAGAATCCTGATAGACAAGCTCACAATTATTTTTCTCCTGTGCTCTGTATGTAGATTGCTAAAATTAGATAAAGTTAACTACAGGCCAGACATTTGGAATGTCAGCAAACAAACTTTGTATCCTCTAGAGCAAATCCATGTGATGGTATAACCTGTTTCCTAGGTTTGTTGAAAAACATCACTAAATTAAAAGCCCTCAAAACTCAAAACAAACCTATTACTTTGTTTTCTGAATTTCAGGGCAGCCATCTACAAGTGATGAGCTCTTTTATCAAAACCCAAAGGCATCTGAACAGAACAATTTTATGTAATAAAAAGTAAATCCACCTCCTTCGCTAGCCTCTTGTTTTTTCATCCTGGCCTTTAGCAATAGCAACTGAAGTTTCACAAGGATACAGGTGCCAAAGCCTTGCACTCATTTTTCCCTGCAAAAGATCTACAGCTCTTTCTGTATCTCAAAAGAGATACAGCTGCAAGGATCTCTTCAAGTGCCTTGCTGGTTTCTTTGAGCAACAAAAAAACAGTGTCCACTGTGCTGTATTGTTTAGTTTCTTTTATGACAGTGATAAGTGAGTCCTTGAAGCAGGAGGACCATTCATTGTGCACTATTAGAGACAGCCCTTATTTGGTGCCTAATGTTCCATGACCCATAAGCATTAAAGGAACTGCTGAGAAGTATTTGATCAAGTAAAAGGTATACTTTTGAGCCACAGGCATGCAAAGAACATATTGGAGAACAAAAATGTTTCATATAATGAATAGAATGCAGCACAGACAGGTAATAAAATAACAGAAGTAGTCTGACTTGAAAGTAAATTCTTGCATGGAAAAACCACCACCCTCTTTGTGGCAAAGCCACAGAGACAGTCAGTCCCAAGCAGGAGAACAGTCAGCCTCCCCTGGAAACGCCGCTTGACCTGAAGTCTGCAACACTGATGCAGGACATAAGTGAAAAAATCATGTCATGTTTTATATTAGTCCATTAGTGCCTGATTTCCTCTGGATTGTCAATAATCCTCTGAGAAACAGACTTTCACAAAACCAGCCATGGGGTTAATCCCTCAGGAATGCATCGGTCTGGCAGACTAGCAGAATAGTATAAGCCACAGGCACTGACAATACTGTGTCAAAGCTGTATCTAGTAGCCTAGGTGAAAAACATGGGACATACAAGCACAGTTTCTCTCTTCATCCTCCTTCACCCACTTCCTTTCCCACCAGCAAAGAAAAGGCTATTATGGTCAGGCAAGGCTGGAAGAGACAGCAGGAGGTCTCTAATGAAGGCTCCTGCTCAAAGCAGAGTCACTTCTGAGATCCGACTAGGTTGCTCAGGGCCTTATCCAGTTGCATCTTGAAAATCCACAAGGACAGAGAGCACAACTTCTCTGGGTAGCCTCATGGTGAAAAATGGTTTTCTTTATGTTCAGTCTGTACTTTTTCTCTTTCAGGTTATGCCCATTGTATATCAGTATCCCAAAGAGCCTGGCTTCATCTTCTCATTAAGCTCCGTGAAGGTACCAGGAAGCTGTTGCTAGGTCTCCCAGCACCACCTTTTCATGGTCCTTCAGGCTTTCCTTGCAGGACAAATGCTCAAGCCTTGACCATCGTGGAGGCCCTCAGCTGAACATGCTCCAGTTTATGGCTTTCTTTGGAGGGCCAAAAACTAGACACAGTGAGACAAGCTCTAATGAGTGTTGAATAAGGGGGGATGATCCCTGCCCTCAAGCTACTACTTGTGACCCTGTTTGTGCAGCCCAGGAGGCTGCTCGCTATCCTTATTGCCAGGACACATGGCTGCCTCACACTCAGCTGCCCACCAGGGCCCCACAAAAGTTGTTCCCCAGCCTCAGCTACTGCAGGGGTTCTTCCTTCCCAGGGGCAGTGCTAGGCATTTCTCCTCATTGAATTAACATGGATATATACACCTTGCTAAAATGGATAACTGAGACTACCACCAAGGGGAGGAACTGAAGCTCTTGGAATACCTGTCAGCCAAACAAAATCACTCATTTTCAGCAGGTCCAGTGCAGTGAGAGTAGCCACTGTGCCAACTGGACTGGCACTGCTACAGCCACAGCAGCAGCAGCACCCAAAGTACCAGCTCCAATGGCTGTCCCTGTGCCTGCTGGCCCAGGCAAACCAAAGACAGGTATAGGCTATTATATGATGTGGCTATGGCAGTCTCAATAAGCAGAGTCCAATGAGTAGCTCAGGGAGAAAACAATCACCTTGTTAGCCCTTAATCTGACAAGAGCAGCACAGAGCCCATCCTGAAAGCTGAACAAGATTAACAGTTATTCTAAGGTACCTCTGTGTAATCAGGAAATACTCTGACAACAACTCCAGGAGGAGATTAAAGTCCTTTCTCTGCCTACAATATAGGTAAGTCCTCCTTCAGTAAGCCCTGTAAGGGAAACACCTATTTTACAAGGGCTGGCCCTGCTCCTGCTCTATGCAAGCTCTCCAGCCAGAAGTCATGGACAGTTTTCCTAGTGACAAATCTTCTTAACCAGCCCTATGGAGAAATGAGACATGTTGGTTCAGTCCTAATGTTACATCCTTCACACACAAACACAGAGTAGCTTCTGTCTGCTTAGCAAGCAGCAGGTAGGCAGTGGATTCCTTCTGTTTCAATCGATCCATAGCACAACAGCTCTTCCCCTTCCCTTATCCCACTGCTCCCTCCCAGCATGCCCCAGCAGCAGCCCAGACCATGGGTGCCAACACAGACACAACTCTATAAGGAGGTAACTGTATGTGGGCACCAGCAGCATAAGGAGGTGACAGCAGCACTAAGTCCAAGGAGCTGCCCCTCACCTGTGCAAACTAGTACCCCCAGGAACTCATCTAACACAGCTACCTCCAAGACACAATTTACAGGTGTCCCAGCTGCCTGGCTGTTTATTTTATTGCTTCAGTAACCATTTTCTCTAGCATAATTTCTTCCCTACCACCTCCTGCATTGCCTCTAAAAAGAGGTTTCTTGGTTTGGGGGAGCGGAAGGGGAAAAGCTCTAAGGCAATAGGAAATCTGTGGGGGAAAATCCATTTAGATACATACAACCACTTGAGCATTCAACAATGAACTTGGAAGAAACCAGAAAGGAAAAGAGAATGAAGGGCAGCACATGCCACAGCGTATTTCCCTTTGAGCTTTGTTTTCTCCAAAAGACAATGCCACATACTTTATCACTGTAGTACTCCAAGAGAATTAATTTCTCTTTTTCCTAGCATATTGCTGTGCCAGCTGACAATGCTGCTAACAGATTTCAGTAGCAAAATTTCACAAATGTAAAGTTTTACTCACTAAATGTTGAAACTACACTCTGTAACTCCCTACAACTGCAACAATTATCTAATGATACCAACAAACTAGCCTATGTTAAAATCTAGCTTTCATAAAAATCAGGCAATTTGTTGATTTGTCAAATAAGCAAGATGAAGAAAAAAAAACCCCCAATTAATTCCAAATAACAAATCATCAGTTTAGTAGCTTACACAGTAAAAAAAACATAGTGATGCAAATGCAGTGTAGCTGCATCTACAAGATGTGATTTAATTGGTTAAATGCATCAGCTAGAGAAATTACTGTAAAATTCAGCATTTTGATCGTTTAGAGAGAAAGTCATCTTTCCGGTTTGTAATGTGAAACATTATTGCTGCTATTCTGTTCCCCTTCTGCTGCAAAAATATCCCTTATGTCGACTGAAAGTCTCTCAAGTCCCAAATACGTAACCAATTCACTTAGCAGAGCACTATCAAGTTTTTTGACCCAGACCTGTACTCAGTAAAAGCTCTCTAATTCTTCATCATGTAAGAATCCTTTTCTACATATCACAGGCACAAATAAAATTGTTATAACTGTCAAAACTCTGCATTTTCCTATCCTTTTGTCTATTTAACCTTCTTGCCCAACAAAATTTACATGCCCTGAAGTGAAATATTATACTGAATGCAGGGGGAAAAAAAAAAAGGCACTAGTGGAGATAGGGTAAAAGATAATAGCACCAGCAGAATAGGGTTAAAGAAGCATGGCCCCTACTGAAAACCAAGGACACAGATAACAGCAGTGAAACATTCAGGGATGTGATGTTTCCATCAAGACTGTGGCCTATGCTCTCTTAACACCACAGCACAGATGACTCAACATTCAAGACCCTACACTTTGAGAAAAGGAGGAGGACAGCAAGCTTACAGCTTATCATGTGAGCAGTTCCTCTCTTTGCAAGCCCAACAGGAAGACAGGTTACAACTCTGAGATACCTAAAATTAGGATAAAGTAACGTCCAACAAACTTGCCTAAAAATTATGGCAGCTGAAGTACACAAAATTCTGAGGCAAAAGGACCATGTCATAGTAACTGATGAATCCTGAAGGACATAAAAGGCCTGGTCAAAACCCTGTTTGTTATCAGTCAAGAAAACCCAAATGCTGTGATGAGGATTCAGCAGCCAGCATCTCATGTCCTTTATATCACACCAAGTCATCTTGGCCAAACTACTTTGACAGATCTATCTCAGTGCTGTGGAGTATATGGAGGTGAGAGCAGGAACAAGTGAAATCTGTGACAGAATGAATATGAATTAAAACAGTGCTGTTTAAAATAAATCCATCAGATTCAATTTCTCTGTCCCTAAACTGTTTCAACCTTTAGCAAATTCAGAACAAAGTTTTGCTATTCCTTCTCTTAAGTTACGAACTAACTAGTACAAGATGCAAACTTCTCTTCAGTGTGCCAGGCACTATTCTTCTATTTAAAATCCTGCTTGGCCCATTTGGAGAAGAATTTTCCCCATATTTCAGCATGAATTTGTTCTACAGAGTGAACCTTCTATTTTGCATCAGTCTGTAATGCAGCAGATACAAAAATATAGCTGTGATTAGTCAGTGCCACTTTTTACTGTTTCTTCGTAAGAGTAGTGTAGGGCTATCGGTTGGACTAGATGATCTTGAGGGTCCTTTCCAACCGTAATGATTCTGTGATTCACTGAAATCAGACACTTGATAATCAACTATTTGAGGTGACTGTGAGTTTGCAAATGCTAGCCCACCCCCCCCAAGTTTCTGAGGAATAACAGTTTTCTATGAAGAAGAAATTCTCATCCTGAACTTTTTCTGTGGCTTAAGTTAGTATTGTGTTTGTTCAAGTCTTGAATGTTTTTTCATTACTGATTAGAGCTTTTGACAGCATCCGACTGTCAAGGATATCCTGACAAAGTGCCTTAACAAAGGAGATTGCTCACCAGGGATATGAGGGAAGTTTTGAAGTCTACTTAATCCTTGTCTATTTACTGAAACTTGAAAGGCCATAATTAGTGCAAAACAAGGTGGTATTTTTGCAGTTTGGACAGCTGACTAGTACAAATTTAAGACTTCCAGTCCACATAGGCCAAATAAATGCTCTTAGGTGATTCCATTCAGACAGTGTCAACCTAGCCTGAGACATAAAACAATGCCCTAGAGAAGCAGAAGTCTTCAAATCCTGTTATTTTTCATTAAACAATCCATTCTCCCATCTAGGGATCCTCGGGAGTTCTAAATACCCAGGTGGCAACAAAATCTATATTGAAGAACACCTTTTCACACATATTTTAGTATCCTATACTGGTCTTAATATACATCTTATTAAGATTGTCTACACATATCAAGCAGAAAGAAATATTTGGCCACCCAACTGCAAAAAGAGTTCACAAAAATTAATGGCAGCTATAAAAATCTCATCACTTTATTTAGACTGAGTCTGTTCTTACCACAAGCTTTAGAATGTGACCACTATATGTGCTGTACACAGGATGAAAAATGCACTGTACATAACTATGGCTCCATGAAACTTCCTTGCAAAACTTTTTTTTTTTTGCAGAGCATTCCCAAAACAGAAAACCAACCAATTGGTGAATTCCTGATGAATAAAATAAAATGTTTTAAACAAATGTCTGCTTCAATTTGTAACATTTTAAAGACTATTCTACTTCCGAATACATCTACAAAAATAACTTTTTTTAAGTTTAAAACATTTGACAAAGTATTTCCTTTTGATTCAAAATGCAATCATTTTTAATTTTTAGTTCAAAACCACAGTATCTTGGTTTGTAGTTTTTCCAACACATTTTACATTTTCAGTAGCCCTACTTAACCAAGAACACACCTCTTGCCAAGCATTCCCCACTCCTCTGCATAGTTCAGATCACGCACCACCTCATTACTTCTTTGCTAAAGACCTTTTGCTTTAATAAGCTCAAAGAACCACTGTTATCCAATCAAATAAAATAAAGAACATCTACTAATTTGTGTGCCTTGGGGGAAAAACAACAAAAAAAGCAACCTACTGTTTCTATTTCTGTGTATATTTTACAATGACAGAAATTAGCCTTATTCTAGTATACAATAAGGCATTTTTATTTATCAATATAATTAATGATTACCCCTTGCATTTAAAAGAATTTGCATTTTTAGACCTTGGCTGTAGCAACAGCCACTTGTGTGCTACTGGCAGAAGTGGTCATATAAGAGCTCATAATTAGCTAACAGCCTTTCCAGCTTCCAGCTTGCTCCTCTCTGGTTCTTTAGGTCATGTCAGAAGCAAAAAGCTCTGCAGGATCATGCAGAGAGCAGCCAGGGCACCTCGTGCACTGCCTTGCAGGAAGGTAACCCTCTCACACCGGGACCCCTAAGCTAGCACAGATGTTTTGCAAGTGATAGAGCCACTGTTTGCAGAAGTTGCACTTTTCAGTTTTGCTCCCCATCTTGGACACATACCAGCATTCCCAAACTGGTTAATAAAAAATGATACATAAATGTCTTCCACATATAAGTAACTGCCTTGAATATTTAGGATGTACTTATCAGGATAATGTCCTAGAAGACACTACGATAGATAGGATAAGTATTAGGATAAATTAATAAAAGGATAATACTTTTTGAAAGGGAGGATGGAGAAGCCTTAGAGAAAATAAGTGGATTTCAGTTGTATCAATGCATGCTAGCGAAGGTGAAGCTACTGTTACCACATTAGCTATAAGCCTTGAATATGGGAATACATTCCTAAAAACCACTGCCATTTCTTTGATCAAGTTCAAGTGTGATATAAATATTCTTAAAAAACGATTATAGAAAATTGCCCAGGTTTTCTGATATGAAACTCAGATCTCCAATTTTCATGTGTTCTTCTGAAAATTTCTGACTTCACTTAGAATTTTATCACAAACCAGGCAATTTCCACACTTTTTCCACTCTAATACCACCTACATGTTTTCAAACTGAAACAAAAGTTGCAGTGTCTTGGATTTTTTTTAACTATTTCATTTTGACAGCCAAGCATTTAAGCCCCATATTAAGCAGCACAGAAGACATGCATTTGGGAACATCTGCAGGAAAAGAACATGATTCTACAGCTATGTATTCTGTAGCTATGCTTCTGACATAAAGCCATCACTGATGATATCTTTTCTGTTTCATACATACATTTCATTAACTATTTCCAGCATAATGTTATGTCAAAGAATTTAACTGAATATATTAGGCAAACTCTAATAATGAAATTTGTCAGAATCCTGATCATTCATCACTGGGGCTTGGTATATTGCTTTCAGTTGAATTGTTCCAGCTGGGGGGGGGCTGACTTTATGCTGTCACTGTTTGAGTCAAACAAAACTATTCAAGGACTGAAAGAACAGGAAGATATCTTTTGGAAGATATCTTTGAAATTTTGTTGCCCTAAGTTCTTCATCAAAGCACGTGCATGTTCCATTAGCCGGAATTGTAACACACACAGATGGATCAAGCAGCAATCACCACTCTATCACATTCTTACACATGATATGATGAAGCTGACTAATAGAAGTTCCCTTTTACTTGCTAAATCCAGAAATGCTCAGTCAGCATTAACATCTTTTTTCTTTTCTTTTTTCTTTTTTTTTCTTTATGGAGGAAAAGAGAGAAAGCAGCAAAAGGCCAACTAAACTGAGTCCTCATTATTTTGGGATCATATTTCGGAGCCAATTTCCTCTGGCATTGAGCAGCTGAACTCTGCTGAAAGAATTAACTTAAAAGTACTTTTTGTCAGATATCTGAAAAAATCTTTTAGGCCACAGCAAAATACCTTCAAAAAAAAGGATGTTGTTTATACACCTAAACATTAGGAACTGAGATGCTAACATTATTCCATATTCACAAATTCTCAAACACCTTCTTCAAAAATGAGCCAGTAATCTAAACTAAAGATTTATATATATGTATGTACATATGCCTATATATGTCTATATGCATATATTCTCTCTATTCCACAAATACAGGCACTTTAAAATCACTTCAAACAGGGTTATTCCACCTTGTTTCCAGTTTACAGATACAGAGAAAAAGTAAATCTAAAGGAATTTCCTTTACTTTATGCTTTACCCTTTAAACTGCTTTCCTGTGTAGATTCATCTAGACTCCTCTCAAAACAATGAGTACAGTTTCACTACACCAAAACCAATGAGAGCATTGACTGTACTTCTCCTTTCCAAAACACTACTGAAATAATCCTGTGTAAATACTGAAGAAGCCAAAACTTCAAATCATTACAGACGTGAATCTTGACCCAGATCCCACTGGGAAATGTTCCATTTTTCACAGAAAAGACAAGAATAGAAAGTCACTAAATGTTCTCCCTTCCCAAAGAGGGAACCAGCTGTATTTATGTCATTCTTCAGTGGCTCTACATCAGTCCCTTCTTCTTCAGACTCCCTTAGATAAAATGCTTTACTGAAGACTGTGAGAAGTTCCCCAACTAGTGGAAAATAAACAAAGAGCCTGAGTTCTATTTTAGAAAGATATTTTAAAAATTCCTTTTCATCACAATCTTGAAAGTCTGAAAAAAATCCTTTAAAACCACACTCTGAAGAGAGGATTGCACCTTCACTGCAGAACAGATTTGCAAGTGTACTGCTGCAGACAGACACTGCAGTAAAATTTTCCCAGTTAACAAAATAGCTGCATACCCTTCACACACACAGACACAGACACACACACACTGCTTTTTTATTACAATGTTGTAAATTAGTTCTTTGCCCAGGAGGTTTTCATAGCCCTACTGCTAAAGTAATGCATGCTCTGAAAGAAAATGTTTAGATTATCTAAAGATGCTGTGAAGTAAATTAAGCCTATTGTTAAATGTTTGCATTTCACTGTCAAACACCTACTGGCTTCACTGGGACTATCTGCTACAAATAGCTATGAAAATATAGGCCAGTAAATTAACTAAGATGACAATTTATAAGAAAATACTGAATTAATTCAAACTTTTGAAATCTTGAGAGAGAAACATTGATCTCTGAATGCACTAAGGAAATCAAGATTCATACTCCCACATACCTTTTATTATAGCCTTGCTGTTCAACTTAATAGCAGAACAAGAATTTTTCACGGTAAAACATTTCTTAAGACATAAATTAGTTCAATAAATGTAATGAATAAAAAAAAAGTGTTCCTATTGTTAGAAAATACCACTGCAGTCTAATGTACATGAATAGTAAAGTTAATGGAGAAAAAGTCAGGTTTCTTAATTTCCCAGGCAAGGAACTACAGTTTGACTTTTCTTTGACAGAGGCCTCATTCTGAGAAGATCACAGAGTCTGTTACACCTTACAGTTTTAAACAAAGTTATGAGCCCCAGTTTCATCTTAGCCCCATTAAGACCATCTCCTTTCACACCATCAATTTTTAAATAGAACAGTGCAAAGAAATCAATGGTGAGGTCTACTTAATAATTAACGTGGGCAACCAAAATTCAAGCACTACACATTGTACAGCTGCCCTAAGATGTGCAACAAATGGCTGCTATTAGCAATCAGAGTAATTAGACTTCCACAGTATAGCTGTATATTGAGCTGTATAAAATAAATACAACTTGGTGTATTTACTGTTATTTGTTTGAGATAATTTTCATGCCATACCCATTCCAAGCACAACAGGAGATGTAGCTTCTGCCATTTTTTTTCATCAGCAGTACAACATAATGTGATTTATTTCATTCCTCATTACACTATAACGTGTTATTAAAAGTATGAAGATGATTGGTATTTCTTGAGTAGCTGAAAGTTGAGAACTTTGCTAGTTCAACATAGAAGAGATTTTGAAGAATGAAATTGAGAGTTGGATTGATATGTTCATTATGGACAAGTTGTTCATGAGACGATAGGTGGCACAGAGGGTTAAGTACAAAAGCTTTTCAGTACCAAGTCAAGACTGAAAATGAGCTTTACTGTTCTCATGCAGCTAATCCAAAGGAAGTCTGTAACTTCAGAAGAAAACATCAATTTGTCACAACTGATAGCCTGTTCTACAGATACATCTTACTGAAATAAAAGAAGGTTATTCCAGGACAAAACTGGCAGTTACATGGGAAGCTCCTACACGAAAGAAATACCTCACAATTCTCAATAGATTCTGTCTAATGAGTTTCAAAAGGAAGTAAAAACTGTTGTAAGTCATCTAAGATCAGGCAAATGGGTCTAACACTTTTTAAACATGTTTAAATTTGATAAATATTAAAATGTTTCTATCCCTTTTATAATTAGATTCTGTCATTATAAAAAGGTAACTCTTATTAACATGGATATTGAAAATTTTCAATTCAAGCCATGTCTTGATTTTTCCACAAAAGTAAACTGATATGAAAGAGCAAGAATGTCAAAAATCACTTTTTTTTGCATTTGACTATATATTGAAATTAGCACAACTGGTTCCTAATCAAATTAAAAGAAATATTTGATCAAGCAATAGAAAAAAATGTAGTTTAACTATGACAATGCATGCTGCAAAAAGAGAGGAAGTAGCACATATAGTTTTCTGCAACATATTATCAGATCACACGACTGTGATATTAAACAGAAAACTATTTAAAAGTTTTGAACATTTATTGAAGCTAGTTTACCTTCAGGTGTGTATTTAGGCCTTTCAAAATCAGCTGTCAGCTTCACCAAGCAGATCATAATGCTTATTCTCTGCCAGTGCCAACACAGGACACTACCCACCAACCTGAGGATCACTGTACATTTCTTCCTCTTCTAAAACAGTACTTGAGATCTCACTTTGCTTTTTTTTTTTTGCTTATTTACATTTCATTTTATAAGCCAAAATACAAAGTTTAATACTTTATAGAAACTGAGGGCTGATATGTTGTTCAAGTGTCTGTCTTCTCAATAGCTGCATTGAGCTGGCTGACATTTTACACATCCCTCCATGCATGAAGACAAACATCAGGCTGAAATAAAATTCTGAGACAGTAAACATTTATCAAAGCTATAAGAAACTGAGAATAGGGTCCTATGACAGGACTTATTAGGGAATCTGACTATAGGCAGGGATAGCAATCCCATTAATAATGTATACACATACACAGTGTATGAAACGTTCATTGTTTATGATTACTAAAACTAGTTCATGGCAGCAGAGAATCAAGCTTTGTCACTTTGAAAGTCCTTTTCTGTATTCTTTCCTTAGCCTTCACAGAAACATTTAACTCTGCATGAGATGTGACATGTGAAATTTCACAGGGAATGGCTTGTTTTGGGAACAAGTGGTTGATGGGAGTTGTAGATCAGGCTTGTAATGGCAGTTAGCTTCAACCTTAGCTGTGCAACAGCTATAACTGTTTCATAGCAAGAAAAAAAAGATTAAGTCTTGGTATATTGTTTTGTCACTCTGGCACCCTGGAGTCAGCAAGAACCATTTACACAACCCAGTCCAGATAAGACATGCTAAGAAAATTGAATGAATACAGGTTTCTAAACTTTATAGGGCAAGGATTTGTCAGATGTTTCTTTCTTCTAGTTTAATTTTGGGAATGGTGTTTTAAACAACTGGGGTATAAAAGCAGCATATAGAGCTGCAAACGTGGCTAGTACAAAGCAATCTCCATAAAAACAGGAGAGCCATATACAGGTTTACACAGAGGTCAAAGTGCAGAGTTAAATAGAACAAATACTGCTTATTCAGCAAATGGATTATAACATATTTGTCTCTTAATTGTACTTCAGCAATGATTAAAACTACTTTGTTAGATACTTGACATTTTGAAAGAATTCTGACTTGAGTTCAGACTCAAGAAATAGAAATACAAAATCAACAGAAATAAACAACTCAAGTAAGACCAGAGACACATAGTGTATATTCTTCTTCATGACTATGGCTTCTGAGAAATTATTTTTCAGCAGACCAAAGCAATAATTCCACTCTACTACCAAGCACATTTTTCTTGTGTCATAAGATTAAGAGACAAGATAGTTTATTATCTCATTTTACATACTTTGTGTGTCAAAAACAAACTTAAAACCTGGAGTGAGAAGTAAAGCTGCTCTTTGAATAGGGAAAACTCTTTCTGATTATAAATAAATGAGTCTACTCAAAAGCCATGATTTTCTTCATTCTTACAAAATAATAATGTTCACAGAAATTGTTTCAAAACATTTTTCCCATGGGTTGTGGTTGAAAGAAATTAATCTTATTTACAGTACTTTATAAAAAAGAGCCACCCCAGAAAAGTTCATGAATATCTTCTTAGTGTAATTAAAATGTGGTCAATAAAAATGAACAATTTAAAGATGGAGAATTAGAATTTGCATGAAGAAAAATACATTTGTAATATAGGCACATGAGATTTTAGGAAGATTAATTACCTGAAGAAGCAGACAGCCTGCAGGGTAATGCCTACCTGAATCTCCCCAAAAGGCTGGTGGCTATGGCGACACCATTTAATCTACTTAGTAAAAATGGGCCATCTACAAAATCCCTACATCCAAATTTCTGACATCCTTTAGTGAGCAAACAATCAGCAAGTACAAATTCTGGATTCCAATCTCAGCTTCTCATGCATATTATTCAGCAATAGTTTTGTAACCCATTTTTGTTTTCAGTGAGCTTGGACAGGACAGTACTTCCAGCTATGACATGCCTACCATATTGTTTCAAAGGGAACAAAATTTTCTGCCATAAACAGTGAAAAGCTGAGCTCACTCACAGTAATCTCAAATGATCCTCTAATAGTAAAGAAAGTTGGAATTTATGAAGGATTTGTCATTAATGCAAACAAACTCTGTTTAATCAAGCTCCCTGTAGATAAGGGGACTTAAATAATATGATACGAA
Organism: Galbula dea; assembly: GCA_013399015.1. Taxonomy (NCBI): domain Eukaryota; kingdom Metazoa; phylum Chordata; class Aves; order Piciformes; family Galbulidae; genus Galbula; species Galbula dea. The sequence goes on from VWZX01001727.1 coordinate 1,045,568, forward strand.
TAAGCACTATAATGATTTGAAGTTTCAGAAACATCATAAAGATCAGTGAAATAAACAATACTTAAAACTTCTGTAGCACTGACAGCAAAAACACTTATGTGGTAAAATTCTTAAAAAGCAGGAAAGCAGAATGCACTACAGCCACCTACCTATTGCTACTTTCAAAAACCAGGCAGAAATAAAATTATTTTCTAAAGTTCTTTTTAGAAAGAACATCATATTCTGTATCATATTCTGCTGAACAGAATATGACAAAATCTCCAAGTATTTCAGTGACAAAAACAGAACCCTCAGAACACCGTAAATATGGACAGAAAAATTAATTTCCACTGCTAAAGATAAGTGTTGATTTGAGTTTAGTCTTAAAAGAACACGTTACCTGCTTTGAAACACATTTTACTTTATTTTACATGTAATTACCTACAGATCATTGATTGTATTAAAATGCTTCATTCTTTGCTATGATTTTCATGCTTCTTCATTTTATCTCTGATAATGTTAAAAATCTTATTTTCAGGGACATCCAGGATATAAAGTTATCCTTGTATATACCCTTAACAATTGCATCACCCGCTGTCTGTACTCCAGTAAAACCACCCTCAGTAAAATCCTTAAGGACCTCATCAAAGCCTATACTTAAAACCCATTGAATCCCCATCCTCCTTGATTTATCAAATTACTTCAAAGCATATACAACCTTTTCTTTTTCTTAAAACACTTAATTATAAAAAATGTGACTGAAGAAAAGGTTGGCACTTGCATCAGAGAGAATGAGGACCCAAAGTTACCCCTTCTGTTTTTAATCTTTTTCTCTATGTCTTCACAGAAGCTTGACACCAGATAGCTCAAGTGGGATGCATATTTTTCTTCTGCAGAAAGGGAAATCAAAGAATGATTTTAAAAGTGTACTTTTTCATAGAATCATAGAATCATCATGGTTGGAAATGACCTTCAAGATCATCAAGTCCAACCAACAGCCCTACACTACTGTTATCTCTAAACCATCCCCCTAAGTGCCACATCTACCTGTTTTTTTGAAAACCTCCAAGGATGGTGACTCCGCCACCTCCCTGGGCAACCTATTCCAATACTTCACCTCTCACTTGAGCTACTCAGACTAAATAATAAAAACAGATTTGACAGAAGACAATACAAAGCATCTCCCTGACAACCCTTTGAAAAACACAGGAGGAAAGGGCAAAAATTAAACTCCTGTGGAGAAGTCCTCTCTCAGAGGTCTTGGTGCGCAAGGGAGACATTAGCAAAGGTAAGACCATTGAAGTGACAGCACTTTGACACTGCTTTTTGAGGGCTGTTAAAAACGGGAGCCCTGCTATGCCCTCCATTGGAGGTCTCCCCTCTCCACAGCCCCTGAGTCTTAACCAAATGTGGCAAACTGCTCATTAGGTTGAAAGGACAAGGACAGGCCAACATCTAGGCTTCTCAGACACCCTCTTAAATGTTAGTTCACTCAAGCTGGAGAGTCATGGCCTTTTCTTTGTATGCATAAAGAAATTAATAGGAATTATGACTTTTAAATTGAGTTCTCTGCTCTAGTAGGCCTTAAGGGCACATCAAACCCCTCCTGAAAGCACAGACTTTTATTTTCTGTTTGCAGAGTGAGAAAGCAAAGAGAAAAAAAGGACTTTGGAAATTAAACTAGGAGATACTGTAAGACCAAGAGGAAAAAAGTCAAAAAATGCACCTGTATTTCATGCATATCTATTTTTGTTCTGTCAGTCTTCCACTATTACTAAAGACAGTAAAAAAATAAGAGAATATTTAAAATCTGAAGTGAAAGGCCAGAAATAGGTGAGAAATGGCTTATGTTATTCTCTTCTTCATTAAAAAGAAGCAGAATTCACAAAAAAACCACAGAAGTCAGGAAGGCTGTGTGGTTTACAGAAAGAACCAATAATCATGATTGGTGACCAATATTCCAATAGAGCAAGGGAGCTGCAGTCTCAAGTGCTGTGTTCATAGCAGGCAAGACAGGAACAACTCTGTCCATCCATGCCATCTAATATAGGGCTCCTCTGCTCCTTAACAGAGCTTCATGACCAAAAGCAAAGGTTGGCTCTCTGTAGTCCCTGGCACCACGGTAGAAGCCTAATGGCTAACCAGCATCAGTGCTTTCCACTCTCCTCATAAGCTGATTAACACTGCCCACCACCTATACAGGGAACCTGACATGCCAAAAGCCCAGCAACACAAATGCACTGCTAGAGTTTAACATCATTCAACCCAATCCCCTTCTTACAGTCAAGCATATGTAACAGAGGTCTGTAGAGATCAGTTTCTCTATAAAGCTTCTGCTTCAGTCATTATCAAAGCATGAACACTCAGTCACCTTCTCATAGGTAGAAGTTCCTTGATATTTCCTTATGAACTGACTGTAATTGAGAAATGCTGATGCTATTTAATAATACATATGAGATTAGGTCAGTCATCTTCTGCTAAAGAATGTTATTTGCATCTGTTCTCTAAATGTCAGGTTGAAGTAGTTTCACACTGTGGGACCTCCACACGTTACTCTGCAAGGCATAACAATGTTTAACATAAAACCACAACTGCTTTGAGCCATCAGAACCCCCATATTACAACCCAGCATCAGGTCTTATTTCTAAAGTGCAACTACAACCACTGAAAGCCCACAGAGTCTGCCTTGATAAATACAGGAAGGAAATCTCCCACAGCAACACTTAGAGGGAGCAGGAAGTAGTGGGCTTTAATGCTGTCCATATTTATCTTCAGACAGTTCTGGTGTCTCTAACTATTCAAGGAAGCTGTCTTTACTAACCAAACGTTATGTCTGCACAGCTCTCAACAGTCCCCTACAGAGGTGCTCAGTTTAGCATGGACAAAACTAACCTAGGTACTAAGAATGCACATAACTCCCTTACCACAGCACTCCATGAGTAATTGTACCCAATTTCTCAGTAAAGCTGACTAGCTGGGCAGTAAAACACATTTATTGTACAGCCACCAGCACCTCTTGGGCACAACTGCATGTCCATTGACTGCTTTATGGACATGTCTTTACAAGACACGACTTGCTAACCTTGAAGAATGTCCCTGAATGACACTAGCACTTTTCTCATTTTCAGACTCCTGCTCAGAAGATTCTTCATATGTGAGGATTGAAAACACACTATTGCCTTGTGTCCAGAAAATGAATCAACAGACCCTTGATATAAATGCTTGATCTTCCCCTATGAAATCCTTTAAGATGACCTTGCAAGTTCCTCTTCAGTTGTTTTCAATCATAAACTCCTAGCTCGGAGGTACAATCACATGCTGAGATTCCTTCAAAAAGAATCTCTTCTCTGATCCTGTCAGCATCAAGATTTCCTTCAAAAAGATTTCACTTTCTTTATTATCTGATAGGAAATTCTCAATAGACTGGAAAAAGAAAGGTTTCTTTAAAAAGTGTTAAAACCTGACTTTTTATTCCCCCTCCCCCCATCAAACATCAGTTAGGACAATGACACTACCAATAGACCAAATGCCCAAAAATAGTATTGGTTCAAATTCAGAAAAAACAACCAACACTGTTTACAAAATTAGAGAAACAAAAGAATTACAAACTAGCACAGGAAATCATAATGTGCTTCTGGAAGAAATAGCCCAGCTCAGAAAAAGAGAGAAGCCAGAAAAATGTTGGTTTCTTGAGAACTGGATTCAGTAAACACACACAAAAATCATTAACAACTTACTACTTATTTCCTCTTATTTATGAAGAAAGACTCTCAATTCCTACAGCAGGGCTCCACAGAAACATTGTCATGAAGAAAATTTATTTTAAATAGAGCATTATCACATTATGATGCAGAATCGGTTGAGGCTTTAACAAATATTATATATCTATTTTTATTAAAATTGCATACAAAATTATATTCAGTAAATAACCTTGAAAACCCTGAGTTAATTTGTTTTTTAAAATAAACTACAATTTTAGTATCTAGAAACACACAACTTTGAGGAAAAAAACATTCAGATCTAAAAAAGTCTGAATTTAGATGCTCAGCCATGATGGCTTCACATATTAGACAACCTCTAGCAGCAGAAGATAAATCAGATAACAGCAATAAAACATAGTTTTATTTCATCTGATTATGTAATATTAGTCTTCTCTTTCTCTCTCTTTTTATATCAGTGCTTTATTGCTGAGGCTTCTCTTCCCATTCTGAATGATGGACCTCACATTATTCTTGGAATTTCACATATATGGAATTTAGTCCTTCAAAAATATTTTTTTGTTTTAAAACTTACCTAAAAACATCTGCCACATACTTACTACTGAAACATTAGAGTATTAGTGAACTGAAAGAATATAAAATATGTAAATGTTCTACAGGTCTTCATCAAATTTTACCTTGTTTCACTTATCAGATTTTATTTATTGAATGAAACTTTTCTAAAAAACTGTGATATGAAAATCAGAAAGTAAAGAGTAGCTCAGTTACTTGTTTATGATGAGAGACTGCACCATTCAGCTAAGACTGGAAGGTTTAGAGTAGACATATCCCCAAGGAACAAAGAGAGTCAAGAGCTAAACTGTATGATGCACTGGCACAAGACCTAGTCACTGCAGATACAACTTAATTTTGGCATTAGTGGGAAAGAGGTAAGTGCAAAAGGAATGACAAGTGGACACAGCCCAGAAAAAGAAGAAGATGGTTAAAACCAGCAGGGAGTATTCTTCCTTTTACTCTTCTTGAGCAAGAGTAGCAAGATGTTCTTCTGTGCCTTGCCTTTACCAGGAGGATGTGCAAGGAAAATGCTGTTGAAGGACGCAGATAGAAACAAGTCCTGCTAAGGGGCAAGAACTCCATGCAAGCAGCACCTGCAGACTGATGAGCATGGCAAGCTGCCTTTCCCATTGGCCCTTCTCTTCTCACCAGGCTGGTTTTTTAATCCTCCCTTGGGATTAACAAACTCTGGGGTTAAAATCTCCAGCCAATTGATTCTGCTCTACTAACACCGTTTAGTTGTGCTTTGCTTTTTAAATGTATCATTGTCTCTCTCTTCCACTAACTCCCAATCAAATATCATTCAATCAAAAAAAATTGTATTTTAATTAGGTTTGAGAGGCACTTCTTGTGTAAGAGACTAGTGAGGCAGCAGCCAATTCCTTTAAAACATTTGCCATTTGTCCTCACAGTTTATATGCTAGCAGAGGCTGAAATAATTTGTGCAATAACCAGCTGGATCTCAATATTTCTCTCTCAAGCTGTTGGTTCGTTCAGTTTTCTCCTTCTCTTCAATACAGTAGTTTTCCCACTGAACTTACTGTTCCTTAAATTCCATCTGTGCTTTCAAACTATTACCCATCTGTGCAGCATGAACTGCAAATAAACCTTCGACCGAGCACTGAGCGAGCATACTCTGGTTTTGTTATACTCTGTAGCCTCTTTCAAGAGCTGGTGAATAATCATTAAACAAGACTGACATTAGTTCAACTCATACAACATGGTTCTATTTATTTCTCTGTTGTAAGAAAAGAGGAAATTAAATCCTTCTTTCTAGTTAACAAATACTGGTAATTTTTGATGTTAAAATGAAACTTCTTCCTAAATATAGTAAAGCACTTACACTGGTAGCTGTGCCCTCTGAGTAACCAGGCTGTCAGTTTTAGAAGTAGTTACTGCCTTTCTCTGTACTATGTCAGTGCCCAGGAGTACCACCCAGAAGGACGCACAGACCCTCCCTTCACTGAGCACAGAGGTCAGCTCTGCCCACCTGCTGGAGTGCTCTGCCGTACCACCAGTCTCACCGACCCCACACAGTTGTACATCATGAAGCTATCATGAACTTTTGCTCACAAGATCTATGACTTGATGTGTCACAACTTCTGGCTTCTCATCACTGTACAAAATCTACATCTGCATTTCTCAGCAAGGCAATGTGAGGCATTTCAAGAAGGCTTTTAAACAGTAAGCAATGCAGTGATCACTCTACAGGGGTTTTATTTCTGATAACTCAGTTTTCCTTTTTTCAGTAGATATGAAAAAACAGCAAAGATTATATATTCGGCATAGATTTAACAGGAACATTTTCATTTAATGTGTTCTAACTAAAGTCACAACAAATGATAGCACCACCTTTAAAGACACAGTCTAGCAGTCAGGTCACATGTCAGTCTAGGTCTCATAGAATGATATATAGACAAGAAAACAACAAAAAAACATTCACTTGTATCACAGAACATGACAAACATGTTGCAAGATTAAACAGCATTTAGTTGCATGTGGCTGGTTGATGAGAAGCTGGACATGAGCAAGCAGTGCGTGCTGGCGGCCCAGAAGGCAAATCGCATTCTGGGCTGCATCAAGAGAAGCGTGACCAGCAGATCAAGAGAGGTGATTCTGCCACTGTACTCTGCTCTGGTGAGACCTCATCTGGAGTACTGTGTTCAGCTCTGGAGCCCTCAACACAGAAAGGACATGGACCTGCTGGAGCGGGTCCGAAAGGAGGGCTACTAAAATGATCAGGGGGCTGGAACACCTCCCCTATGAGGATAGGCTGAGGGAGCTGGGATTGTTCAGCCTCAAGATGAGAAGGCTTCGGGAGGACCTAATAGTCACCTTCCAGTACCTGAGGGGGTCATATAGAAAGGCTGGGGAGGGCCTGTTTACAAAGGCCTGTAGTGGTAGGACAAGGGGTAATGGATTTAAATTAGGGAAGAGTAGGTTTAGATTAGATATTAGGAAAAAGTTCCTTACCATGAGGGCAGTGGAACATTGGAACAGGTTGCCCAGGGAGGTGGTTTAGGCCCCGTCCCTGGAGGTGTTCAAGGTGAGGCTGGACAGGGTGCTTGGCAACCTGATTTAGTTAGAGATGTGCCTACTCACTGTAGGGGGGTTGGACTAGATGATGTCTAAGGTCCCTTCCAACCCTGATAATTCTATGATTCTATTTGTTCCTTAGCAGGCCTATTCTTAAATAGCTGCAGTGATGATTCCTCAGCAAAATGGGATATAATATTTGCAAATGCGAATCTCTTAAGAAAGCAAATGGGTTATAATACTAATTAAGAAATCACTAAGCAACCATGCATGACCTATTCCTGATTTGTGCCATGAGACCCTGCAAACTGGAGGCAAATGAGAAAATTCAGCAAAGAGGATGACCATGCTGAGTTAAATGAATCCATCGTTCTTTATTAAATTATTATTAAATTAGCATTTGTACTATAAAGTCTTGTTAATAATGTTTGGTTCAGTTAATACTGGATCCAAATTAAAGTTAATTATGTCAGCAAAGCAGTGCTCTGCAAATACATACTATGAATTCTCTGAAATTCTGCATTAAAAAAATGCAATTTTAAATTACTTTAATCTCAACTGTTACAGTATTCAGAATTGTATTAAAAAGCTATTTGTCATTGTTTGAATGCAAAATGCATCTTGATACAAATATAGGCTCATTCCTTTTCAATTTTTTAATGATTTAAAAAGGCATATTTATGTTCTAAAATCACATTCTGTAATTTTTTTTTCTTTATCTCTTTTCTGGGTTTGTAAAGCAAAGAAGATCTTGTAGGATTTATAATATTTCAAAGTAAGACTTAAGAGTGAATCCTGTGAGAGCAGACTGGAGACTTTTGCTTAATTATGTTATAAGATGTATAATTTTTTTATTTAATACTAAGAAAAACTATTTTACTATACTCTGAATGCACAAGTTTCACACCCACTCTATGCACCAGATATCAAAATAACAATTTGGGTTCTGAAGCTAAATTGCCTGTTGTCACACCTATTTTCCTCATTGCTACTCTTATCTCTAGAAGCCTCACAAAAAACAGATTTGATCTAAATTTCCCTGAAAAATTGTATACATATTAAGAAAACGTTGCCCAGTCTGCTGGTGTATGCTTTTTGCTTCTTTTTCTGTTTCAGTATGATTGCTGAAAGTTCAAATGCAAATGCAATTTCAGCATAGTACTATCAATATAGCATGATCATCTAGCCCTGTGCAGCAGGAGGACCTACCTGTAAAACATATCATATCCTCCTTTCACTACCACTATATCACAAGCCTGCCTGATTTAAAGCAAAACACATTGCCTGTTCAGTTTGTTTTGCACCCAAGCATACCACAAGACTACTTGATTTAGGTTAAAAGGTGAATTATTTTGTAACATCTGTCTGCTTGACATAATTGTATATAAATAGTAAAACTAAGATAACAGCACATGGTCTACAACTACTTGAAGGTATCAGACAACCTGCACAAATCTGCAAATATGCATACTCATCTGAAAGGGCCAGGATGGACAAGCTTTGGGGGATAATACCTGCCTGGACAAGCTGGAACAGATGTGTTCCCACTTGCAAAAAGATGAGGTAATCCTTTGGATCAAACTTGTCCTGACTGATGGAAAATGTTTATCCAAACACCAGTGATGACAGTGGAGCTTGTCAAAAAAGGAAGACACTCCTTTCAGCTTGTTTCTCTCATTGAAGAGCTCTTGACACAGGACATCATGACCTCAAGACAGCTGAGAACCAATAAACACTTTGGCCATCAACACCAAACACAACATCAGACTTGCAATATTGTGTACCCAGGGCTTGGCTAATTTGTTTGACTAATGCTTGATTTCCAGCTGCTGAGCATAAGCAAAGGCTTGTTTGACGTTTTGAGATTTGCCTGGTCTCTCAGTGCAGTCCCATCACAGCAACCTCCAGCTCCCTAACAGAAATAGCTGTAACACTTGGAAACAGAAGGTGCTATATGGAAGAGCCATGCAGTGTACTTGGTGAGGAATATTTTTTATTCACCCCTTTGTGGTGTTACAATATCCCCTCACTCACGGGCCACTCAGTACAGCCTGTGATTCTTCTCCCTGGACAACACAGCAATTGCAAAAGGCAGTGTACCAGAGTGTTAAGGAACCTCCTTAATGTTCCTGCCTCTCATATTGCCAGGGGACAACAAGGGCAATTACATCCTGCAGTGGACCAAATCACTGACGTGCACCGTCAGTACACCTGGCACCCACTCCCCTTCTTATTGTCTTCGACGGTAAGTTGACCCCCTTGCAGCCTGATACACTTCTACTTGGGTCGTGGCCCAAAGGGAGGACACCAGGACCCCAAGATCTGGTAAGTTCTGGGCATGCACAACAGGTGGACAAATCTGGGACTTGCACAAACCAGAATATTGCAATATTTGAGCTAGGTTGAAATGGAAAAGTACCTAATAAATTCGATTCTCTTAGACCCAGTGTCCAGTGATCCAAAATGAGACCCTTTGAGCATTCCTGGATTGTAGCAGGCTGCATCCAGCATTTCCCCTGAGTTGGGAGACTTCTCAGGACTATCTGCTAATGAAGTCAAAGTTAAGGCCTGGACAAGTCAACCTCCTCAATCCTCAACTCCCACCTGTTGAGAAATGCTGATTCACTGTGAATATTTACTCTAAACTCGAAGGGGGAAATTTTGGCTATAGGCTATCCTCTATTAACCATCTCTCCACCTATTTAGCTGTTTGGGTTCATGCATTTAGTTTTATGAGTGCAGGTATTTGTATATTTTACTGGCCAAACATTCCTGTCTCTGCACACTTTGTGTTTCTGCATATACATATGCTTTGGTTGGAGATACCCCTGTAATAACTGAGTGTGAATCATGTCATCCTTGAACCTGTAATGTAAGTTGTTGTTTTACTAAATCACTTGTTACATTAAGTGCTGCTAAGATCAGCCTTTGATTTATCTCATTTTGTTAATAAACCTTAAACTGCTAATAAATCAAACTGTGTCAAACATTTATCCACAACACCCTTATGTATATGTCAGAAAATTCTAGCATCCAGAGGACTTCTTTACAGACTTTTAGAGATGAAATATACTTGCTTTGAACTAGTTTTCATATATGACACGTATGTGTATGAGGAAGTATATTAAAAAGTTCCTGACAGGTTTTCCATTAAAAATCCCAGAATTTTAGAATAAAGACTGAAATTCAATCTTTACTTTCTATGATTTACATATATTAGTCCCTAATTAAACTAAAGCTTCTGAGATGAACCTTCATTCAAAGGACTGGCAGTTTTATAAAGATATGACACATAATTTTATTGAAGACTTACAATCTAGATTAAACCCATCTAGGAAACATTTTACCATCCAATATTCTTGCAAGTTATATTTAGCCAGTAGCTATTTGAATTCATATAATTCATGTATAGTTCATATATTTCAGTTCATACATATACATTGGGATTAAATCTACTTATTTCCCCCAGTATTTTTCTTATGTCAGTAATAGTTCTGGAAAGTGTGAAACCAACAGGTGAGAGGTTGGTGAGCTCCCAATTAACTGGAAGCCATTAAGAAAAAGGGCAGCAGAAGTATGTATACACATGACCTACTGGGCACCAAAAATAGCTGGCTACCCTGTAAAATGTCTACTATCAACTAGTGCAAAGCAAGTTCTACACAACAAATCTCTTTCAAAAACTCAAAGAAGCATGCAGAGACACTGCTTGAGGAGAGATCTTTTGGGACACGTGAAAAAACACTTCTTCATGCAAAGATGAAAAATTTGGTTAAAAAAGTAAATGTTTGAAAAATAATTGTACATCTTTCATTGAATGCAAAAAGGCTCTTTGAGAACTCTCGTGGAGTCAAAGCCTGGCTGTGAGGAATGTTTATTAACAACAAAACAGCTTTGGTGTCACTGGAACTCTAGGAGATGGCTCTACTGAGAATTGTAATAGCTCTTTTGTACTCTATAAATAAATAGAGAAAAAAAAGTCTACTGACATTATAACAGCACTTACATTAACTTAAACCCTGCCATGTCAATGCAAATGTATGTAACCTTCCAACGAAAAAGAAACAAATACTTCACAGGTGCTATCTTCAGCATATACACTCTCTGATGCAGTGACCTGACACAACCAGGAATTTACTATGTTTCAATGGAATTCAAAGTTGCTGTACATTATATTCTCTTGAAGTTAGGAAGCAAGACAGTCTGACAGCGATAATTTTCCCTTATGTTGCAGTTGAAGGACATCTGTGGCCATTCTGGGTTTCTATGCAGCATTCACCCACAACATACCTCTGTAAAAAATCTAGATGCATGGGGTCAAAGGAAAGTACTACATATTGGGCATTCACCCTGTTGCTGCTCTTGAGTTTGATATTTCAGGATCAATTATATTTAGGTTTGAAGTCCCTCTCAAGACTAGCTACTCCTACTGTCAAGAAGGGGGGGAGGAGGGGGGGTGGAGAGAGAGAGAGAGAGAAATAAAGAACTTAAACACAGCTAGAACAGCATGAGCAGCAAGCCCAGGTTCAGCTCTCCCAAAGCACAGAGTCAGTGTTCAGAGACCTGCAGTGTACCAACCTGGGGTTGGGACAGACCAGGTTAAAAACTCTCAATGTCAGTCTTTGTTTCTGAGCACAGGTCTAAGCCAAGAGGTTACTTCAGAGAAAGTCCAGGCTAAATAATAAAAATTAACTTCAAGAATAATCAACTTGTGGTTGAACAGTGCACTGGAACTGCAACAGAGCTGTCTGGGAAACACATACAACCAGCAAGATTTCTTCCTGGCCAGAAATAAATTGCCTTATTTAACAACTTCTACATCTGTCTTATTCTGGTTTTTGCCTCTGATCTGAGTCCTACACACTTGAATCACTGTAGATGCACAGTGGACATTCTTTGTATCCTGGAAACTTTCCCTCCTAGCTGTTGCAGCTATCAATCAAGTCAGAAGCTTTCATAACATTTTTAATACATCTGTACTGCAGTAGTTTTCAAATACTTTTAACTACTGATATCAAATCAACAGCTTTGATGTCTAGTTTCAGGGTTTCAGCCACTGCATTTAGGCTTTCTGTTGTCAATGCTAAATATGCTAAACATTTTAATAGTCATAGTCAATGTACACAGCTTTGACCATAAATTAAACCTGTCATGGTAAATTTAAATAAAGTGGAGTAAATGTGAATGAGAGAGACTAACAGGGAACTGTTAGCTAGTATTGACATGGTCCATCAAGGATTTGCTACTAATCCTGATAAAAATAATATTCATATTCTAAAAACATAATGATAAGTTATTTTGGAAAATACTAGGAAAAGAAGAAGCTTAGAAGGCAATCCCTTTCTCTGGAGCAATGCTACTACAGTTGTCTTGTTAATCTGCCATTCGAGCAGTATAAAATCTACTAAGTAATATGTGACTGATATGCAAAGTATTATGGAAATCATATGCAAATTACAATGATTGACAGAAGGTCAAAGCAGCATGCCATTAATATTCTACTAGTGGTACTAGAATTACTGTAAAATACTGTCTGCACACCACCAAGACAATTAATGACATTCTCCACACGCACTTGAACCCACATTACATTTTTTGTAAATCTTCTTTATTTCAGACACAGTGAAAAGAAACCTTGTCTAGTGACTTCAGCATTTTAGCTTTCATCAGGATATACAGAACATTTCCAGCTGATAAGGACTAACCCTTCCAGCATACAAAAGTTTCCAAATGCCACTCTCACACATTACCCAGGGGATGTACATTTTAATCTCACTCTTAAGATGTCTGTGTCTCAGCAAGCCAGTATTTTACAGCAAGCTGATTAAGCACAAGTATAACTTTTTGTTTTATTTTCCCTTTCAAAACACATCATCTGTACTAAAATTAAAACATTGTTACACATAGCAATGCACAGTCAGCTGTGAAGAGTAATACAAGAGCCAGATATTTAGCAAGGGAGTGTGGGAAAGTCCACATTCTCCAAGCAGAGTCATCATGCTCCTCTTTAACAACCACCTCACACCACCTTGGGGCCACATTTATAGAGAATGAAACTGACATTTTGAATGGAAAACAAATCTTAAGCCAGCAAATTAGCAGCACATAACAAAAACAGCAGCCTGAAGAATAAAACACTATGGGTAATAACAGAAGGCTACACACAAGTTCGGAGGAGTCTCAAGTATTTTCCCTTGACGACACAAAGTGACTGTGGACTGACACCCAGGTAGCACTGCTGTTCTCTGAGCAAAGCTCTCCAGGTCCCAAAGCTATAAACCAGACACCTTTCAACAAGCCACTTTTCCCTTCTTATCCCATTCTAGTTCTGTAAGGATCATCCATTTTTGCCCCCCACATAGGAGAATAAAATGAGAAATCATCTCTTGCTTCCTTCAGTTACAACCTGGGTCATCACATGAATGAGCAGGCACAAACCCTTCCTTCAGATGACTCCCTTTCATATTTTTAAGAGTCTGCATAGATTAAATATCACAGCATTTGGTGTCAGATTCATGTATTTTGAATGGATTCAATTTTGGGAGGATTTAACATTTTGGGTACTATTCAAGGGTTCACCATTTCTGAGAATAAAATCCTTTGTACAGAAAAATGGTCTCTTTGAAATCCCAATATATTGTGGCACAGACAACATTTTACACAAGAGTTTAAGAGAAATCCATGTTCTAGTTAAAAGTTCTGTGTGCTGTTTACTAGCATAGCAACAGTCCAGGAAAACTAACTCCATTATAGTTTCATTTTCTGATTAAAGTTTAATAAAGAACAGAGATGAAAATGACTGCATATGTATATGGGGAGAGCAGTGGACATCACCTTCTCTTAGGAAGATTTTCATCCCTGTCTTCCACAGTACTCCTTTATAAATGTTAGAACACTATACTCTGGAGGAGTGGACAACCAGATGGGTAAAACATTGCTGAGATGATAGGGCTTCCACAGTACTGGTTAATGGGTCATACCGTGGCTGGAGGCCAGTAAGAAGTGGAGAGGCAAGGGTCTATCCTTGGACCTGTCCTGCTTAACATCTTTAGTAGTGACTTAGATGAGATAAAGTGCACTCTCTTCAAGTTTGCAGATGACACCAAGCTGCAGGAGCCAGCTGATATGCCTTAGGTAGGCCTACTTATTCAAAGAGACTCAGGTGGGCTGGAGAAATGGGCTGATAGGAGTTTTCAAGGACCTTCACAAAATTCAGAGAGGAGAAATGCAAAGCACAGCCCCTGAGAAGGAAAAACCCTTAAAGGAAAAACCAGGTTGAGGAGGGACTTGCTGATCTCCTAAGGTTCCCTCCAACCTGAATTATCTGTGACCTTACAACCCTAAGAACCATAAGCTTCCTTTAAATAGGCATTACATAATACAAGTTGTGTCTGAAGGTGAAATGTTTTAAGTGTACTGCTGCACCTAACAGTCTGTCTGTCTCTCTCTGTCACACATACTTACACACACACTTTTCCCAACCCTTACATCTCTGCAGTGAAAGGATTATACTGAGGACAATATAACAGTGCCAGTTCCAGCCACTTGAGTTCTCAGCTTGTGAAATGTCCTTTTCCTTCAGCTAATTAAGTTGTCACTATTCAAGTATTTTCAGAGGTACTGGATGCCTGTTGTTTCTTTGCATGCTTGAAAGGAAACAGTTCTCTATGTGTATCTCAGTAGCCCTTTATCAAAAGCAAGAATATCTGCATCCTTGTGAGCAAGACATACAGAAACAGAAATAATTTGTCATGTATTGTGACTCTTTCCCTGTAAGTTAATTTCAGTACAGCACAGTGATCTGTAACAGCTATGTCATTTCAGTTTCCTTTGTCTTGAGCAACAAACATTTCAGACGGAAAGAAAAGAGAGTCCAGTGGCTGGACCAAGAGCTGCAAATCTAGAAGAATCTGCCTCAGTTCTCTAAACTAATATAAGTTTCCTACAGGACCTAAGGGAACCTAGTCAATCTTCTTATATGGAGACTGCCTCCATAAAACTGGAAGGCATAGTAAGATAAATTACTGTCTTACAGTACAAAGCAACATTTTGAAACACTCAAATCCCAGGATAACAAAGGTTGATCATGTAAGTACCATTAATATGGAATCTTCCAATTAAGTTAAGATACAAATGTGATGGATTGTGAAGCAGATGTAAATATTGAGAAATCAAAAATAGAAAATCAAACTCATTTATAATGGTGAACAGAGTCTGCTGCAAAGAAAATCTCTGAGAGGTAAAAATGGTTTATGGGCTTGTTTTTAACAGCAGAAATATCAGGAGCTGAGTTCCCTGTAGTATTTGTGTTTGTTCTGGTATGTTTGCTGAAGGGCTAGCATTGTTTAAAGAACTCAAGTGAACAAGAGCAAGATATCTGTTTTAAAGCTTGCCTATACATAGAACTGTACAAAAATTTCTCACCATTTTCATCAGCCATATGCTAATAACGTTGAGCAACATTTAGAGGGTGATAAAACAGGCAGGTGCTAATAAAATAATAAACCAGCCAGCTGCTAACAAAATAATGAATATGGAATGGCAGTGGTATCTTCATGCATTAAATTCTGAAGATTTGCAGTGAATTCTGTGGGACCAAGCGCTGCTACTACTTCAGACAGACTATCATTCAAACATCACACTTATGCTTGCAGTACCCTTCCTACATGCTCTTGACAGGTGTCTACTTGTAAACACAACAAAACTAGTGCTACTCCTCTGAGAGCACTTTCTTACCACTCACAATTATTTCCAAGGCATTTATTTCCTGTTTGGAGTTGGAGGTGCTGTAGGACAATTGTAATGCCTGCTACACTGTGACCATATTTCAAGGAAGCTTCTCACAAGTTCCACACATCAGATTCTCTAAGGAGATCAGCCCAACCCCATAGCTTACCTTTATTTTTCCAGAGATGTTCCTAGAAGATAAGAAAGTCATTCAGCTTAGTTCTCCATCTAGGAAACTCAGTCATAAATACAAGCTCAAGTCAAAGACTGTAACCATCTCCCAGCTATTTTAATACAAAGTATTTGCTTTTTTATAAAAGCATTTTCAGGTATCTGGACCATTTATATTAGTAAAGAAAAGTTCATTATTTGAGCCCTTATCTATGCAAGGAAGCACAAACATCCATCAACTGCTAAATGTCAGAAGCAATCTGATTGGGATGGGGGAATTACTTAACTCCCTCTTTAGCACGACCCCAGCCAAGCAAGGGGAGGACTTTGAGGAGACTTTTTAAACAATTGCTCACTATGGTAAATCACATTGTTGCTGGCTTTCTGAGTAGCTAAGAAGTGTCCCTTCAAAACATACTAGGAAGGTTTCTCAGAGGCCAGTCTCTGCAGTGCTACAAGACCTCATCCAGGGCCTCAGCAAGAAGACAGATTTTAGCTCCTCCTTTTCCTCTCTTATGAATTGCAGAAGACTCAGCCTCAACTTTTCCAAGGCAGAGTGCTTTCTCTTGTTCCTACAGCACACAGCACAACACAACCTGTGCAGAACTGTCTGGAAGATGAAATCAAACTGAACACTTTAATTTCTTATTTGTGCCTCAGGTGTGCACAAGAAGTCAGAAGTCCATTGCTTCCACTGGGGCTCTCACTGTACAGATAATAATTCATTCTTTAGTGGGGCAGAGAAAAATATTCTATTATTCTTTGACAAATACTACATGATCATGTAAATATCAATTTTGTCTCTCTTGTTTCCTCAATCCTACTCTTTTCTTCTAAAAATTCCCCCTTCTACTAACCTATTAATTTCTTACAAATTTATTCAAAGAACCAGAAAAAATGTAGAGATTACCAGCATCAAGATAGCTTCAGTTATGGTCCTTTGCACTACAAGATGTTTATCAAGTCATCCATCACTCTTTCAGCTGGGGAGCAATGCTAAAACCAAAAGGATGACATTTTTCCTTCTGAGAGCTTATAACTGGTGGTTTTAAGAGCCACCTTTGCATTCCTCAAAAACCATTTTATTTTATAAAGTAATCCACACCATAGATTTCATGCACTGTCAACACATTCTCATCATTGTTTGCCTACACTCTTTGAACTACCTCCTTCCAGCTACTGAAATATTAAAACTGCATTTTCCTCTGTTGTGTCAAAAAGCTATGCAGCTTAACACGACAGTCTTCTATAGTTCCTGAACACCACTCTCTCCAGTTGAAGTGAACATGGGAATTAAAGGCATGATTTACAAAAAATAACAGTTAAAATATAAGAAGAGTGGGCTTGCAGTGGCATGGAAAAGTGAATAGGGAATGATCATCCATTGTTTTTTCATAATATATAACAAATGCTAGTTAGGAAGAATCAGATGAAATAAAGATTAATACCAATGTTTGGACATAGACATAATACAATTATGGAAATCACTGTGACAGGACATGTGGATATCTAAAGTTTATGTGGGTTCAGTTAGATGAATCATGCAAAAAACTATCACAGTCTATTAAACACAAAGAGGTTATCTCTGATTCAAAAAGCTGCTAAATGCAGAGTGCTGCAAGGGTATAACCAGCAGAGAGGACTTCTGAGAGCCTATCCTGTTCTCTACTGTACCATAGGTGTCTATTCAGCACAGAATCCTAGGCTGGATTGACCCAGTACAGCTGTTCCTCTGTTCTCAAGACACAGTAAAACTTGTGGATGAATTTCAAATTACCACCCAAATCCAGTAGTTCAGTAAAGGCACAGACAGCAGAACTGTGACAGTCAGACATGACAAATGTTTTGGAACTGTTTGTACTCAGCTCTTTTTAACAGGTCTTACTAATTTGTTTATTGGTCTGACTTTCATCATTCTTCTGTTAAGCATAATGCTGTAATTAATAACACTATCCTCCCACATCCCTTCCTCTTATAAGGGAGGAAAACATTCATCCTATTTTACAGCTGAGGAGTCAAAGAACAGGGAAATTAGGCATTCCCCTTGAGACAAATCAGTCCATGGAAAGGATAATGTATTATAGAGCTTGCCTGATGATCCATTTGCTCCCCCCATGTCTTGTTTTCCTACATTAGGGACTGTGCAATAAATCCACTGATTTGGGGGATTTGGGCTTGATTCTTGAGTCCTAGTCAAGTGCTTTAGCCAAAGAATATCATACGCTTTCAAATCCAGAAGAGACATCTTACTGTCATTTCATTCAGCATTTCTTTCCCTCACCCTTATGACACTGTGCAGCTACCTCATGGTGTATTTTTAGCTTATTTTGCCAAAGCAAAGACTTTGTTGAGTAAAATGTGTACCACCACATTTTTGACTGCTGTGAAGTAAGTAACAGTGCAAATAACGTATTTCTCTTCAATGGGCAACAGACTTGATAAATGACCAACATTTTCTGCTGGTTCCTCACCTCATGCTAACTTGGGGCAAGTGAAAAAAAGGCTAATTAATCAGCATAAACCAAGACTCAGCTTCCAAATTCTAGAGCCTGTCTGCCTGTATATTCTCTTTGTTCAAGAATACAACATAATATGTTTCACATAGCGAGAGAATACCTTGGAAGATGCTCTTTAGGCACAGTGGACTGAAGTGAAATGCTATACAGCCCAGACTAAAATCTAAATTGTCAGAAATATGTTTGATCCAGTGGATCCACTGGATTTTATTTTTTTGAGCTTTTCCACAGCCTGTGTGTTGCTGTAGTCATTTTTTTTTAAAGTGATGCAAAAAAATAGGCATGCAAGAGCCTGTTAGAATGGAAAACTTTCATTTATTCATTGTAATATAAAGTATAAGCTGCTTTTCCTTTGAAAATGACCTTTTAAAATGACTTTTTAGAGGTTCAGGCTTTCTCTTACAGAGAAAAAAGACTTCACTGAGATAAGGTTGCTAATTAGACAGTGCTGACTGGCATACATAAACAGGTTAGCAGTATTAGCCATGTTACTAAAACCACTCTGATTATTCTGCTTGGGACAACTAAAGAGTAGAATTTTTTCACCTATGTAACACTGAAAAAGAGATTTGCTCAGAAAAAGATAGAGAATTATTTCTCCTTTTTCTGTCAAAATTTAAAATACTTGAAGAAAAAAGCCTTAAAATAACACTTTTTATGTCTTCTATGAAATGATAATATTCAAAACTATCTTTGAATCTGGACTGTTATTTGGTCAACTTCAATACCTGTGAATAATTAGCTTTCAGGAAGACTCATCCAAGCCCATAATTATACACTTGCCAGTTGAAAACAGGAGTAGGAAAACCTGCAATTCAGATGTTCAAGTAAATACAAAGCATGTTCACGTTGATTGAAAACCAAGACAAATTCAGCTTAGAGAATAGATAATTTATTCTCTGATGATGCACAAATCTTAACAGACTTCAATAGGACAGCTCAGTAAATTGGGTGATCTATAGGAAAGATCAGCAAAATGGTTGCTCACATGATAGGCTCATACTAGAAATGTTATAAGATCCCTCAAATGTATGTAATAGTTAATATGATTTTTTCCACTAACAAAGTCTGAGTTTTTTCTTTAATTTAATAATCAGTGTAATATATTCAAATAATCTCATTTTGAAGAGAATCCTCATGGCAGCATAATGTGTCAGCTGCAATTTCCTAGCAGCACAGGCTGAAAGTCCCTAAAAGAGTAAATTACAGTAATTAGTTCTTGAGATGACAAAAGCATTAATCAGCATCTCTGCATCTTTACCACTGATCAAGGTCTCAGCTTGGCAATGATACAGAGACTATAAAAAGGAGCCTTTGTAACAGATGCAAATACTTACCAAATGGTAAATCTAAGAACAACATGACACTTTGTGACCAGATGTATCAAATGAGGCTAAAAGCATTACAGAACCTAAGAGCAAAAGGGAGAGACTAGAAAATAAAGAATCATTTACAATATTCTGCAACATAATTCGTGCTCTGTGAAGCATACCATTAGGACTAGTATTTTTCCAAATATATTAAACTTCAATAAATGAGAACATAATTAAGAATAAATGGAATAACTTCTAAACTACTTAAACACTTGGTCACCAAAAATGGATTACTGTTGTTGGCAGACTTCTCCACTCTTCTAATTAAAGTCAACCATTTAAACCATTTTCTTCCTATTAATCTGACAAGGTTGATGAATGAACTATAAAATTTAACACTCTCTAATGAAACTATTTCCACCTTGTACTTCTTCTCAGTAAATGATGACATTCTGTTCCCCAAGCAAAACAAACAGCCCCATGGATTTCTCAAGGGCTGAAGCCATGAGCAGTGTTTGGCAACTGAAAATCCAAATACACCACTAGCTGCTTTTCAGTAACTTCACTGAGAGTGGAGATTACCTTCACTGAAGACATTAAGAACATTACATATTTCCTAGGAGAAAGTCCTTCCTGATCAAAATCAGCAATCCTTATAAAAATGTAGCCTGACCATTAGTCACTATTGAACATCATAAATAATTCAGGATATAAAATATATAACAGGAATGAAAGTTGCAAGAGAGAAGCAAGTCTTCCATAATGACAGCAGTCATGCTCGTGTCAGAGGTGGGATCTGGGAAGTGTGTGTATCAAGTCTAACACACAGTAATGGCAGAAAAGTTGCCAAACCAAAAGAGCCATAACCATTTTTATCCAAAAACTGCAGTTCAAGTGGGAAAAGACTCATATTGCCTCACAGTTGCAGATGTCATCAAGAAGTGGATCTGTTCAGAGGCTTCTGCAGCCAGAGAAAATACAAAAGTATTCCCATCTTTCAGGGACAAGGCTCTTGCCTTCAGAGTAAGGATTTTCTGTGGAATTGGGAGTTCAGGTTTTGAAGCATGGAGACTGCACAGACTCTCCAGGCAACCTGCTCCACTGCATGACTGTTCTCACAGGAAGAGTCTTATATCCAGTCTGAACACCTCGTGTTGCAACTTATGCCAATTATTTCCTGTCCTCCCACCATGCACTATTGTGAAGCTCTTTCGTCTGTCTTCTGGTTAACATTCTCCTAGGTATGGGAGGACTGCTGTGAGGTCCCCTGGAAGCCATCTCTTCTCCATACTCAGCTCCCCCATCTTCTCACAGGACAAATGCTCCAGCCCCTGATCAGCTTAATTGACCTCTGCTGAAGCCACCCCAGCTTATCTAAGTCTTCTTGCACTGGGTGACCCAAAACTTGAGCCAGTCTAAGAAGCACTAGATAATACTGTCTCTTTTATCTGCTGGCTGTGCCCCTGCTCATACAGCCCAGTAGGCTCCTGATTGTCCCTGTCACCAGGGCACGTGACTGGTTCATGCTTAGCTGCTCATGAGGGCCCCAAGTTGTAGCAGGTTGTGTGACTTGTCACAAAGAGAGCAAAACAGAAGCATGTAGCACCTGAGACCCTCTTTCCTGCAAAAGCATTGATAACTTGACTAATGAGCTAGTTTAAGATCACGCTTTCAGGGGTAAAGACAGGGGAAAATCACAGGTTCTTCCTAAAAATCTGGGAAAAACCATTATCCTAAAGAATTGTTTAATATACCAGGCAATATGCTATCTTTCACAGAATCACAGAATAGCCCGAGTTGGAAGGGACCCAAAAGGATCATCTAGTCCAACTCATGTTTAGGCACAGGACTAGTCCATAGTCACACCATGTGCCTAAGTGCCCTGTCCAAGTGCTTCTTAAATTCTGTGACAGTAAGGGGCCATGACAGCCTCCCTGGGGAGCCTATTCCAATGCTCCACCACCCTCTGGGTAAAGAAGCTCCTATGAATATCCAATCTAAATCTCCCCCAGCACAGCTTCATGCCATTCCCCTGTGTCCTGTCGCTAGCCACCAGAGAGAGGAGGTCAGCACCCACCCCTCTCTCCCTGGTGAGGACGTTATGGTCTTTGGGGACCATAAAATCACTGAGGTGTGATACTTATCCACCTGGAACTGGACAGTGATAAGGCCCTTCTGAATTCAGTATTAACTGTCTGTTTAAAGCTTTTGTGCACTGCCTCATGCACCTTAGGTCAGACTTTTAAAGACACCAAAATAATTCTCCATGGATACTTTTAATATAGCATCAACTGAGATAAGAGTAAAAATGTACCACATAAAGATGCACTACTGGGAAACCCCACAAACAGCTCTAGATAAAATCCTCTGCTAAAGGTGATTACTACCCTTGCCTCTGCTCTTCCTACTGTAAATTATGCACTAATTAATGTATGCTTCCTACTACAGAGTGGCATTAATATGACAAGAAATAAGAACACAAACACTATAAAAAACACACAAAACCCAGCTGATTAGCCCCCATTACTGAATAAGGAACTAATCATAATTAGTTTTACTAATTTAAGCTATTCCTAGATCTTCTAAGAGGCTTTTTATCATTGTAACTCCTTTTCTCATACCAGAATATGATCTGAAAACCTGAACAAACCCTGCCTTATCTTTTAAGCATCATAGATGTCATATCTAAACCCAGTAAAGGAAGAAGATGCCGCTTCACAAAATAATCTCATTTGCTCTGCCATCAAATGGGAACTTTGTTTTGCTGACTTAGCACACAGAAATAAACCCTCAATTCTGAAAACATATTTAGGATGAGAGACTTAAGGACTGGAAAAGAAAATTAAACCAGCTTTAATTAAAACAACAACAATGAAGTGAAATATATATATAAATACATATAAAATTAATATCAATTTCAACTCCCCCCTGATGGCAATCATATCATTTTCTCCACTGATGCTGCGGGCAGGCACTGTGAAAGTTCCAGACTGGACTCAGCAGCAGATGGAAACTGGATTCAGAAGCTGGATCCTGGAACTAGATTCAGGAATGAATGGATTGGGATTGAAGGCAGAACAGATCAAGTCCTCCTCAGACACCAGACACTGAAGGAAAGAGCTTGACACTCATGATCCTTCAGCTTTATACTGCATATGACATATATGGAATGGAATACCTTGCTGGTCAGTTTAGGGTCACCTGTCTTGTCCACTCCTCTCCACAGATGTGACCTCTTATTAACTGCACCTCCAGTATGGCACACAAGATTTAGCAGTTACCTTGGTTTCTACAGGAGTAAGCACAAGCCACAGCCTATCTGCATACCAATCCTTAGTATTAACTATGAACATCCAATGCTATCACTACTAGAAGCAGACACTGTCTGCAGAAACATGCTGTTAATTTCAGAAAGTGCAGTTACTTAGAAAAGACTGAGCTGAAAAGTAAAATCACTGAATAGAATTAGTTCTGTTCTAACTCAAACCTGGACAAATATTTTCTCTAGTGTATGCTTTACAAGAAATCTTCCTCAATGTATTTAAACTTTCAGAATTTCAATGAACAAAATAGGACAGACTTCTTTTAATCTACTCTTTTGTTTCCATGCAAAAGAAAAATTGGATACTGAACCAAGTATTATGTTAAAAGACTTGTAATATATGGTATTATATGTATGCAGCAGTGTCTCAACTCACTAGACAAAGATATGACAGCAGATGGGACTCTTTCCCTCAAAATATTCTTCTAGATCATTTTCTGAAAATGCATTTCTACAGGTAGAATTTAGTGCACACAGCTTCACAAATTTCAGGGGAAAAAATGCAAACAAGTAATAAACAAACTAAAGTGCTGACATTACCAACAAGTTTTTGTCATTTGAGTAACAGGGATGTAGACTTCGAACAACAGTATAAAAGAGCTGATATTAGTAATCTCTGAAATGAAATTGTGCTGCTAGGTAATTCTGACAGCTTTCAACCACAGGTAGCTCACACTAATGAAGATGGATGCTATATTAGCAGAGGGATGGTGGAAAGTTAAAACACTGCACATCAAGGGAGCTGGGTCCTGCTCTTGTATGACTTTGGACTCATTTTGAGGGACAGCTTAATTTTATTTTTTTTCCTAAAGCATTGGAGGTTACCTCTGGGTAAAAGCAAGACAGAGAGGATGCAGGAGCATGGATGCTACTGCCTTACTGCAAGTTCAATTGACTCTTCAGATTTCACATCAGAAGGAATTTGAACTTCTCCAGAAGAATCAGCTGGGGTGACTGGACTTTTGACAATGTGATTGCCTCTTGGGATCATCCAGGAGTTGTAGCTGGCTAAATCCTTGTCATCTCAGAGATGCAGGACATGGGCAACTCCCTCAACCTCTCTTATTTCGTATACTGTGACATTGTACTTGCCTCTTTTTGGCCTTTCACTACTTTGGTCTTGACTTAGCAGGCTAGATTCCTACAGAGCAGTAGAAATCACTTTGTAGTTGATGGTATGTGACTATCTTTGCAGCAGATGTTCTGAAAACATCTGATCCTATGAGACAGTTGTTCTGTGAGCCTCTGAACAAGACATCTGTCGTAATAACTGTAATAATATTCAGTAATTGCAGGAGATTAGGCTCAACAACAGAGTCAGTCTACACCTATCTCACCTCTGTGTAACAAATTTCTTCTTTGCAATAGATAAATACCTTTTTCCCACTCTTAAGAATGATTTCTAGCCAATCCATTAATTGGAAAGTGTTACGAAGCCCTCAGGTCCCAAAGGGCCTGAAAAAACAATCAGAGCAATGAATTAGTCTAAACTCTAGAAAGTGCATACAAAGCCTTTGAAAAAGAAGTCATTGCACTACAAGCTCCTCTTTGCTTCTCCAATTGCAGAACACAGCTCTCATCAGCTGGTGACAGATGACCAGATGACACAGAATCACAGAATATTAGGAGTGGCAAGGGACCTCGAAAGATCATCTAGTCCAACCCCCCTGCCACAGCAGGATTCCCTAGACCAGGTGACTTGTTTAAAGCAAAAAACAACACCCAGAGACTTCAAGTTTCCTCCTGTTTCCCTCAAGTCCCAGCACATGGGTTAAGGATAGTGGATCTGCAGCTTGCCTTATTACACATAGCAACAGCAGATACAAGAAAGACCTTAGAAGAGGCAAACATAGGAATTTCAAAGCCTTAGAACTGCTTCCCCAAAGCAGCCAGCACTAAGTATAGCTAAGTACGTAGGAAGTACATTTCTGTTTTCTGTCAGGAGGCAGTTTTGTTGAGTTGGTGGCTTGAGATTCTTGAGGCCTCAACCAAACTATGATTGTCTCTCCTAGGTTTTGAAGGAAAGGATGAAGAGGCTGTTGCCTTTACCAACACTAGTGAAAAAAAGAAACATTGTTACTTAAATGTTCAGAAAAATAATAGTATCTACAAATTCTGCAATGACCTAACTAGCTGTTACTACAGAATCACTTCAACTCAGAGGACTCAGCTAGTGTTGCCAATCAGAAAAGACATCAAAGAGAAAGCTGAAATCTCAGAATATTGATGTTGACGCTTTAGTACTTAAGAGGCAAAGTGATTGATGTCTGGCTCAAGACTGTCAAAATCTAAATTCTGCAAAGTCAAGAAGACAAAGGGGGGATTAGTTTTGTTTAAAAATGAATTAGCTTGGAAGCACCAGCCCCAGTAAGAAACAAATGAGAATGCACTCTTGCCCTACCCACTGCTAAGCTAGGTATCTTCACCTGTTTGTTGTCAAAACTCTTTTTAGATTTAACCATCGAAGTACTTTCTCCTCTAGTAGCAATGCGTGGCCAGGACAGGGGATAGCTGCTTTCATCACTGCACAAGAAACTTATCTTGTAGAACTACTTTGCTGTATTCTGAAGTCTGAAAAATACATGATGATTTCAGATAACTCTTCAGTTCTCTTGGACTGATACTGACAAAACCTTTTGAAACTGATGAGTTCTCTAAATAGAACATAACCTCATTGGACTGTTAATTACCTACAAGTCCATGCCATTACTTCTGCTTAGTACTTTTATTTAACATTACTCCTGAGGAACTATACTGACACTCCAAAACTCAGATATTCAGCATTTGACTGACAATGTGGTATTCAACCTCACATGCTTCTACTACAAAAGAAGCTCACTCACTTGCATAGTGCAGTATGATGATCTCCCCCTCAGCAGCCTGCAGATGCACACACACCTTCTTTGCAGATACCACTGACCAGTTACTTTTTATCAAGTCATATCAAAAAGCCAGAACTCATGATACTGAGCTGTTATTCCCAGTAGTTTCTTAGTGGAACATCTTGCTTGAAGAAATTTAGCACCATTACTCCTGTCCTTTCCATGACCTAACAGAGTATTTGTCTCATGCAGCAAAGAAGGAGCTTTAGAGGTCAGGGCATGAAGCAACCACTAAGACCAAGTCTTACTCTTTGAGGTGTTACACAAACCTGCAGCAAATTACAGATACTATCTTCTGTAAGAAATAAGCTGTACAATCATGAGATGCACAGATAAACTTCAAAAACCATCTTACTAGGTTAAATAATCTGCAATTGCAGAGCTATAGAACAGCCATGAGAAAATTCACGAACAACAGAGTAATTCAGGTTTATTTCATTAATAGAGGTTTTAGGGCCACGAATTCTTTGGACATGGAATATTTTGTATGTTATTCATATATATTCATGTATGTTTATTTGTATATGTTTTTTATAGTTAGCAGAATTTTTTAATCAGTATGCAGAAGGCTGAAAAGAAGCAAGCCAACAAATATTAGAAAGCCACAGTAGTTTGGGAATCATGATATCGTCATCAACACATTGAGAAACAGCAGCAGACTACAAATTCAGTTTGTCTTACTTTGATATGCAATTGCAACTAATCATTTTTGTTATTGTGTGTTCCCTAGGGCAAAACTTAGAAGTTCCTTATCTTAGGCCCACAAGGTATGGTACAGACAATTTTTTTGTCCCCTTTCTTTGTTCTTAAAGAGATTATCACTGTGCATGAGATGTAATAATCATGTTCAGCAAGGCTCCATTCCTTCACCGGGCAGCACGCAGAGGTCCATGTTTCCCATGAAGCCCTTCAAAATCAATAGGCATATTACCTTCACAGAATGATTTGCAAAAGGAATGCTTAAGGTTTGCTATAATTCCCTTCTGGCTATCTTTATATTTTCCTAAGGTATCATCCTTCTCCTGTGTCCTGACAAGCAAGGAGAAAAAGGAGGCTTTGAAAAAACAAGCTGAGTGGAATTAGGAGGAGTAAATAGTGTGCTCACTGGGAAATAATTAAACACCATGAAGCAGGAAGAAGGCTGGAGGTGCCTAAAAGGCACTATAATTAAAACCTAATGCATGTTAACTGTGAGTGAAGCATTAAAGTCATTGACATGAATGACAAAACTCCCACTGAATTCAATAGGGACAGGATTTTACACTGTAAGTGCTCAACAAGAAGGCCAGTTCAGCTTCAGAGAGATTGATTGGGGGTTTGAGGATAAAAAGAAACCTCGATGAAAGTGGGAACTGGTGATTTATATAGACAATGATATGCACAGTTCTGAAATATCCACAAGAGAAATGAAAAGAGAGAATGAAAACCAAATAAGCTAATCCCTGAGAAAGGAAATTATTTTTAAAATATGACTAGGGAAAAAAACAAAGGAGACAGAATCAAGACAAATCCTGAACATGAAACAACTTTATCCCAACTAATAACTAGAAAGAAAGTGATGAAGCACTTAAAAAGCAATGATAACTTCGTAGAGCACAGCTATTGATAAAAAGTATATTGGGAATACTTGGAAAATCTGAATTGATTCAGATAGCACATAGTCTATTTAACTATGAAACAGAAATTAATTAAGAAAGAAAAAGAATTTGCCATTCAATATATCTCATCTCCAGAGCCCAGTTAAGTAATGGAACCATTCTTCAGAAACCATCAACCCAGTTCCAGTGGTTTTAACATCATGTTGTCAAAACTTGACAACATAATCTAAGTTTGCTTAGACCTATTTAATGGATTTACATAAAAACTCAGAAATTTAAAATCATATTAGCTATCACCACTATCCTATAACAAAAAGTCCTACTTGTATAGAGAGTCTAGCAGGCTAACAAATTTTGAATGGGAAACGTTCATATTACGTGCCCTGCATGCTAATGGCAAAAAAGCCATGCAGAAGATTAGGTGTAGATGATTACGTAAGTTGCTCAGAGTTCCACCACTGCAAGAAAGAAATTCTGTTAATTTGGCTAGTGCATCCCAAAATCTATCATCAACAGTCAACAAGCAATGGATGGAAAGGAAATATTAGCAGCATATCAGCCCTTTGAGTAACAATACTCTCCATGGCTGCAGAACACTTACAAAGCCACTTCTTACCAGAACAACAGAACTTCCCAGAAAAATATTCTTGGCATTGAGTACTAATTCATTAAAAAAATATGAGGTGGAATTGTGAGTACATAGCTTGTAGAAAGGATACCAGAAACCCTGAAAAAAATACGGAAAACAAGTATTTTCAATAATAGCAGCAAATGGAGAGCTTTAGAGCCCTTGGACTCCAGAGAGTAACTCAAAAGAGTCCTAGTCAGAGCTTTCATGTCTGATGAGACTTTAACTCCACCAGAGAAAGGGCAGAGGATGGAGCTTCTGAAGCATATACCAAGTGCTGTCTCTTCATCTTTTACTCAGTCAGGCTGCTCAAGAGGTAGCAGGTCTTATGCAGGCAATCCTAGACATTGTTATATTTCAAATACAACTATATATTCTCTTAAAGGGTTGGTTACTCTAGTGCTGTGAGCAAAGACACTTCCAACTGCTCTCACCTGTGGAGCATCCTCATGAGACACTCTTGGTATTTCTGCACTGCAATGAAAAGACTTAGTAAGAAAATATTCTCTCAAGACATTAGCCCTAGTCCCTCCCCAGACTATGCAGTTTGTTCTACAGCCATACAAACACTCCCTGGAGACCTGACACATATTCTCACACACATTCTGCAGGGAACTCTACTTTTCTCTCTTCAAATCGACACACAGTATACACAATGCAAATAGGGCACCCTTAAACTTCCAAAAAGCACACATTACTTATTTTCTTGACTGCAGTTCCACAGAGATGTAATAAAAAAAAACCCAAAACACTAGACCAGCAATTGTCCTATTTACTTTGTCCTACATCTTGTACCCACCAAGCCATATTTAAATTGCCAGTCATTTTTAGCACTGTAGAGTTATTTTTACGTTCTGGGTCAGGTCATTCTAGACATACAATTGACACTCTTATCTGCAAATTTTGGAAGGAAAAGGTCTCATCAATCACTATGAAGAGCTGAGAAAATGTTGACAAGACTTAAAATTATTAACAAGAAAATTACCTTAATAATTTTGCACTTTCACTAGTAGTGAAGAAATAATGAGGGGGTTTTTAAATAAGAAGTCATTTGTTCTTCTACAGAAGTGATATTCAAAGTTAAAGGTCCCACTTATTTGCCACATTTTGCTCATGAGTTGCACCACATACAGTGTGTAACATTGTGAACTATTTTTAGAGCTGTGAAAATCAGACATAAATCATTTCTGTTTCACAAGTCACCTTTAAGGAAGTATTTAAGGGGTTTTTTACACTACTGTGACTACATAATTGAAAGTAAGTACTAAAAATGTTTAAACATGAGATTCAATGGCTTAAAATGAATACTGCCACAGTAAAAATAGATTCCTTGAGAGAATTAACTAATCATTAATAACTTGAATTGACAAAGGCAGCACTAATCAAGTTCTGGCTTCATAATAACTCTTATAAAAATGGGCGGAAGGGAAGAGCAAGCTAATGAAGTGAGAATAATTTCTGCAAAAATAGTAATGAAGCCACAGCACATTAATTCATTACAAAATTATACTTTTATTTTAGTATTTCCTTTCCAGGTCAAGAAAAACTCAGGCCACTTAGGACAGGCTGATCAGGGAAAATATAATGCCTTTTAGTACTGGCAGCACCTACATCATGTGAGAAAATACCAGAAAAGGAGATCAGTTCTATGTTAGAAAAGGGGATCAAGCATTTGAAAGGTGCTGACCAGAAAGAATAATCCAGTTATAGCAATAAATGTACAAGCTATGTTGAATACAATTACTCTGAAAAACTATGTAGTTAACTGGAGTACCCAGCTAGCAGGACAATCATGCACACTATATTAAAGAGTAATCTTGGAAAAAAAAACCTAAACCATTTCTATCCAGAAAAGCACAGTACTTCAATCTGACCCTCAAAGTAGACAACAATGTCCGAGTATCCCACTGCAAACAGAATCAGACTCCGTATACAGAACTTCCCAGGTTGAAATGTGTGTGCACTATAAAGCACATGTACATTTAGCCTTTGTCTTCAGAGAGGGACCAGAACACAAACCAACATAATGGTGCATAAACCAATGAAATGGTACAGGCTCAAAGACCTTCCAGAAGTGTCCAACTCATAATGCATGGCTCTACAATACAGCACACATGTTCAGAGGCTCCAAATAAGATTGTTTCTATGTTCAGAGGCCCAGATGAGACTACTATGAAATGCTGATGAGCAGCAGCTGGATCAGGGGCATCTGGGCTGGCATTATCAGGTGTCCCTAAAGTATTCAAAATGCATTAAGATTTCTAGAGCATACAGCCAAGGAGACCCAAACATACGTATTTCCTAACTCTCCATGAAAACGTTGCCTGAAAAGACTTCCCCAACATCCACATCTACCAATGATTTTCCTTCTGAGGTGATAATGGGTAAAATACTGTTACCTATCTACTACACACACACATACTGAGAGTTCAGATTACTTCATGAGCCTCCTAGCCAGTTTCAATTTAAAGCGCTCACCTAAAAACTTCATTTAGTCTCTACAACTGCTCCAGTCAGTGGGAGCCTTTGGCTGGCTCTGAGCTCTGGTCAGACAAGAAAGCAAGCAAAAGGAGTTTGGAAAAGCTTCTTTTCCTTTTTTTTAAGTCTTTGCTTTTGTGTGAGTAAAGGCAGCTGCGTTTATACTCCCTGAAATAAATCATATTTGACACAGTTATTCTGTCTGACTTTCTGCAAGGCAGACTTTTTTTTGCCAGGAATAAAAGCTGTGATCATTACAAAACTGTGAGAAAAATCAATGTCATATAAAAGGACTGGCTTTTTTATGTATGCACCCAAACACTCCACACACACATAGTACGAGACCTGATCTTCTGATCATGCAAATAAGTAAACAAATTAGTCACACTTGCTGAGGATGCCTTCTAACACTACTGCTAGATATTTTCTGGAGGTGGTGCTGAGAGAAAACACCAACACAAGTTAATCAGAACTTGTTATTTTTTCCTTTCAACATCGAGTCTGATAATTCAGTTTATATGAGCCTACAGCTAATTATAAAAATCACTGTAATTCCAGCTTTGCTAATGGTTTTCCTTTTACACTTCAACAGATCAGGATGTTTACTCTTAGTTTGATATTTGTAATTCTGCCTTGTACAATGCTAGTTTTAATTTGAAGTTGCTTTCTCTTTTCATTTTTTTAAAAGTGACACATTTTCCACTTCTAAGCAAGTCCTACCTTCCTCCAGTGGTATCACATCCAGATTTCCTAACTAAAATACCAAACCCTTCTACTTTCAATGTTTTTTATTTTTCTCACTAAATTCCTCTGTCATTTGACTATGTATTACCTTCTGCTGCAGCATTTCTCTGCAGAGAACCTCAAATAAACATTAGAAAAATGCAGTAATTTCCAACCATCTTGAATTATAAAGTGTGTGTGAACTACATAGTCCTACTTTAGGCTGAAAGTATTTCAAATCTCAGGTTTCTACTTAGTATATTACCACACATATCAAAATCTCTGGTTGTACTTGATATGGAAGATTCAATTTAATTATGTATAAACATCACTCTTTGTTTGAAGATCCTCCAGCCAGACAGTTCTAGCTGCTTTATGCATTTCCTTTGTATTATTTCAAGTACTATTTAAGCTTTCAGAAAAGCTCTGTGTTGCAGTATGGCTTGCCTTAATTTTTAAGCATCTTCCTTTTTACCCAGCCTGTGTTTGTACACCAGGAGAACTGTAAGAAATCATTTCTGCAACTGCCAGCTCGCAGAAACTCCCTGCACTGCCTCCTGTGATCAGTGAGAAGGAACCACACACCATTGCTTGGTGGCCATGGGATCCCGCATTAGACCTTTAGCTCTCCCTCCCTTTGGGTGGGCCTGTCTCTATCTCCCTTCAGGAGTAAACATCAATCAGCTAGCAAAGACTGTACCTGAAAAAAAGGAAAGAATGAGCAAGGGAATAATAGTTGTAATGTTTTTCTCTCTTAAGTGACACACTGGTTCTGTACATTGCCAAACAAATGGAATTCTGACTAAATATTTGTCTCCCACTCTCTCCCCATATGAAAAATTAACATGCACACGATCACTCAGCTCAAGAACAGCATGAAAGGGGCTAACAATGAAGCAGCAGTATGAAGAGACAAAACATTCATTACAGATTAAAAGAAGAAGAGTGGCTTTACACACTGCCAAACAGCTTTTATTTAAACAGGCTATTGCATCCTTCTCCACTATATACAGCCACACGAGGTTGACACTAGAATAAATCTCAACTCTATAAAAATTTACTGACAGCACAGACTGTGAGAGAAGAGCTTGTTTACCCTCATCCTCTAGCTCTTCCCTTCCTGTGAAATTCAGAAGTTTAGTGCTGCATAAATCTATTTAACATTTCCTGGGACTTCTCCATCCAGAAAACTTCTCTGGAGACCCAGAGATCACTGGCACTTCAAGGAAAGCTGGGCAATCCCTTCCTGCTGGGACAGAGGAGCACTCCCAAGACACCTAGAAAAGCAGAGGTGATACAGGGGTAGGAGAAAAGTGATACAAAACAGCTACATCATGTTGATTTTCCAACATGAGGTCTGGTGGAAAAATGGAACAGGTCCATGAAGAAAAGGTGTGCTCCACACCAGCACCTGAAGGGGTTGGAGCAGCAGTGGTGCCACACTGTGTTGCAGGGACTGCAATGGGGGAAGACAGTTTGAATTTTAATACAATAATTTTTTAATAATGACAGCACTGTCCAGGCTCTGCTCAACTCTCCCACTAAGGACTGATAAGAACAGCTCTACCCAAGAGGTGATCTGGCAGATGATCAAAAGTGGGCAATGATGGTGTAGGAAGATAAACATGGGGAAGGTGTCCAAACTGTGACAGACTTTCCATGTGATGGTCAAGTTAGAGGCATGAGAACCCATTTGTGGCCAGACCCCTTCAATGCCCTTGACATCTTCCCAGGAAAGGATGAGAAGAAATCTCTACTCCTAGATGTTGATTCCACATGTCTCCATAGAAAAGGATGTTCTAGGCCATGCCAAAAATACCAGCATGGTGTGTTTCCACACCACTGGCTTGATGGTTTGATCTCTGCTCTGACAGGCTGAAAAAGAGGACTTGAAAAAAATGTCAGTTACATTTTATCTGGAGAATCATTTGACAAAAGTTTGATGGAACAGTGTGAAGCCTTCCCTGGTGTGGGACTAGGACATCCACTGAACTGGAAGGAGGCCAAAGGGCAGAAATCAGAAAGGCTGTAAAAGATTCAAGTGGAAATATCTTTGAGCAAGAGACCTTTCACAGTTTATATCCATTCTCGTTCTCAGGTGTTTAAAATACCTTCCCAGAAATGAAGGATGACTATTGTTGTGCCCTTGATGTTGGGCAAGCACACTTTTTTAATACCTTGTGTTAAGAAAGATAACATTTCCAAACAGTGAGAAATTAACCTGGATTTTTTGTACTTCTATTTAGCATGGCTCTGACAGTTAAGAGCTGCACCCACAAAAGAAATATTACAGAACCTAAGAAAACATTGATACCTCCTCAGAAAATTAGAGGTGTTTAACTCTCTACTCTGTTAGCTTCTGCCTCCCACCTTGCTATATGGCCCCCAAAATCCCCTGTTTGGCAGGTGAGATTTTGCTTGATGAGGGCCTGAAGACCTCTTCCTCAGCATGGCCAGGTGTTCCCATAAGCAGGAGGACTGTGGGGTACCACACAGGGAAACAGTGCTGTCCTCATGAGGATTTTGCAAGGACCACATACCTGGAGCAGCAACAGCATGTCTCTGCTGGGAAACTAAACAGGCTTCAAATGAGGCACCAGAAGGATCTCCAGGCAAATGTTCAGCTTTTTAACTAAATCCACTCACTCCAAGGAATTCAAGATATGTTAAGCAATTTTCAGCATTTTAGGTTACTTAGGAAGGGACTTACATATTATGTTGAGTTAGGACCAAAAAATTATACCTGGATGTGCTTTTTACAACAAAGAACATGGAAAATCCAGTGGGAAAAGTGCATGTCTTCATCCAGAAAACTATTTTAAGATTTTAGTCAAATTTTGGGCATAAACAGGTTAACAAGAATATAGCAAGATGATGCTACAAAAGTCAGAGATGTGTCCTTGAATGTCTGGCTTTATCTTTTTTATTGTTTTGTCTTTTCTCCTGTTAAAAGACCTGAACAACAGCATTAAAGGGGAAGATTTCATAGTCTGTAAGTGCCATTAGATGAGGAGCCACAACACATCAGAAGGAAACCAGAACTGAAGAGGAAAAGATTTCCATCATTTAAGATCCTGGTCTTGCCAAAAGCAAATGTAGATGAATGCAAACTGACAAGTCCTGGAACAAAGAACCAAACTGACAGACTACCACCTAAAAGAACGATGCTGCAGCATAAAAAGAGATTGGAAGTCACTGTAGAAAAATCCTTTAAAGCCTTCAGCCAAGTATCCAGTTGCAGTAAAAAAAGCAGATAAGTTAGGTAGTATTGCTAAAGGAATATAAATCAAAGCTGTTGATATTATCACTCTCATAACACAGTAGCTAATCTTGCAGAGGGAATACGTGGTACACATTAAGTGCACACACAGTAGAGGAAAACACAACTTGCTTTATGGCAGGTTGAACAAAAGAGCTATGAAATACTAACAGGCAATGCAAGGTTTGAATCAAACTAGGAGGCAGATGGAATATCTGAGGCCCTTCCACTAGTCAATCTGGTTATTTAGATGAAAGATTATTTGAATTATTACTAACAGTTTTAATTTAAATTTTAGACATGCACAGCTAGCCACTGTTATCAGAGAGTAGTAAAACAGAAATCTGATATTGAGCATCCCTAAGAACTCTGTGTGAGAGGGTTGTAACTGCTTCTGTAGGACAGACTGGCTACAAGTGAGTTTTCCACTCCATAAAATATTTATTTTTTTAACAACTGCTGTCCTTCCTGATCAGTTTCCCCAGCATTTGCCAGCAAATCTTGGAAAATATCCTTTCCTTCAGTTACAATGTGTCCTCCAGCCTTAATTAGTAAGTAGGCAGCAAGTCACTGAAACTGCTGGATTTTCTCTTAATGCCTTAGTTAAACTCCCTACAAGTCACTGAAGATCTAATTTGTAAATACCAGGACTACATATTCCTGGGATATAGCTCTTAAAAATAATATTGATGACATACAAGTTACACAATTGTCTAGTTTAGTACTGCTTAATGTAAAAGTGCTGCACTTTCCTGCAGATCAAAATATCATGTGCTGAATGCTCTGAATTTATGTTTACTATGTACAACTATATTTGTCTAACACAGTTTAGAACAGGAAAAGAATGAAAGAAAATCCCTCCAGGTGGATTTTGTTTTCTTTAGAATTTTTTTGCAATACACTTAAAATAATTGTATTGCTTAAAGTCTTTGGGTAGAACTGAATTGTACCATTATCACAAGTGCAGTCACTCATTATGTTAGCCATTGTTTTGATTTAAATTTACCTGCTAGTATTTCATGTCAGCGACATAAAGTTAAAAGACAAATGTCAATCCAAAAATCACTCCTTTAACGAGCAAATACATATCCATAAATAGCTACATTCCTTCCCAATTACAATCCACCTCTGACATCAACAGTAGAAGAAAATCTCCAATAGTGGAATCCCTCACTGAAAACAAAACTCCGTCACCAGTTTCCAGAGGTTCACACCAGAAAACTGTCAAAAAAGAAGACATATACCAGCTAATCTCAGAAGCTGGTAAAAGACAGAAAAAAGTAGATTCATTTTGCACTTAAATGTTTAGAAACAACATCATGAAGTTGACTGAAATGAGAAACAAAATGATATCCAGGGAAAAAAGAAATAGCACTATCCAATCAATGGAAAAATATAAGAGGAAGAAAATGCAAGGAGAAACTGATGCAGGAAATGAGGATGATGACACATACAATCCTAGTAGCCTTCATGGGTTTTTTTAAACTATTCTTGATGACTTTTATATGAAATATATTTTTCTGCTACAAGTTGGTTGGCAACATTATACATTGCAGCATTTTTTGTTTCGGATTTTGCTACCTACAGATCACCTCAGCCTAGTAATTATAATGAGCTTCATACCAAATTTCCTCTGCCAGGTCTTCCACTGGAGTCAGAACTACAGTGGTTTATACCTGCTAGGAACCAAGTCCTTTACACCATGTTTTATCTTGCTTGTAAAACATGAGGCAATTATGTCTCTCAGAGTATCCTGGAGGTCCTTCTCAAGATCAGACCTGGCTGCCACATAGAGAGGAAGCCTGCAGTGTCCCATCGACATAGCTGGCATGACATGGACCAGCACTGGAGGCTCATCGGCCTGACCCAACAGCAGATGCTTACTGCAGACAGGAATGTCCCTTCAAGGCAGCATCAAATGCCAGAAGGGGAATAAGACAAACCATATGCTGCTAATGACTGCTCTGGAGCCAGCTGCCCTCCACCCAGGAAGGCACTCTGAAAAAACAGGCTTTAGTTTTGCATAGATTGTCAAACACACTACTCCTTCAAGTCTAATAAAAACAAAGAGCACCACTGAGAAACAAGCATCAGGAGCTCCACCTTCTCCTTATGACACTGTGAGTTCTGTACATGAGTCTCCCCTAAGATTACTGTGAACTGGGGAAGACTCTGGGAGGCCTCAGTGTGACTGGAAAATATTCAGCTGACTGTCACTTTTCTGTACTGAAAGTTGTTTCTAGATCCATGAACTGGTATGGACTTTGGGGCAAGTACCTCATTTTGTTGTGGATTCATACAATTCCCAGGAAAAAAAGGGCTGGCATCAGGAACAGTGTGACCAGTAGGAGCAGGGAGGTGATCTTGCCACTGTACATGGCACTGGCGAGGCCACACCTCGAGTACTGTGTGCAATTTTGGGCACCGCAGTTTAGGAAGGACATTGAGCTACTAGAGAGGGTGCAGAGAAGGGCAACTAAGCTAGTCAGGGGTCTNCGTAATGATTCTGTGATTCTGTGTGTGATTCTGTGACTGCAGCAGCATAGCACTACCACAGCAACAACATGGGAACAATGCAAATGTCAGTCACAGCACTAAGATCCCACCAGACATTCACCTGTGACTCAAGCAGGAAATCAGCAGATTTTCAAACAAAGCCTGACACGAAAAAGCAATTTAAACTCCAAATCAGCTGATACATAAAATGCTTTCTCTCAATATTTTTGAGAAAACAAACCTGTAAGGCAGTGTCAAAGTCATTATTAAAAAAAAACAAACAAATGTTTCTCCATTTCTATGTGGGGTTTTTTAAATGAAGGCAGCAGTCTGTTTTGCTTCCTTAACCCTAGCCAAGAGAATAATGCCTTTCACACAGTGAGATAAAACGGTACCCGCAGACTTTCTTGCTACTTCACAGAACAAAGCATCCTAAGAACTCAAACAATTAACAGCTGGTAATTCTTATTATCTTTTTCTATAGAAAATGAGAGGCAGAATATCTTGGCCAAATGGTGAGATATGTCACAGTTCCTGACACCCTGGATTTTTAAGACGTTATAATTCCCTGGCAGGTGAGTAGCACATGAGTATCACTGCCTCACACAGGTTAATAAGTCATATCTTCTCATGTTCCTGCTCATACACGTATCTTCCTTTCTCATGCCTTTCCTGGAAAAAAATAGTCTTTGTTAAGCAGATGTGTGTTGAATGAAAATCAAATCCTTAGTGGATGACAAATGGAAAATATCATGGAAAATAATACCAGTTGAAGACATTCGCCACTTTCCACTCTTTTGCCAGCATACACACTGAGGTTATTCACTTGCAAAGATCTGCATTATTCAAACAAGACCACAAGTTACAGGGAAAAAAATCAGAAGTTTTGGTTTAATTAACTGCTAAGCCTTATTCCTGGGGCCATCTGCACTTCGCTCAGAAGCAGCCATTGGTACCTTACCTCACGACAGCCACTAAAGGTCCTCTTCCCTGCAGCACCCTCTCACACAAAGCAAATACTTAATCTCATATAACAATACCATCTAGTGGTAAAATAGGTACATTACACCTAGAATCTCTGCCATGTATTTTCCTACAGGACCATCAGAGAGCAGGGCTGGCAGAAAACATCTCCTCAGCCTGCCTGGTCACACAAACCTCAGCCCAGTACCTGATCAGATTCCTAATTCTTCATGTCATCTAAACACATTCTTAGCTTTAAGCATATGAATCACTCCATGTAGATCAGACGAGCTTGCACCACCCCAAGGGATATTAATACCCTGATGTCAGAGACCTAAGCGATGTCATAAACCATAGGTGATGTCATTACCTGAGATGCAGAGACATAGAACCAGACTGGAAGAAGTCACAAAGTGACCTACCTGTTACGAGTGTGCTGGCCACACATTTGGAACAACTGTGTGCCTATAGCTCCTTGTATGCCAGGGAATAATATAAGAAACACAGTTTTCTCCGGTCCTCAACAGCATAAATAGGGAAGAAGTGCTCACTCTTCTCTGCATCAGGAGAGAAGCTGTAGTCAGGTGATACTGTGAACCAAGCTCCTTTGCATGACTCCACCTACCCATGATATCTAAAAAGAGTGAAAATTGAACATAAAGGCGAATTGTTTCATTTAGCTGCAGTCACTTTAGGAGAGTTAGCATGGTTTGAGACCACAGAATAAAGGCTACAGTGAGTCAGCAAGGCAGAAATATGACAAATGGGAAACAGCAACAACTTGTTCTACAAAACAATAAGTACTCATTACATTGATAATGCAGAGCCACAAAGCTATTTGACATGAAATGAAACTATTCAAAGTTAGAATCCTGTACTAACAACATGGGACAATCTGCTCAACAGTGGGCTTTGAGGGAACATTAGTACATTGTAAACAACATATTAACAGAGAATGCATGTTTGTGAAGGACAAATTAAGTCAATACTCAAGCTGTAGGAACAATTTAGCACATAAAGCAGAGCCATGTGCAAGTCTGGCTTGTCATCAGCTTGGCCTTTTGAATTTTTCTCTCAAAAAGAACCAGCTTTGCCCAAAAGCTGAAACACCCCTACACTCAGGAAAAAGAAAACATTAAACATGCACCCTGTGAACATACATAAAGACCATTCCTGTTAAGCTACAGAGTTCTGCTTATAGTGAAAGAGTGTACAAAACCTCTTTTGTTTGAAATACATCATTATAAAACCAAGTAACATGATGGTCTAGAAGCCGCCTTCAAACTTTCATTTGAACTGCTGCTTTTCTGCAATACACATATTCATCCAAGAATACTGAAAACTATTTAAATGCTTGCCTTTCACACACTTAAAACCACTTAATTATCTAACTCAAGGCTAATAATGTAAACACCATCCTGTGAACAACTGATGTTCTTCAGAACCTCCTTTAAGCAGCTACTTCACCTAATGAAAAGAGCAAAAGAAGCAAATTTCTTAATATGAAACATTAGCCAGCAATAACAGCTTCCTATTAAAAAATGGCAAATTAGCAACACAATGAATCCAAGAACTGTTTAGAATGCTATTAAGAGTTAAGATGTTAACAAGGGATATGGTGACAATCTCTTATGAATAAAAACTGTTGGATTATATTATGTTTTTAAGAGACTCTGAACAGAAATGCCATTGGCAGTTTCTCTCCCATGTATATTTCTGCCACCTTCAAATATACAATTACATTACCATGAGCTTCAATTTACTATTTTAGATGTTAGTTATCAGCTTTAATATATTTTGGGGTTTAAAGCTATTCATAAAGCTCTTTACATGGACAACTAAAGTTAATTTGAAATATTTGGTTGGTATCTGTAATTTATTCAAGTCTGTTTACATAGGGAAAACATCAGTTTCACTGCTGAATTTGACACAGGAATTGATGCAACCTAGTTTAGTGTGTGGTATCCCTGCTCATGGCAGGGGGGATGGAACTAGATAATCTTTAAAGGTCCCTTCCAACCTGAGCCATTCTATGATGCATTCTATTCACCAAGATTTCAAAAACTGAGAGAATTAGGATTTGAAGACAGAATACTTGCTACACAAGATTCCTGAAGCAGCATAGCTGCTCTGCTCAGCCTACCTGCATTCCGCTCCTCATACCAACAATCCACACCCAAGTCTCTACAAAGTTTCAACCTGTCAGTAATGATTATTAGCTAAGACAATTTCATCTGATGAATCAAAATCTAGGGCCAGGCCTCAGAGCTAATCTATACCTCTAAATGAAATTCCTTTTCATTTTTCACTTTCAGGGAAAAGTTACAATTACAGTCAAATGATTTGTCATTGATTCTTCGCTATTACTTGCACTTAAATGTATACTTTATAACATAAACTTCAGTGCACACAACATCAGACTGTCATAATTGTTATAATCACATAATAAAAAACTTCTTGCATACTGTAGAAGCACCAAAAGTAGTATTCAATCTTGGAAAGTAGCTTTCCATCATTCCCACCTTCATAATTCTTAAGAGTAAAATTGCAAGGGGCCAATCACTGCCTAGTATATAAAAGCAAACGCTGAATAGATCATTCATACCTCCATATCTGCAGAGATTTATAACAGAATTATAGAGAAAATTTCCTTGAAGGGGCATGCCTCAATATTTTCCTGTCTTAAAAACTGACAAATTAAATTCTGAAACTGTTTTAGTAGGTTAAAAAAAGTGGTTGGAATTTTTCATTATGCAGCTTTCAAGATTCCCTGCTGAAAGGACATCATGGCAGGACAGAAGCAGTCAACATTTCTGAAGGTTTTAGGGAGAACTTGATCCAGGTTCTGGGTGGGCCACACAGGGCAATGCTCTCCCACATCTGCTGCTCACTGACAAGGGAGAGCTGGCTGGGGACATGGTAGTGGCTGGCAGCTGTGGCTGTAGTGACTATGCAATAGTAGAGTCCAAGATTCTGTCCAGGAAGAAATGGAGACCTGCAGGGGTCTATCCCAGGACCTATCCTGCATAAGGAGGCAGTGGAGTGCACGCTCATCTAGTTTGCAGGCAACACCAAATGGTGAGGAGCAAGCTGATAACCTGGAAGGCAGAGCTGCCTTTCAGAGAGACTCAAGCAGGCTGGAGAAATGGGCTGAAGAGAACTTCAGGAAATTCAGCAAGGAGAAAACTGAGTGCTGCCCCAGGGAAGCAAGGACCTCTGCTGCAGTAAAGGATGGAGAGGGACAGGCTGGGCAGCAGCTCTATAGGCACAGCCTTGGTGGGCAGCTGAGTATGAGCCAGCCCGGTGCTCTGGCAGGAGGGACAGCCAGCAGCCCCCTGAGCTGTACTAGTAGGGGCACAGACAACAGATCAAGGGAAGGGACCATCCTCCCTTAATCCTCCACTCAGCGCTCTCTAGACCTGATCCACCTGTGTCTGACACAAGAAAGACATGGACAAACTGGAGAGAGCTCAGCAGACAATCCCCAAGATGGTCATGGCTAAAGCACTTGCCCTTCAAAGACAGGCTTAGGGACCAGGGCTTGCTTTGCCTAAAAACCTTTGGGGGTGCCTAACAGCAGCTTCCCAGTGCCTATAGGGAGGTTAAAAAGAAGATGGAGCCAACCTCTTCATGGTATGATGACATGAAACAACAGACAAAACCTGAAATGAGGTTCACAATGGATTTAAGGAAAAAAATTTCACCCTGAGAGCAGTCAGTGGAGCAATTTGCCCAGAGAGATCACACAGGCTCCCGTCCTGGATGTTTTCTAGATAAAGCTCTGCATAACTCACTCTGACTTCAGACCTGATGCTGCTCTGAGCAGGAATGGAGCTCTGAGGCCCCTTCTCACAACACTACATACTAAGTTACCTCTCTCATATCTTTCTAAAGGATGCAGCAAAGAAACTGGTTAAACAACTAGAAGCAAATAACATCCATCAGTTTGAAAGTAGAGTGATGTGTATCCATGTCAAAATTAGCATTAACAACTACAAATAAGGATACACTGTCAGTGTTCAAATACTTCCATTTTGGCATTTTATGCATTGCCAAATATTCCTAATGAAGTTTTGTTGCTATTTTGAAAACAGTCATGCAGATAATGCATTACTCCCCTTTCAGCTGCACAGTAATGATAACCCTCAAAAACATCTGCATATTCCACAGTTTGGGGATTCAATGACCACAAAGAAACTGATGCCCTTTTCAACTGATTCTTCGGTTACTTTCTCAACTAAAAGAAGAGGAAGAACACACATACTGCCAAGGTGCACTTCTGTTCTGTTCCAAGATTAGACCAAAACTAATCCTTCCTTCCTTTTTTTTTTTTTGTTATATTCATAAAGATTAGTCAATACAGATTTTACTTCATTAATCATCTTGGTTTTTTCCTTATTACGACATTTATGAGCGACCAAAACTTTTCAAGAATTCTTAGAATGCATGTTAGAATTATATGCCCCACTACACATCTTATATATGAGCAATTAAGAAACTACTCCTACATAAGCTACACTAAGCTTTATGGCAACGTTCATTAATTCCTGGAAAACAACTTTTCACTTATTCTGGAAACTGCAAATCTTTTTCCTACTCTATGAAGTATTCTGACCTTTTA
This sequence comes from Galbula dea, assembly GCA_013399015.1. Taxonomy (NCBI): domain Eukaryota; kingdom Metazoa; phylum Chordata; class Aves; order Piciformes; family Galbulidae; genus Galbula; species Galbula dea. The sequence goes on from VWZX01001727.1 coordinate 1,088,053, forward strand.
GCAGGTATCAGAGCACAATCACCATCATAATCACAACCTAGAAATAAATTCAACCCACTATAAATTATAACATTCAACTCAACATTGCAGCATGTTCGCTCTGTTACCTTTGCCTCCTTGTGTCTAAGCCAACAGACCTCAGACACTTTTCTCTGTAATATTTATCCCCATGACAAATATATGGAATAAAATTATGTCTGGACACAAAATATTTTCGTACATGCCTAATCCAATTTGCAGTACTTTCATGTTGACCACATGAATTCTGGAAATACAGTTCAAAAATCATCTTTTTGCATTCCCCTCGTGGCTGCATGCTGCTTAAAAGTGAGATCCTCTCATGTTCCTGGATGAGTGATACAGAGATGTGAACTGTGATGCTTCAGAGCAAGTACGTAGGACTGCTCTGATGCTCCTATTCAGGGGTCCCCTATGAGAGATTACTCATAATAGTTCTTAATTTGCTGGTGAGATCCATTAACCTCACCACAGGATCTGAGGGATCTTCTACCTCTGTTCACTCTTCTCTGAAACTCTCACCTAATCCTTCTCCTTAGTGACAAAGGATCCAATTTCTTTCCCCATTTCTACCACGTGACCTTGAAGCATCCCTGTAAATGTCTTTTCAGCAATTCAGAGTGCAAGAAACACACTGCTGTGAAGACTAACAGGGGATGAGGTCAGCTTCTTTTTATGAGCTGTAGAAATCAAATGGAAACACCAGTGGCTCTGTTAAGGCCACTAAATACGAATTTCCATGTCCCACCAGGAGGCGGCCAGCTACTGTACTCCTGCACAAAACATTCACTGAATACTTGAAACAAATTTACAGATGTGTGGCAAACTTCTGCTTTTTACATAACTAAGAAATAAACCAAAATCCAGGATTTTTATCCTTGCATTTCCTTATCTGGTTAGCAAACGAAAAAAATAAAAACTAAAGCAAACAAGCAAAAAACCCCACAGACGTCTGGTGTAATAAGTTCTGACAAGAAAGATCTGAAATACGAAGCTGCCACCATAACTTCTATTTTCTTTGTGAAACATGGTGCATCTTACAATGATACAAAGTGAGAAGTTTTAATTGAATGTATGTTTAAAAACCTTACACACATAGCTTAAAAAAGAGGTTTCTTTAGGTTGATTCTTAAACAGAATTACAGAAAAAGACTCATTCCACAATTATATTGCTTAGTGCTGCTCTGCAGAACCTTGACTGTTTGGTTCAGGTTTCCTCTTACACGTGCAAAAGACAAACAAAATGAATCACACAATCACAGAATACCCTGAGTTGGAAGGGACCCACAAGAATCACCAAGTCCAGCTCCTATTTAGGCACAGGACAACCCCAAAGTCACAGTATGTTCCTAAGTGCATTGTCCAAGTGCTTCTTAAACTCCATGAGAGTTGGTGCCATGACAGCCTCCCTGGGGAGCCTGTTCCAATGCTCCACCACTCTCTGGGTAAAGAACCACTTCCTAACATCCAACCTGAACTTCCCACAGCACAGCTTAATGCTATTCCCCCAGGTCCTGTCACTGATCACCAGAGAGAAGAGGTCAGCACCCACCCCTCCCTCTCTAGTGAGGAAGTTATAAACCGCAATGAGATCTCCCCTCAGTCTCCTCTTCTCCAGGCGGAACAGCCCAAGTGATTTCAGCCTTTCCTCCTAAGTCTTCCCCTCCATACCCTTCACCATATTTGTGGGCAAAGGATGATTCCCTTACAGAGGGAGATGTGATCACTGTTTTAGAATAGCACAAAGTTGATACAGAAAATGCTCTTCAAAATTTAAGTTGTTCTCAGCAGCCCCTTTTACTGAAAAGATTTATTTCTGAAGACTGATGAGGATAAAATACAGATCACCTGCAGGCTGGCCTGGATCACCTGATGTGCATGCTCTGAAGCACCCTCTGGATGTGCCCTATGGTCTTTATAGACCGTAGGAAAAGCTGTGGGAGGATGAAGATAGCTGTCTGAAGCAGAGGAATAGTAATAAATTTTTTAAATATAGCAATGATTTTTGGATTCCTGAAGTACTCAGTAACAATTTGTCCTCCACTGCACTGACATAATGTCTCACAGTGGTTCTATGTAACTTTAACTGAGGTATACTCTGATGAATTTTTGTTCCTCTCAAATAGCACTTTAGGAACATATAAAGTTGTTCCAGTACACAGGAGCTTAGATCTTCCATACCCTCCTCTCTGTAAAGCTTTGCTGTATTGCCAGTTCACTCAGACCTAGCTCTACCATTACATAGTGTCTAAGAAAAATAAGCATGTTTATTGGGAAACAGGCATGGAACAAAACTGCAAAACAACAAAAATAAGTAAATGTTATTAAGAATATATTTAAGAATAAAGATTTGTTCTCTTCAATTTCTTAGCTAGCTTCCTTCTCCTAGTTTAGCTAAAAATTCTGAGACTTAAAATGGAGAAGGAAAGGAAACAAGGAAAAACCAAAAACTCTCTCCTACAACTTCACAGCCTTGCATGCCTCAGTATTGCTTAATTCTTTTGCATATCTGGATATAGTACTATGTGTGAGGATTTGACACTGTTAAACAGTGAGAATTATTTAGTGAGAATTTAGCATTAGGTAAAATACTAAATGCACAAACTGCTTACTTCATTTATAGCTATTTTTTTCAACAAATGTAAAGACTGATCACAGTATTATTAGAAGCCACAAAATTCATAACTGGATGGTTCAACACAGCAGTGCATCCTCCTCTGCCTTTTTTTCAGTGTTTTTGGGGGTATATTGAAGGACACTGTCACCCAGGTTCCTTTTCCTCTGCACGACAAATAGCCAAATACCAGCAGAACAAAGTACATCATCTCCGCTTGGGCTTCCTGAGTCTGCACACAGTCTGAAACCGTGACTTGATGACATATACTCTCTGGCTGCTTACTGCTCCCTCTGAAGTGTCACACAGACATAGCCTATAACGCTTTCACATGAGCTAATCCTGGAACAGGATACAGAAAAAAACACCAGAGGTATGTAAAGTGGGAGTCTCAACACAGAAGAAAGGAGAAAAAGATGGATAAAAGAAAGGAAAAGGCAGGAAGAAGACTGGCCTGGTAAGAAGCAGAGAGTCCAAGTGACAATATAAAATAAATTTAGGGACAAATGCTTTATTCTCCCCAGGATCCCTGCAAGAGTCCCCCTGGCACTGCAGGGAACTTTGGAGGTTGGCCTCATTCTATACTCCATCTGACAAACTATAAAATAAATGCAGAATCTTGCCTTTTCCTCTTCATGAATTTACCATGCCAGATCAAAGAAGTGGGAATTTGGGACCAGTGCAGTACTGATGCAGCTGGCAGAGTTGTTTATTTGAGAGGCTAAATTCAACCTTCGCTTGGTCGAATAACTTAATTGTGCTTACTGGGAGCTTGCTTTTTAAAAGGTTCCATTCTTTCTGCTGCCAAGAATCAGAGTTTGCTTTCAGCACGTTGAAATTATCTCAAGGGAAGGCTTTTGTGAGCCAAACCATTCCAAAACTATTCTTAATTGCTTTCCACACGCTTGTGAAACAGAAGATTATGCAGCAAATCCACATTCTAAACCAGAAAAATTAAGGAGACAGAAAAGTAAAAAAACAACCTGACAGATAAAAATAATAATCTTAACCACGTACCTTAAATAGCATAATGCAACTTCAGATCTTAGAGTTTTTAATAATCACAGTGCCCCCATGGAAAACAATAATTGATTTACATTAGCAACAATGTACACCACGCAAACAAACTGTACAGGCCACTACTTGAAAACTACTTGACTGGTCTACACAGATGCACATAGTCTTTATTTGTAAATTGTCCCATAAATTAAACAGAACTTATAAGATATAGAGAGCCTTCTGAAGAGCAAATAATTTTTCCTCTCTGTTGGTTTTCTTTTATTAATATGTCAGAAGTTTCAGGAAGGATGAGATTATCTTTCATGCCAGAATCACAATGCTGACACAACGCTATCGAAGCTACCATTGAAAAACATTTGTCTGCAGATAGTTTTCATCTACTGTACTGAACTACAAACATATTTCTTCAGGTTTTGGTGGCAATGCCTCAATAGGAAAACAGACAAAAGGAGCAGATGAACACAGTCTCTGTAATCAACAGCTTATGCTCCTCAAAATATCTAGGATTATGTCAGGAAAATTCAGACTATTTCTCAAGTTTAAAGAATAAGGAACCAGAAAGCTTTGAAGACAGATTAGTTAAAAACAGAATGTCTGTAAGTATTATGAATCATTTAATACAGACATGGGTGCAGATGGGTCAGATAGATATCAGTCTAAATTCATATAAGATGTGACAGGTTTTGTCTATTCAGTGATTCTTCTGTCAGCTTGAATAATTTGCAAAGGAACATATCTGCTTTGCCCCCCCACACACAGAGCCATCTCATTCTGTCATTCAGTAAATATAAGTATCTGAGAGGAAGCCTTTTCTAATTCAGTTCACAAACACACTCATGCACATGTTTCAAAATAATTGTACAGGAAGCTCTAAGTGTTCAGGTGACTTGTGTGCTTATAAAATAAGCATAATTTTTAAGTGTTCTTCAATCATTTTCTCTGTAAACAGAATAGAAGAAGAGCAATCCATAATTAGTGGTAGACTAGCTTAATGCCAGGGAATGTCGATATAGTAGGAAATGTAGGAGCCTGCCATAAAATCTTCCAGGCTTGAAGCAATCTTAGATGAGACACTTGTTAAAACAGGCAGATGACAAGAACATGCAATACAGGTTAGCCAGTGTACATCATATGAAATACTCCCGCCTACAACCATGCTTAAAATTAGCATACCACTCACCAGAAATGATAACAGTTTTTCAGTACATGATGCTATTTCCTATTAAGGTGAAGGGAGTTAGGCTGAAGCAATGCATGTAGAAAAGCAAAAGGTTTGTAGTCTCTCTTATACTTCTGTATAAAAGATATCTACAGGACTGCCAGGGTAAGGTGTGTCTGCTTGGAAGTGATTTCAAGATATTTGATCAAGTCCTCAAACAAAAAGTAGATTTTATTAGATTCGATCTCATTAAATAACTACAAATTACATTTCTTATAGATTAGAAATATATCCTCAGAAGCTGGCTATTTTCAAATTCAGTTGATATACCATTGTTAGACAACTATAAGGCCTTTGACAAAGCACTGTCTGACATACTGATGAAAAAGCATCACACAAAATTAATTTAGCACATCTTAAATGGTTTAAAAACTGATTAAATGAGAGATCTCAAAAAATAATTCTTCTACAGTGGTGCTGTTTCTGGTGGAATCCCACGGGATCTACTCTTGATCACAGATAAAAATATTACTATGTAAAATTACTATTCATAAGGCTTCAAGAACATGCCTTAATTCAAAATAATGTTAAGAAAAATCTGGATTCTACAAGGTAACTTGATGGTTTGGTAATTTGGGCTTATTTGAATTTACTGGTATTTTAACAGAAAACTCTGTAACAGGGTGAGAAACTTTACTTGGAAGAATTGAGGAGGCAAGACCATTAACTAACTAATCATATGTGCACAACATGGTACAGTTGTGGTGGTACTTATACATTTATTTTTAATAACTGTTGAATGGTACATTGACAGAAATGCTGTACTGTGCACTGCAAGGCATTACATACTACAAGCCTATCTGCAGAGTGAATGATGAGGAACAGGGAGAAAAGTTCCCCCAAACCTCATTTTTTCACCCTGTACCACAGTTCTTCGGGAAGAAAGAGACACTTCTGACCCCCTCCTCCTCCAGAAATAAAGTAGCAGATGTCAAAAGAGACTACTGGTAATCAGAACTAGAGAGCTCATTTAGAAAGTAACACCAGGGTATATAAGCTCCTTCCCAAACAACTGTATCACTACTTAAAAGTATAAAAAAAAGAATTACATGATTTTCACAAATATGAAAAGAAAATCCCACTGTATTGCATAAAATAAGATTAAATGGCTAGGCCCTACATAATATATCAAATAGCTTCTTCCAGTAGATCTGTACAAACTCTGGAGTTGCAGTTGACATAATAAAAAGGCCAAAAAAAAAATGAAACAGAACAAAAAAAGTTTTATGCTCAGCAAACAAAAAAGAACTATAAAAATCTGTTTAAACTCATTTCATCTGACTCAAAAGGGCAATTTTTATAATTTTGGTGTCATGTTATTCAACCACTTCAGAATTCAGGTCTTTTCAAAAGAAAAATGTAATTTCACAATCAAAATCAAGTAATTTAGTTTCTACAACATTAGAACATTCTGTGTATTCCTGAAGATAAAAACATGAATGTTTGCCTTAAAAATTAAGAACCTTTTCATGTTTCAAAATGTCCTTTTTTATCCCTAACCAAATCTTTTTCTCAGACTGTATCCCATTTCACTTTTCAGCCTCTCCTTCCAACATCCCTGAACCTGTCAATCAAATGAAGATGTATTTCAGGATATGTAAAATAAAAAGGTTACCATGTGTAAACTATAATCTTCAAATGTCGATGCTACCTTATTTCATACTGTTGTTCACTGATCTTTTCTACCATTCACTTTTCAAAGGACTGTGTGTAAAGGCTGCAGAAGAGGTGAGGCAAACATTATACTCAATGGTATTTCTCTATTCTACGTTGATGATACAGAGAGAAAGTCAAAACAAGTGTAATGACTCATAAAAGATTAGTAAAATGTCACATGTAAATAGCACTCTTGTGATGACATCAATAGAGGAATCTCACTGGTAATCTCATGTTTGAGAAACCAAAACCATGACAGAAAACAGTAAAAGACTGGAGGAAAATCTCAGCCTAATGGAGCTCTGAAGAGAACTCACAGTTGGCAGGTTGAGATGGGAAAAAGTCGTTCCACTCTAGTAATAATATCATGGCATGCACAAATAAGAAATGCACATAGGTTCACCTGCATGCTCTGGTCACTCTTGTGGTATTGATTTCCAAAGTCCATTGGAAGATTTCTGTAAGAGCTGCATGGCTAAATCTCAGAGACATTGATAAAATTCTCAGGCATACATTTTGAAGTATTTAAAGATTGCTTACTTTGGCGTCTCGTTAGATATAATGAAATCCATATTTAGACAAACTATATGTAACACAAAAAATAAAAGCTTCTCAAAACCAAACAAAAAGAGTAAAACTTAATCCAAAACTTAAAACCCCACTCACAAAGAGCAAACATTTTGAAACATTTGTGCCACCCACTTTTGATTGAGCACAACAGAAACTTAAGCATAAGCTGTGAGACCTCCTCTGAGACTGACAACCAGCTATTAACCTAAACATTCTGTTAAAAAATTGGCTGTCGACATGTATTTCACAAGTGGGACCTCTGTCTAGAGTGGGAGGTTTTTTCTACCATTGCTGCTGATACTTTCTGATTTGAGTTAACTTTGATCTCAGTTATGAAACCTTGAAAAACAGATCAATGTGAAGTCTTGAAGAAATTGTAAATAATGTGAATCACGTTTACAGAGAAGAAACAGCAAGGCTTTGTCAAGTTAACCAGGCATCTTAAGTAGTGTTTAAAATACACCATTAAATAGAAATGCCTGCCACAGTATTTTTAAAATAATTCAGAATTAATTTCTATTACTAGAGAAAGTTAACAACTGCTATGTTAGTGAAGAGGTACAACACTTTTTATCCCAGCTGGTGGAGAGGTCATGTGTGTCCTCCATGTCACTCCCTACACTCACACTTAATCAGAGAAACAAAAGGCATTTAAAAAAAATAAATCTCCCATATAGCAAGCTCACAGATCCTCCAATGTGAAGTTCCTATAGGGTGAAAACTTGGACTGAGATGTTATGGGAAGTAAATTTGGTTCAAGTGACCTATACTTATACCAGGAGTCATCCTTACTAGGTAAAAACCTACAGGTGTTTTGCCACCCTCTCTTGTCAAGAAAATGCATTCAGAGTTCACATCTTTTCTGAGGACTTTCCTTTATAATCCAAAGAAAGCTGACACAAGAGAGTCTTTCCCCTTACCAGAGGGCAATCTACTCTTCACAGGCTTCTCACTCATAAAACCCAGTCTGCCTGTTCAAGAAAGCAATTGTACAAAGTCAGACTGAAAGCACATCTCCTTCAGTAAACAGTTTCTAACAGTCACCAACAGCAGGAGCCTTGTGAGAAGTTTGTACAGAGCTTTTAAGAGGGTAAACATGCAGTGATCATTTCCCCAGAACACACTCCCAACCTCTAGCAATTTGCATCTCAGTTAATCCCTCAGAGAAGGCATTATTATTGTTTTTAATAAGAACTTGGAGTAGCTTTCTTCATGAAAGTGACCATTTCTGAAGCCATGTAAACTTTCAGAGTCCACAACATCCTGCAGCAAGAAGTTCTGCAGCTAAGCCACAAACCATGCAAAGAACACCCTCCATCTCCCTACAAGACCCAGCCTGATTCTCCTCTCCTTTCTACCTTCCTGCATGGACTTTGGGGGTTCTTCCACTCTCTTTCTGCACTCTGTCCAACCTAGGGCACTTCAAAACTTCCTGATCCTTAGCTGATCAGTCCTGCATGGACGACAGCTAATCTAATACAAAGCTTGATCTTGCCAAACACTATAAATTACATATGTCACTTGTCTGTCTTATTCATCTTAAGAACAAGAACATTGCAGGGCTCTTCCCTATAGACCACTACGGCTCCCATCTTTGTAATTAACATTCTTGTTCTCCAGTTCTGTTATGTGAAAAAACTGTAGGTCACAGTCAACCTTATTTGGGTTGAATATTTGCAATCTGTTGCACCAGCAATGTGCTCTTGTGTCCAGAAGGGCCAATGGGATTCTGGGGTGTATTAGAAGAGGCGTGGTCAGTAGGTCAAGAGAGGTTCTTCTCCCCCTTTACTCTACCCTGGTGCGGCCGCATCTGGAATATTGTGTCCAGTTCTGGGCCCCTCAGTTGAAGAAGGATAGGGAACTGCTGGAAAGAGTCCAGCGCAGAGCCACAAAGATGATGAAGGGGCTGGAACATCTTCCTTCTGAGGAAAGGCTGAGAGAGCTGGGTCTCTTTAGCTTGGAGAAGAGGAGGCTAAGGGGTGACTTCATCTATGCTTTTAAGTATGTGAAGGGTGTGTGTCGGGAGGATGGGGTCAGGCTCTTCTCAGTGAAGCCCAGTGACAAGAGGCGAGGCAATGGCTGTAAGCTGAAGCATAGGAAGTTCTGTGTGAATACAAGAATTTTTTTTTTCCCCGGCTCAGGTGCCAGAGCACTGGAACAGACTGCCCAGAGAGGTTGTGGAGTCTCCTTCTATGGAGATATCCAAAACCTGTCTGGACGCGCTTCTGTGTGACCTGGTCTAGGGAATCCTGCTGTGGCAGGGGGGTTGGACTGGATGATCTTTCGAGGTCCCTTCCAACTCCTAACATTCTGTGATTCTGTGATCCTGTGATCTGTTGTCTTACTGGCTTCTCAGGCAGTTAAGAGGTAAGATCAGGTAAACCAAGATCATTAGCACCACCCTGAATCACATCAAACTTGTTATGATCAACAACAACAACAAAAAGCGCCTACTTGGAAGTATGTTATAATTATTCCCTACAACCCACATTGCTAAGCATATGAGACAAATACCTAGGAGTCGTGACATAATTTTCAATTACTGGAGTCTGAGTGAGATCCCCAGCTAAGAGAACATGCTCTGCTGAGTGCCTGAAGAAAACCATAACCTCGACAGGGCACCGTCTCAGAAGATACAGGGTCTGTTGTGAGCCTGAAGGAATAATTAACTAGAGATGGTCACAACACTGCAGACAGATGGCAAGGAACTACCTTCCACAATGCCTTTTTGACAATTTTATGCAAACACTCTCCCATTCCAGAATGATCACATAAAGTGAACTTGAATCTAAGTTCCTTCCACAAGCAAAAGGCGACCTTTGTCACCACATCTTTTCTCTCAAAAAGCTCATGCTGAACTCCGAAAGAGATTTCTGAATTTGGAGGAAAACTTAAAGGAAAAGGGTTCTATTCAGTTCCTTACCAGGATAATGACAAATACCAAGGGCATGAAAATGAAGCAGAGTTGATACTCTCTGGTAGTAGTTAAAGTTTTTTTCACTTTTAGTTTTCACTGGGACTCTCAGTCAATTTAAGCAATAAGAACATGACTCCTACTTAGGATGGGCAATTTTCACTCACTGTATCTTTCTATTTGAAAAATACTCTCAAGGATGTCTCCCTACACAGAGGAAACAAGATCTCAGAAGCCATGAATATAGATCATTCCTCTACCCAGACAACTTTTAGTAAATGTTGAATAAGACACTCAACATGCCCATCAAAATTGTATGCCAACCAAAAAAAATCACAGCCCCTATTGTACCATGCTGTTGGGTTTATTGTCCATTGTTTTCCTCAGCAGAGAGCAAGTACTCTGAGAAAGACTGCCACATGAAGTTTTGTCAAGATTCTTGCTAACTTTAACAAACCTTAAACAAAATTTTTTATTTGAAATGAAACACAAGTCTAAACAAGATTGTCCCAGCTTGGTATTTGCACAAAGATCTCAAAATCTTGTCACTTCTCCAAGCACTTAACATTTAGAAAGCCCTTGATGGGGGCTTTGAACCCTGAGTGTTCAAACACAGGTCTGAGGACTTTTAGAATGGAACAAGTTGCCGGGAAGTATAGTTTTAAAATCTGAACTGTAAAATGTAGAAAGCTTTGCCAAGACCATTGTTTTCCCCATGACATTACAGGGTAAGTTTCCCAGCCTTTCTCAGAGCCGTATGAAATTCTGCTTACTCACTGGCACAGGCAAGGTGTTTTAAAAGAGCTCTCAGCACCTGGTTAGGTGCAAACTGAGCCTGCCTTTTGCTAAAGCAGCAAGAATTCTCTTCCAATAAGGAAGCGTAGCAAGTACATACTGTCAAATGTTTTTACCAAAGCTGGTAGAGACAGAGATATCATTTGCTGCACCTTCTTGACAATTCTATTATTTGACTTCTCAGTATGTCTTGCAGGTGATACCATCTTCCCAGCCCAACTTTAGTCTCCCTTACGCACTGAACATACCATGCCCTTGTCACAGTTATAATCTTGTTATAAACTGTGCAAAAACTTCTGTGAAGTTAGACTGCTGGAAAGCAGCCTAACTTATCTGCAGAGTTTTCAGGAGAAAACCTTCTTGTATAACTGCAGTATGCACCAGGACAGAAACTGCTTCAAAAATAAAAGGCTACAATGTCTTACGTAAATCTGGGGGTTGAGTGAAGAAAGGGCAGTGATCTGGAGGTCATAAATATTCTGGCTATGCTCACTCCATATGCTCTGAAATCCAACTATAAATAGCCTTCAAACTGCTACACATTTCAAGAAAGTTGAGTAACCCAGCTTTCACTTTGTAATGTGAGGGTAAAAGTCTAATGACACCACAGAAGGGCAGAGGAAAAGAGCTGCTGAAGCCATGTAGACATCTGCTGAAAGGGTCCTAGCTGTGAATTTCCATAGAGAGAACCAGCTGGCTTTAACAGAGACAAAGAAATGAGAAAGTACAAGGCCAAACAGAACAAGGTCAGCTCTGTGTGAGGAGTGAGCAAAGCAGCTAAACACTGATGTGAGTGGTCTATGGGAGGGAGAAATGCACAGCCACACACACCTCTGCTTCCACATGTCCAATTCCCAGCAAATTCTACAGCCAGCTATGACCTTAGACTGATTTCCTTTTATATGTGAACACAAGTCTTACATATTTAGATGTTTGGGAGAAAAAGCACTGCAAACAAAAGATGGAAAACTACTGATGTAGTTTTCTGGCTCCCTCCATTCCCCCATGACTCTTCTTAACCTTCTTGTGTTCCTCCCAGCTGCTGGCACTGCCTGTTCAAACCTTTACCCTAGTCCTGAGCATCCCACATCCCACATAGCAGCTAGCTGTATTTGGACACAATCACCAGCACTTTCAGTGCCAGAGCTGCTTCTGTCACACTGCCCTTGCAACAGCCCTCAGTGACTTCTCAATGTGACAATGCAAAGGACTCTCTGATCTGTTTGGCTTCACACAATGATAAAAGTCATCTCTCACTTCAGAAATCACTTCTCCCACATCCCAAATTACAGTTTTGGATAGATGCTGAATTGTAACTAGACATCCCAGGCGCACTAAAAAGAGAAGCTTACTTTCCCCTTCAGTAACAATCAAACCAGGTGAGCCACAGCATTTCAACAGCTTAGAAAAAAATCTAACCAGCATTAGCTTATTATTGGTCATTCATGTTAGCATGCTACTTTTCTTTTGACAGTTACATATAAAAGTCCTCAAAACATCCTAACAAGGGACAAAAGCTATATATTACTTCTTCAAGGATATTACCAAAAGATCTCAATTTAAATGATCTGTCTAGAATCATAGCCAATTTATTTTGAAGATAGAAATGAAACATTTTTTTAATAGAGTCTTCTATTCCAGGCAATCAAAGAAAGCAGATTATGAAATCTAGCATTTGATCCATTTTTAACAGGCACAGTACAGAAAACATCTATGCTTAGGCCACAGATACGTATGTACACCACTTTCTTTGAGAAGTCTCTAGATGAGCTAAGCTCATCGATCCAAGATTTTGTGGATTTGAAGTTTTTGAAGGGCAGCCAAAAGTTTTACTTCATTTTCATCTCCTTCCTGAACCTGAGATTTTGCTTCTTGATCCTAAAATACTTTCATATATTTACATTGTAAACAACATTATGCTGAGATGTATGAAGTGGGAAAGGTCAAAAACAAGAAAGGCATCCTTAATGTTTTGTTTTCTATTTCAAGTTAACCATTGAGGACAGATTTTATTCTAAAAATGGGCCTTGAGCTCTGAACTGAAAAATGATGTGTTTTTTGTTTCTTTATCTTTTTAAATGTTGTCACGTTCCTCTGTCTAGCAGTCCTTTCAAGATACACAGGTTCAATTGCCTGGCCTCTGTCTTTACTATAAAACAATTTCTGATAATATGGGGATGACCTTTCTCCACAGAACTCCTATCTCATGAACACTGTCTCTTCATAGGCTCTCTGAAGGACACATCATAACTGAAGTGGGTCATTTCAATTGACTATGTAAAGATTCTGAAAGCACTTCCTCAGCTCCAGACAAAGCACAGGACTTGCATACTGCACTGGAGTACTCATAAGCATTAGGTGTTTTATTCAGAGTGCCAAGCCCTTTTTCCAGGAGTCTGCTACACCCAAGCAGCTCCCAAATACAGGATGCTGTCACTCACAGAGTACATTTTCTCTCAATCTTAACTGGTCTCATGTCAGAGAACAAGTGTCATATCCAACTTCTCTGTACTGTTTCTAAAAAGTTTCAGTCCTTCAAACTGAAGGGCTGAGAAACAGTACCTTCAGCCCAGACTAACAAAAAAACGAAGCCTGCTTTACCAATCTTCCTACAAGATGAGGTGTTCCAGTTTGAGTTAGGCGATCACTAGGATTCAATAATGCTCTGCTATACCTGGTATGAGACATAGAGTATACACCCCCTACAAAGGGTGGTAAAATTCCCCATGCAGAAGCATCAACAATATAGAGATATCATGAAATCAAACAGAATGTGTAAGTCTGGTAAGATTTGTATAGAGAGACATCTTTTGCTTTAAAATTAAAACAGGTCAATACAAATTGTCCAGGTCATTACAGATAACTGAAAGCTATTCAAGCGCTCATTTTCCACAGCTTTGAAAGCTGCACTTCAAACTATGATGTGGAAATACAGCATTTTCAATAATTACAGGCAAGGCCATAAAAGCATTCCTCTGTAGAATTTAAAAAAGATTCAACACATATCAAGGGCCAAAATCTGTTAGTCCTTAAATACAGGAAAATATGCTACTCTGATGAACTGAATTTTTTCTGCCTGCAACCCAAGCTTAGGCATATTTACCAACCAATCAAAAGCACCTGCAGAAAAGTCAGAATAAGATGCAGCTGTCCTGATAGCATTGTCTAGATGAGAAGTGATTGAAATTCTGGTTTGATTAGCTAACGTGATTATTGCTTCAAGATTGTTTCACTAGGGTTTAAAACATTAAATGACACAACTAAAAATGCATTGAATATCAATTCTTGCACTAAGAAGCCACATCTATTTTACTTTATGGCTGTAACAGCTCTCCCAGGCATCCAAAGTCCACAGGGATTCTAACCTCGTAGCTGGCAGCATCTCCTGGCTAGCTAAGCTTTCCAACTAAAGCACAAAGTCAAAGGTCCATCTTGTCACCTGTACTGCGTTAACAGCTACAATAGCTGAACTAAATAATCTGAACTAGAAATACCAACTCATCCTCTGTGCAGTGACAATGAAGTTCTTACAACAGCTTTTTCAGTGATCAAGACCTAAAAATGTTCTAAATCACATTTAGCTTGAAGCTAAAAATTTCAATTAAATATTAGAGAAAGAAAGGGGAAAAAATTCAACACACAACACAACACTTGCAATCAGTAAACTGGTTTCTCCAGATGTCTTTGGAAATAAAACCCTCAGCAGATACCATAATAGTAAAGGTATGCAAAAATGTTATTTAGGCGAAGATTGTTTGAAGGTGGGGATTAGTTACTTTGAGTAAACTACCTGAATACAAACCTTACTAAGGTTCATCTTTTTCCAGGACTTCCTGACTGCATTTGAAGCAAGCTGTATCTCCCAATTTCTTCACTGTTTTGACCTGAAAATGCTTCCTTTGCCCTTGTCTTTAGGGTAGAGAAGAGTTTCATACAGATCTGAGTCAGGACTCCTCAGGGCAGACAGATTAAAAAGTAGTTTAAATTTTATTTAATTAGGGAACTTGATTAAAATAGTGCTGTTTTTTTCAGCATATGGACTGAATTGTATGCACATAATCTTTTTACATGCACAAATGACAGTAAGTTATGCAGGCTGTCTCACAATTCACACATGCAATCTTAATTTGTGCTTATAGAAAGTTTCCATTTGGAGTTGCAGAACTGCAAATTATAACTGAGGTCAGTGGAAGCTAACATAAATTACCATGGGCATGCACCAGCCGAAAATGCAGACCTCCTGTTCAAAACATGCTTTGACTGGAGGGGGTAGGAACAGAAGATTTGGTTTATTGGCTCTGAGAAAGATATCTGCATCACCCAAAGTAAAAATCTACTGGTTTCCCATGTTGAAGTTTCACTCCCACTAGCACTAAGCAGTACTGCTGATGTAGCACCACAGGTCAGCTGGACACTACATAAAAATCAAGTGAGTACTCCAAGAGCTTCCTGGTCTACATTTGGAGCGGAAGTTGGATGAAAGTTAAGATTCTAGTAAGAGTTTTTCTGATGCTCTCTTATGTGCTGCTATGGAAAAGAAATGAAACTGTATGAAGAATTAAGTAAGAGCAAAAAAAATTCACCATTTCCCAAATTACAAAACCAGGAACTGATCATGAATACATCTATATAGCAATCGAAATAAAACCTCTCAAAAGGTACAAAGACAAATAGTGAACCCAAGTTAATAATGCAAACTGCTTAATACGGAGAAAGAACTTAATGACTCTTGACAGGTAATCACTACAAACACAATGTATCCTGATTAATATGGGTCCTACAAGAGCCACCATGTAAATAGCCAAAAATTAGATAAATCAGGTTTATTTTTTTGTTCTTTTCTGAAGTCTGTTTTTGTTTACAGCAGGTACATATGCACGGGTACATCTTCCTAAAGATTATGCTGTGTTACAATCTTCAGGTACTTCTATCTTACCCGAGGGGTAGAGAGAACAGAAATGTTTCCCTTTGCACAAGTGCTGCTGGGCAGCTGTTCGTACTTGTGTTTGTGAAATGCATTTCTATAAACTCACAAAAAAATAACAAAAGGCCCAAAGCAGATGTAGTACTGCCTTGTTGCTAACCATCAGATGTCTTGCATTAAAGATGTTGTCACAGAGCTCATGGGCACTCCAGCCATATGCAGCCTCATGGCTTGGTCAAAATTGGTACAACATGTAGCAGTCAGTTTGAACCAGAGCTGCACAAAGATCATCCTTCATTCATGTTTACCTTAACAGCATTCACCATCAGTTCAGCTGCACAAATTGCTGATGCTAATTCTTTCTATTATAGACAGGCCCTAGGGTTTTAGACTGTAGCAATCATAGTATATCTATTCACTCCAACATTTAAAAACAGATTAGGTCATTAGCTTTGAAACTAGTGATAACAGTTATCAAAAGTTATCACAAATAATGTACTAATTTTTAAATTTTTTTTCACTGGATAAGCATTTTAAAAGCAAATTTTAAAACTTTTTCTTTTTTGTTATAAAAGAGGGCAGCTAAGTACATAAGTAGGATAATATTCATTCACTGAGAAGAGTATAATCCTCAAATTCCTGCAAGAGCTTACAATTTCACCTGCTATAAAATATTTTATGTCTGTATTATAAGTAGCATGAGAAACCTTTTTTTCAAACATTAAAACTTGGGTTATTTCCATCATTTCTTGCAATTAAAATTAAAAGAACTCTTCACAAAACGGATTTAGGATCTTTCCAAACATAATTAAAATTTTCCTGTGTTTTGCAATTACTTAGAAAGTTAGAAAACTGCATTACTCAATACTATTTGGATGTTTCATCTCTAATTAGTCTGAAACTGATGTTCTGATAATGCAAGTGTCCTGCAACAAGAGCTTCTCAAATACAGGTATTGGAATAAGCAAGGCAAGTTCTTCTAGTCTAAAAATAGTAAAGAGCCTTGAAGACCCCCAGCAAATTCAAATACAGTGAAAAATATTCTGCTGATAGTAAGAAGTAAAAAAAGGTATTCTGGGAAAGAAAAAAAAAGGTGAGATCTTGGATGATGTGAGAGGTTGCATTGCCTAATCTTGTCAGAGTTAGGGACCAAGCATTTCGTTCACCTAGTGACAAATGATAAGCAAAATGACTTCTTATGTTTAAGATTCTCTGTAGCTCTGAAGTAAAGAATTTAGTAATCTAGGTAGTAAAGCAGATGTACTTCTTGTATTCCTCACTCCCATCAGACAAAGGAAGGAAAGGTGCTTTGTTTTGTTTTGTATTGGTGTCTTTTTTCCAGTTCTGTAGATGATTCTATCCAATTCCAGTGATCATAGCAGGAGTATGGGGACTGATGCCGGTAGACCTATATTCTACAAAGAGCCAAAACTAAAGAAATAATGAAACACAGTCAAGTCACTCATGGGAAAACTAAAACCACAAAGGAATCTCATTGCTTATTTTGATAAAAGACTAGCAGATGTTAGAAATTATATACTTCCCACTCCTCATAGGTCAAGGCACATGGACCACTGTCACAGGTAGGAAAGTGTTCAGACTTACAGCTGTAGACCTAATGGCAGGCAGCTACAGTAAGGACTAAGGACTGAAAGATTCCCTTGCAGGGGGTCACTCTTGCAAGTGAATCAAACTAAAGGACAGGAAAATCTTTTATCTTTGTTCAACATCTCACTCCTGACTAGTTATGCTAAGTGCCACTTCCAGAAAAAATAATTAATACAGAATATGCACCTTTCAGGACTATACATTTGGTTTGTTATTCTAAAACTGGGTAATATATTTCTACACACATTCAGCATATGCTTATTCATTCATGTGGAAACTGTTCCTCTTGTTCCCCCTTATTACACCATAGTTTAATAAATGGTGTTCTGAAGTTAACTACCCCTGCAGGTGATGCTCTCAGCAACAAAAGTTGACTTGAGAAATAAAATTTAATTAATGTCATGCTCTTCACGATTTGGAAGGAAAGCTGAAATCACCCTTTCCGGACTACTTGTAAAAAGCTAATCTCTGATGATTTATTTCTCATGGAATTATCAGAAACATTAAACCTAGCTTACCCAGTTCAACTAACAGGCTCATAACTTGTGAGCTTTTTCAATACTTAGCTGAAGATCCAGCCTTTGAATTAGAAGTAGAGGTATTTTTTCACATTAGGATTTTGTATTAGACTACATCAGTAAATGACAAAGAAAGAGATAAAAGTTTTAGCAGAAATTGCCTCCAAGGTTAATTGATTTCGTAACTGTTGTTATTCTTTCTGTTATTTATTGGCAACATAGGTACTGATATGTTTGAGATTAAGACACCTAAATCTAGATATTGAAGTATAAGTACTCAGTTCGGTTGACTAAACATGATGTCTGATACAATGCTATAACATAAACCCCATCCAAATACGTTAGATACTTTGACACATGTAAAATGCTCACTACAAATAATTAAAAAACACCTTGAAGGAAAGTTATTCAATTTGACCAACTTGCTGTGGCTTGAAGAACAATTCAGCTGATCCAAACTGGGTATCTGTTTCAGAGCAAGCAGAATCACTCTACAGGTGTACTGGTAAGGAACAGGATGCAGGTGCTATCTAGAACCATCTGAGATGCCCAAACTAGCAGATAAGATGCAAGGAGTCTTGCATCTGATTCAGACTGGATTCTGCACCCCTCTGAAGTAGCACCGGAAAGACAGACAAGATACTCTAGAGAGTTTTAAACTGTGTTACACACCAGAATCTCCCCTGACTATGAAGCTAAAATAACTATCTCACACGTACACAGTTCCAATAGGACACTTGTTTTAGGTGTCAACATCAAGCTGAATCCTGCCTCTACTGTCCATTTTCATAGGCTATAACCAAATTTCCAACACCAAAACTCGAGCAGCACTGGATTCTTCTTTAAACTTCACAAAGCAACAAGGTGACACACAAAATGTTATACCCTTTGCACATCACTTCAGTTTCTGAAGGAGCTTCTATTGTCATTAAAATAGGGTATTGCAACTTTGAATGTAGCTTTGCAAAGGTTCATTATCTAACAACAAAATGAATTACAACTAAAGATGTATTCACTTTTAATCTTGTGCACTTTGTGTTTTGGGGGAATTTGGGAGGTTTTTTTGAGAAACAGAGAAGAGAAATCTGAAAAGGTGTTCTTTTCAGGTTCTGTGTGCTGGCTCAGGAATTTTATTTGATGATACACCATTATTACTCTTCTCCAAATACCACAGGATTAAATACATTTTTGAGCACAGGTTTCATGATTAAAAAGAATAACTTAAAAAAATTACTACCATACTTTTGAAGGCAAAGAAACATAGTACTATGAGACCTATGAGACTACTGCTACACCTGGCTGTTATCATTCCAAATCATAAAATCTAATTGCTGGGAAAAAGATAATCAGGCTAATCAGGTAACAGAAGATGGTGGTAAAACACAGTTGTAGCTGTACTCCAGCTTCCAGACTTGCTAATATTAGTAAAAAAGGTAAATTCCAACTACAAGTTTTATTAGTATTGAAAATGCTGAAAGGTGGCTCCACCTTCACCTTTTCAGTCAAAACCAGCCACCCAAAGAGCTTTTATTGTATGAGATGCATAGACTGAATTTCACAGTATTTGCAATGGTTATGTGAAGGGCTCGCCTCTCTTTTCTCTGACAGATCTAGGCCATCTGAGAAGGTTTTAAACTTCCTTCATCACCTCAGAGACTGAAATTAAAAAAAGGAGGAATGTGGTACTCAGTCTGAAAGCTTTATAGTATGGAAGGCTGGCAGAGAAACTGAACACATGGAGTTAACCATAGGGATATCATACTATTTTAGTAACCAACATTAATGACAGGACTGCTACAAGTTACAAAACTAGCTGCATCTCTGTCCTATCTGTGATGCTTGTTGCTCAAGTGCTTTAACCTATTCTCAAAAAGCTACAATGTTACACAGACCTTTGAGCAACTACAGAGGCCGAATCAGCCTGGGCTACCAAATCGAAGAGATAAACTGAAGAGCAAGATAGAAAGGACAGCCCTTGTTTTAAAATCCATTTTATATTTTGCTATATTTCATTCCTAATATTAAAAAAAACTTGGATTTTTATTTCTTCTGGTTGTTTTATTCAACCCAAGACCTGGCGAGAAAGCCTAGTGTTGAAGGTCAGTGTGTACTATGGAATGGCAAAACAACAGCTACGCTCAAAGAGAGATAAAGGGATATGAGCTTGAAAGCATTCAGAACTAGGAGAAAGTGCCCTTAAACAGCAAAGAAAGGGAAAAAAAGATAGATCAGGAATCATGACAAGTTCAATGGAAATTTAACTGGTAAATTAAAACTCTTGTAGGAAATTACTACTATCAATTATTATGCTAGTAAAAAGAAAAGCAAGAAGTTCTGCTTTCTTATTACATCAGTACTAAAGTAATTAGCATTACTATTCTCTGGGGTGAGGGACATTTAACTTAGAAATCCAATTTTTGTAGAAGAATGCATTTATAAGTATATAGAAGTTCTTAATTGTTAGTATGTAGTTACTAATCAAAGACATTATTTTATCACAACTGAAAAAAAGAAAACAGGAAAAATCTAATAGAACTATAGACTTAGTTTCATTTTTCAAAGAAATCATTTATTTGACAAAGGCCTAAGTTAAAGACTGTTTAAATTTAAAATGGAAGGACATGGACAATGTCTGCATCATTCTCCTCTTCACCAGTTCTGGTTTTGTCATCTTCAATACTAGAAGGCATTTACAATAGTTAAGAATGAAAAGGCCTAACAAATCAGAGTTCCACGGAAAAATCACAGGTACACATGCCTTTCTCCAATGAAACACTTCTGAGAAACACTAATGAAATGTCTTTCACAAACATGAAAAGACCACAGAATAAAAATAGAACAGAAGGCAGAGGCCAGGTACAGTTTCTCTCTTCTGAAACGAGAACAACTGTTCAATGCCTGCACAAATTAGCATTATGTAATTCCTCCTGTAACAGTGTTATGTGAAACGCTGGCTGCCACTAACCAACAGAAAGAAAATGACAAAGCATTCGTCGACGTACAAAGCAGTATTTTTCTCGTGTTCTCTATTTAGAGTTTAGTCTTACTTGCTCTTTTGCTCTGGCCATTACTGAAGTTCTTTAACAGAGCAACTTTTGTGCTGCACAGAACAGACCTACTGGATAAAAACTAAATGTCTTTATTAAGACACTAGCCACTGGTCAACCTCAGCAAAAGCTGATAGAAACAAAATAGAGAAATAATCTGTCCATCATTGAGCAACAACTCAATCCATGGACAATGAATTAAGTTCAAAAATTCTCCTAACCTGATGGGAAAGGAGAGACTAAGCAGAACAAGGATTTTCACATAATATTTTCTACTACAAACAATCACATTGTGTGAGCCACCATACCATTACTCACAGAGTTCCAATACCCCTTCTATCACCAAAACTACCCATGATGTAATACCTGAAACCATTACGGTAGGCCTGACTCATCCTTGACAAAGACCAACCAAGAAAATGTTAATTGGCTGACAAATAACAACACCAAGAGTGGTAAAACAGAGAAGATGTACCTCTACAGCTTTATAATCTGTCATTACTAAGATCTGAACTCCACAGCCCACTGCTGAACTAGATATGCATTGTACATCCAGCCAAATCACACAGGTTATCTCATGTTTTCTGTTGATAATGTAGGCTGATTTACACTGGTTTTCTGACTGTCATATAGCTATTCATACACAATCAGCTCATACCTTTTTCAGAATTATTATACTTCTTGAGACATAAGTGCATTTTATATGCAAGTGGAATTACTAGTTGCAAATAAAAATAAGAATAAATATATCCGTGGAGAGTCAACAACTTAAAGTCACAACAGCTTGGTCAGTAATTGGAAAGATGTTCTTTCCAGGTGCTAGATAAATGTCAGACAGATCCTCTGGTCAACACTGGAATACATACAGAAATTAAAAGAACTAGAAAGCTAGAAATCATCTCTCCAGGAAGGAGGCCATGAATTACCAACAACTGCTTGAGTTAAGACACTGAAAGAAAGACATAGACCGAAATATGCAACTCAGAATAGCTGCAGACATAGCATTAAATCATAGCTTCTTACTGTGTCCCAGAGTATAACGTAGGTAGGATTTGGTGTGCACAGACTTTTATCTCTTTGTTTAATCTGTAGGAAGTTTGGGGAAATAAAAAATATTTTGCTTTTAAAATATGTCTTTGAATCACCTTAATCATTCACTAGTGAGAAATACTTTATTTCAGCTGACAGAATTAGGCCTGTCATGTTCCTATGCCAAGAAAGCAGAAAAGATTGCGACTGAACTAAAGCAGTGCTGAACCAAAAATTCCATCTTCAAGAGAAATGAGAGAAAAAATGAAGCTATCTGCTTAACTACTTACTCATCTGTATACTCAAAAGGAGTGCAAAGGTGTATAAGGCACAAGTGAGTTTTGAACCTACGGTATCCAACAGAGCAGAGAATACACATCACTTCCCTCAGGTACACCAGTGAGAAGGATTCTACATAGCTCCAAAATCCCTCAGCAAATTTTTCAATCATATGTATATTGCACTCATTTTAAATCAACACTTAACATCTACTGATACAGAAAGAGGAAATTTTCCCCAAGAAACATTTTCAATATTGTTCCCAGAAAGTAACTCTGAAAACTAGGCAAAAGCTCCAGTATGCAATGAATGAAGGAAGTCTATTAGAGACTTACTACAGCTTGAACATAAGGTTCAAACCTGAAAGATTAAGACTTCTTAGAATGTACATTTCTACCTACTACCATGGCAGGGTCAAGGACAGTTTCCTTCTGTGAATCATTTCCATATTTTGCTAAAGTGGAACTTTAAGTAGCAGAGAAAAAATAACATTAGAATTCATTGAAAGGTTACCGGAATTTACCACAAGCTAAGCTATCGGTAGAACACACGTACATTTTATATGTACCTAATAACTAGACATAATTAACCACAACAACAAAACCAGGATTATATAGCCTGAACTAGTAGATATCATTTGATTTAATAAATACACAGATGCAATGGAACCTGTGAGCAATAAAGGTTGAACTCACTCATCACTACTGAGTGATCTGCATTTGCAAACTGTTTATTAGAAAACCACTTAATTTGAAAAAGTATTCTAACAAATTGAATATTACCATTACCAAAAGAATAAATAAGAATAACCAATTCCAAGACGTCCACATCTATGTAATACATATGGAATAATGTTTCTGTTTGTGCTTAAGTTTACTTGAAATATTCTCCTGGGGTCAAGAAAGAGCATAAACTGATTTTTTTTTATTTAGTTAAAGCAGAAGTTAACTATCTGTCCATCCATGTATCTATTTTAATTTTGTGTTTTATTAAATTAGCATATGCAGTAGACTTTCCTATATTATTGATGACAACATGGTGGCTATTGGACTGATATAATGGTCTCAAGGCGTTTCCAAATATAAATATATTCTAATGAGGTAATCCCTAGAGCATGGATATGGAGGAATGCTATCTAAATAATGTCACTTCTGTTGCAGACTTGGTTTCAAATTAATTGTTTCTTTCTAAAGCTATAATTATCAGGAGGAATGCAGTTAGTCAGAAGAGATGAGGTTTAAAAGTGCGTGATGTTTAATAGCTCATTAAATGGAAAATATATTGTAAATTTGGGAATCAGAATGACTTGCAGTTAACTGTGAGATGATGGGTCATGGCACATGAAAAGAGACTTTTTTGGCAGGAAAGCAATTTGGTAATGCTGACTGCAGTCTGCATTTACTTGACATTCGGAAAGATCATATGACACCAATGCAGATGAGGTGAACATTCAAGAGAAAAGGAAGGGCAAGGAGAGCTAGAGGAGAAAAAAAGTTAGGTTATGAGCAGCCAGGAGAATGATGAAGAAAAGTGTCATTATTGGAAGTTCAATTTTTAAGTCAGAATGGGAACAAGGTGTTATATTAAAGACACTCAGTTGTGTTCGTGCAGCTATAGTAACAGCTATGTCAGGACTTTTTTCACAGTAGGGGTTAAGTAGAATTCACATAGGTAAATAATTAGCAATTTTGTAATTTATCTTCCAATAAGAAAACACAGTAACTGTTATGTACCTATTGCTCTGAGGACTTTAAAAGCACACTTCATTTTCTAAAAGCATGAAATATGTATTTACCAGACATCAGATACACACTTATAATAATGTAACAAGTCAAAGCAACTCCAAAGAAATTCTGAAATATTTAAGAGTAATTATCCTGCTAAAAAATGGCCCCAAAACACAACCTAAAACATTACACCACAGCCTCAAAGTGAAAGAAGCTCTCAAAACAGCTGAGCTAAGCTTGAACTTTCTCTTCGTAGATTTTCACATAAGCAGTGACCCCAACAATTACATGAGAGAACACAAATATTATCAGAATGGGAGAAGGCAGATGTGCATTTGCATGGTCACAACCAGATGCATGTCACACCAGCCTGCACAAACAAGAGGTTTAAAGCCTCTTAAAACCTCGTACAGTCATCTAAAAGCATGAAGCGATGCACAAGATACTGCACCATGTGGGCTCAGATTCCCAGATGAAGCACAAACAGCTTAAAAGGGGAAGAAAGCTACCCAGAGCTACACTCTTTTATTTTGTTAGGTTTTGACCACAAGCTGAACTACATGGCAAGCCAAAATCTGGGATACAATCACCAGAAACACTTTTAACAATGTACTGGGTTTGGCTGGGGGAGAGTTAACTTTCTTAATAGTTGCTCCTAAGGCACTTTGGTTTGGATTTCTGACCTTGAAGTGTCAGTGGCCTTGGATAAGGCTACAACACAGCAGGTGGACCCCTAAAGGGACTGCAGCCTATAGATAAAGCCACACTGGACCAGATACACCCCTAAGATATTGTGGTCTATGGATAAGGCCACATCAGGTACATCTCAAAGTGACTGTAGCTGTGGATAAGACCATGCCACAGCAGACAGACCTAAAGAGACTGTGGTCTGTGGAAAAGTCCATGCTGGAGTAGGGCAAGAGGAGGAGTTCATTGCAATGTTAAACCCTATGGCCTGGTCCAAGGAGACCAGAGGTAGAGATTGTCATGGATATACATGTAAATTGTCATTATTTCAGTTCCATGTTATAGAAAGTGCTACAGCAGGAACCACCCCAATCAACAGAGAATGAGCTCCACAAGAAGCAGAGCAATTACAGCACTGACCCAAACTGAACTGGCTTTGGCATCTAATACCTCCATTCAGCATACCACCTTTCCTGTCCTGAGTGACCATCATAAACACAGAAACCAAGCCAGGGACTAAATGAACTCAATGGACACACCATACAACATCATGCTCAGCAGTAAAAGCCGCAGGGAAGAAGGAGGAAGGGGAATTTTTGGAGTTACAGCATTTGTGTTTCCAAGTAACTGTTAAGCATGATGGAGTCTTGCTTCCCTGGATATGGCTGAACACATGCACCCCAATAGGAAGTAGTGAATGAATTCCTTATTGTCCTTTGTTTATGTATGTGGCTTTTGCTTTTGCTTTACCTATTAAACTGTCTTTACCTCAACCCACAAGTTTTCTCAGTTTCACCCTTCTGATTCTGTGCTTCCTCCCACTGAGGGAGGAGCAAGTGAGTGGCTGGGTGAGGCTAAGCTACCTAACAGGGTTAAAACAGAACAATCAAATTATAATGTCTATAAACAGAAAATAACAAAATCTTGTTGCCATAAAGGAAAATTAATCTGCATGGGGGGAGAAAACATTTTCTATGCCAGAAGCTCAACTAATACCTGGTTTCATGGCCACTTCCTTCTTTGAATACCCACTGCACAAATACCAACCTAATGCCTTGATTATGAAGGTTTGGACACTTCGGCAGTAATGTGTTTTAGGTACTACCTTAATTCCAATGCAAGGGATATCCCTCATGATCTCAGATTCAACAGAAAAAAGCATGATCATATAATGAGAAGTGTCAGGCAACATTAAGTGCATTGGCTGATAATATCATATCTGAATTTATAGCATGTTATGTTAGCATACAAATAAAATATTTCTTCTGTCTTGATTCCAGTAAGCTTATAAATCAGAACTTATCTCACTTTAGTTGCTGCTGGCACCAGACCTCAAGATAAAAATTCTGATCTTATTTAAGTAAAGCATATTTCTTACAATGCATAGATTAAAAAATTTCAAAGCTAAATAAACACAGGTAACACAGTCCAGAGAAGGTATTCCTCCCCCATGATGGTATTGAAAAAGATCTTTTTTTCTGCAATTAAGTTTTTACCATGACTTCATTTCTTTCATTTCTAATACACTTTGTCAGAAAATTAATATTCCACTTTAGTGCCATGCCAGTAACATCACTTTTGAAAATTTACAGGATTGTAATTATAGTTTCTAATACTATAACACAGGTTAGCTACTTGTAGCATCTTACTCAGAACTGTTATATAGTCTGTCTTCTGAATTTAAGGGGATTGAATGTTTATAAAAAGTGCATTACTGACAAGCCATTGAAACGAAACTCAAGTCTTAAATTTATACCTGGAATACAGACACAAACTTAGTCATCTCAACACCACCCCACTTACATGCCTTCAACATGGATCCCTCTAAGCAGTTAGCAACATTTACTTGGGCTTGCTTCAGGAAAGTCTTCTAGCACACAATTAACTTGACTGGTCCCACTGAAGTTTAAATGCCTTGTGTGAGCAACCTCAGGTTTTGCTTCCCTGTGCACACAGCAAGTACACATCATAATTTTTTCTAGTAGTGATTTTGCAACTTGGATACTTCTACAGTAAGAGCTGAACTAACTCATTTTAGGTAAACCACTAGACAAGTTTCAGAAGGTACTGACTCTCATCCCTTACTAGGAAAGATTCAAATTTCCACTTTCCTACATAAAAATGACACAAAAAGACATCACCTTTCTTCAGAGCCACCTGCGTTACCTTGCAGTGCCATTAAGTTCAATGACACAACAGCCAATGACAAATTATGGTTGAGCCTAGAACTCAAAAGGCCAGACAGACATCTTAAACAATAACAAGCACTGAAGGAGTCTCAACTGAAAGGGGATCTAGAGTGCATTAATGCACTTCCATTTGCAATCACAAGCCAGAAGGTTACACCTAGTTTGAGACTGCACAGCAGAGGCTTTGGGACAGGTTCTCACATACATGTAGTTTCACGTGGTAACGGAATGTGAAACATTACCATGCCACAGAGAGGGATGATAACCAGAAAGAGTGTCCAGCATAAGATGCTAAGATGAACAAGAAAAGCCATTTGGTGACTTAAGGGCTGCACCATACTCTCTCCCCTATTCCATGACACACCATGTCAGACAGACACAAATGGAGGTCCACACACCGCATAGCTAGCTGGTTTGTGGCAAGATGGACAGGAGGTCACAGCTCTGCCCTATCAATATGTGATGTAGAAACTGCAATGGGCAAGTGGAAAAAATCCAATAAAAAAATCCACAATGAGTGCAAGACTGTTGTCAGGACTGTGCTGTCCCTAAAACAGCTGATATGAGACTGCATGTTACAGAGAGATTTATTTTAGAAATGTATTGTATCCTGCTTTGAAAAGGGAAAAGCAAAACCAGTGCACTGAACAACTGCAGTTTAGTTCTAGTAAGTCAATTAAAATATACAGTGCAGCAATACCACCTCCTTGCATTTCAAGAAGGAAATTGCCTCACTGAATCAAGTCAGTGGTCTGTCTAGTCCAGTACCTCATCTTCAAATAGTGGATGTTAATATTGCAACAGAGGCAAGAAATCTTTCACGGAGAGAGGCCGGCATACAACCAAGAGTAAAAACTTGGTTATCTATTCCAAAAATGTTACATACTTACCAACCCATTTCTTAATATTTTGCTGTTTATACAAATCAAATAGGTTTGTTGAACTGTACTTGTGCATTTATTTACCTGCAATGTTTGGCAATCCAAACCACCTTATGCAGCCTTAGTTCCAATTTGTAATTTAAGCATTGAGGATTACCAAACATTCACGAGTCCAAAAAACTCTCTGTATGATTTTACTTGTACTCTACTCTGTGCTATGGCTCTCCCCTTGGTGTTGTTAAAGGGATACTCACGGTAGAGGTGGCTGTATACAATGCTGTCCTGGTGCTGAAAGACCTGTGTTCAAACTGCATACTACAAGATCAGTGAGATCAGCTACCATAAAAAGTGAAATATCAACATCACACGGATTATGAAATTTGATAAGCTTTAAACAAGGGGGAGGGGGAAACAATTTCCCACTTTTTACATGTGCAATTATACAAGTGATTCTTCCACACCACAAAAGATACAGGAGCCACTTTATAAGTGCTTACTAACACAAGGACTAAGGATCAAATCCATACAAAGTATTTTCTAGTGAAACTTCAAGCGATAGGTACAGCTATAATGCACTCTACAAATCAATGTCCTGAACAGAAGAAAAATCTAAGAATGCTCTTTTTAGTGACTTCATCCTATTTTATGTATGTGTCCTGCCATAACTAGCACTGTAAAGCACAATGGCTTTCTCTTCTCTCCAAAGTGTTTTTCAAAACACAGAGTGAAAGAAGCTCTGTAAAAATGTATTGAATTGTTTATCCTAAAAATGTGACTGTTCTGCACCAGCAGTATGAAAAAGTACGTTAGGTGGCCAATATTATTTTGTCTTCTCTTTTGACAAATAACTGACTACCTATGATAAGCAAGAGGGGTTGGCAAGGGTGTTTAAAGAGTCAAAGCACAAAAATTACTACCTTCTTAAGTTTTACCAAGAGCAAAAGGAGATAGCTCTGTAGCTGCCACCAGGAAAAATGAACAGCATTACTGTTGATGCTTCCACATTCATTCTTATGTCTAATGAGTTTCATAAATCTGATGTGAGTTATGAGGTGGGATGTTATGCAGTATGCATTAATGGCTTACAAAACCAAATCACTGGGCCAAATTTTCTGTTGAAATAGCTCCAAGAGTGGGACTCTTTTTGAAAAGTAGTTCAAATGCAAAGGTGTGCACTTACAATGGATTCTGTGAAGCTCAGTATACTAAGTGTTTTCTCACACACCCCCCTTCCCCAAAAAAAAAGGGGGGGGGGGGCAAGCAAAACACTTTTAAAGTGCACACTTAAATTTGGGGATCTAAGAATAATAGAGCAAACCTCCAGCTGGTTTAAAATGTCTAAGTTTCAACTACTCCAATGTAACAAGGGAAGTCTACATGAGTTGGGGATGCCCCTCTCAACACCAAAAACAGTAATGAACAGGGAGGGACAGCTTTGCTGGCATAGGACCCTTCTATCATATTCATCCAAACATAACTTTTTCCTCAATGTCTTTAAAATTCCACATTTCAAAAGCTATATGGAAAATGCATTTTCAAATGAAAAGCTATTGCTACCTGAATTATCTGGAGCTGTAGTAAAAAAATCAATGACCGAAAGACACTGAAATTAGATGTTTAAATATAGATTGTAAATATGAGACTGAACATTAATTAATTAGATTTGTAGTGTCTTCCCTTGCTTTTGCCTCTGTATCATCATGCAGTCTTTGTTTACTTTCATTTATTTTCTTTGTTTGATGACGTTTGACTAATAAATACATTGATGAATTGCATCAGGAAGTACCAGCCATATATCACAAAAATAGGACGTAGTCAGTGTTTCTGGCACACTGATGCTGAAGATTTTTTGTTGTTGTTTGAACTAATACTGCTTTGCTGGATAAACTTCCTGATTTTTAGTTTAATTTTCAGTGAACAAACAGCTGCAGAATAATCTGACTTAATGAAGCATTTCTAATAAAACCCTGCAGAAGTTAAAACAGGGACACAGAACTGCTTGCTCACTGATAGTTATATCATACAGAGTAATTTTTCAAGATGGTGATCACATTTATGTGTAGATAAGCATTAGGTAATATGATTTTCTGTCTTCCAAAGTCAGTAAGTTTCTTTATTGTGATAACTATTGCATTGTTCTACTACTTCCTTATAGTAAGTAAAACATACAACATAATGAAGGCAATATATTGATAATACACTATTCAGGCTTCATACAGGTTGGTAAGTAGCAATACAGCCAGCAATAAATTTGTGTGAAGATGCTCAGATATGAAAAATTCCATGGCATGTTTTGCTCACCAAAAACATTTAGCCTGCATTTGTAAAGATGTCCTTTATCAAGTCTATCATCACCTGTGATGAAATTATGAAACTTCTTGGCTGCTACATGTTTCTCTGCCACCACAATTCAGTGTAAAGTATTATTTGCTTTATGTAAATCTAGATAGGGTTCAATGAATCGTCACTTTGCAATCTGCCAGTAAAGCAATCTCCAATATCCATCTGTGTACACATCTATTTATTTCCATTCAGAACAAGTTTTTCATGTATTCCCCACTAGAATTATCAAGTGCATTACAAACATCTACACATAAAGCTGAGATCCCTCAGATCATAAGAACAGACAGGTAAAAAGGTTACCCCATATGTCCAGTATAACAAAAGACACAGCTAGGTTAGTTATTCTCTGATTAAAACAGCATGACAGGAATCAAAATTTTATCTCAAAGTCACCCACTATCAGAAGCATATCTAAAATCAACACCACATTTTTGAAAGCCCCCTTATGTTCAAACACTATGTGGAACCAGTGAATAGTAATCCTGATTTGCTATCAACTAACCAGGCAAAGCTTTCCACTGAAATTATGGCACTTTGGTAGTTTAAATTTATAAGAATAACAGTACTGTAGTTTTGGAAATCAAGAGTTTATGAAACCAAAAAACACATCACTTTCAATATTGCCCCAGCAGTATCCGATCTCTGAAATAAAATGTTAATAATGAAATATATATGAATTACTTTACTACTGATAATTATGCACTCCCAAAACAATTCAGGCATTAGGATGAAATGACTTCACAATTACTGTGAAAAAGTATAACAAAACATGTAACTTTTGCCACCTCTCATAAAAATATTAGTATGCTCTATCCCAACTTCAGCTAAGCTATATTCCTAGTATCATTGAACTACTATTTTTCTAGCATTTACCCTATGCCACAGAAAAGAATCTTAATTTATCAATTTGACTTCACTTAAATCAGCCCATAAAGTAGCTTTAAAGTGTTAAATACATAGCAGGCTGAATGCTGATGTCTGAAACTAGTTGGTAAGACAGAGAAACCAGCTAACAGTTATCATTTAGTCAATACTAATTTAAATGTATCCAGCGCTGTGCGAAGACCCTAAGACCCTGAATGCTTTACAGGGCTTTCAGGGATAGGGGTTGAGTATGTTTATTATTTAAACTGACAGTTCTGCAGGAGTCAAAGCACGGTTGTTTAAATCCTGAAACAAATACTGATAATCTCCAAGAAAAAGCTGGAAAGAGACAACTGTAACTACACATCTAATTTAAAATGCTTTAAGTAATTATTTTAACTCCCAGTAAGAATGGAACACACAAAAGAATTATGCATGGCAACTCCTAACAGGGCAGTGTAAGCTATTGCTTTGTATTATTTGCATAACCTGGTGTCCGATCCTACAGCTTCACAGGCACAAAGCAGGTTATATTAAAACTTTCTTTTGCAAAGCTGTAAATGAGGTGGAATAAGGGAAAAGCTCTCTCTGTGCCACACTGAACCTGCAACATATTTAATAATCAAATGAGTACACTGGAATGCAAAGACAGCAGCGTGGAGGGACAAGATACGTTTCATACTATATACACCACAACTTGGGAAGCGTTAGATGCAGAAAGCACCGAACTCCATAAAGGATTCCCGCTCTTTTAGCCGCTCTCTGGGGGAGGCCGGTAAACGGCTACGAAGAAGAGTCGAGCCCCAAGTGCCCAGGGGTGCTGCGAGTTAGCGGCCGCTCTCCAATATCAGCAGTTGAACTGAAAAAACAGTGGGTTCCCCTAGGCCCCCAAAGCTCTGCTGAAACGCTGAAGTGTTCCTTTGAAGAAAAACGCGTTAAATTAAAAGGAAAAATAAAATAAACCCTTGCCGATCGCCCGGCACAGG
Organism: Galbula dea; assembly: GCA_013399015.1. Lineage (NCBI taxonomy): Eukaryota > Metazoa > Chordata > Aves > Piciformes > Galbulidae > Galbula > Galbula dea. Next base: position 1,119,941 of record VWZX01001727.1, read on the forward strand.
GCTAGAATAGGCTGCATCAGGCTCCCGGCCAGAGCCGTGGAAGAGCACTGAGGGCAGCTGCCCCTCACACCTGGCTTTCTTCAACTTCTGGGCAGCGGGAGAGCGGCTGCTCTCAGCAGCCACCCCGCACACCCTGCGCCTACCCCCGCCACGGCCGCTCTCCGCCCGCTAGCCGCGGACAGGCATCTCCCGGCAGCCCCCAGGAAGCGCCGAGACAGACACATGCTCCTAGAGCGCTCCGCTCACCTACCTGCAGCCCCGCTTCCCGCTGGAAACAGCTAGCGATCGGCCGCCTCCCGTCGGGGGGGAGCTCCGGCCTCACCGCCCGGGCATTGCCGACACACGCCCCGCGCCCCGCCAGCGCCCGGGGGCATGGAGCGGCACCGCGATCGGCTCCACTCGGCTGGGCCGGGCTGGGGCAGGCAGCCGTCCGCCACGCCCGGATCTGCCCCCGCCTCTCTGGGAATATACCAGGAATCCGACTAAGAGATGCTTAAGAGGAAGGGTGAAGTAAGTGGGACAGGAGGGAAGACTTGAAGTGTTTCTCGTGCACGATTTCAAAGTATCTTAAAAAATTTAAAAATAGAAGAGGAGTAGGTATGGATTAGCTGTCGGAAAAGCGGAGGGCGAGGAAGTCCTGCAGCCCGGTGCGGCTCCGGCCCCTCCGCCAGCTGTGTGCGGTCCCGATTCAGCCCCGTCGGCAGAGGCAGGGAGGAGAAACCCGCGCGTCCTGCAGCAATCCCTCCGTTAGAGCATCTCTGATTGGTTTGCCTTTCACACACAGCACGACTTCCCCCTCCTGCTGCCTCCTTCTCCCTCTTGGGAAAAGTAATTGGAGAGCGAGAGCTTCACCTTCAACAGCAGCAGCAGCAGCTACCGCGCGCCCAGCCTGCCTGCGCCGCACCGCACCGCGGAGAGGCGCAGGGAAGCCCTGGGCTGCCGGACGAGCACAGGCAACTCCAAACGTTCCCTTCTGCGGTGGGAAAGCGGGGGGCGGGAGAGACGCTGTTCTCCTCCCTGGTGTTTATCTGGCTCCTCGCTGCTCTCCTCCCCGGTGTTTATCTGGTTCCTCGCTGCTCTCCTCCCCAGCCCCTTTACGAGTCAGCAGATCCCCGCGGCCCCTGGCTCTGTCTGAAGGAGGAGCGGGGCTCCACCAACAGTGCCCGCCACCTCCCCCGCGGCCCGCGCACACCGGAGCGGGGCCGCCTCCCGCCCGCCCCCGCCGCACGGCATGGCGCGGCACAGCGCGGCTCTCCCCTCCCTCTTTCCCTCCCTCCCCGCCGCTGCCCTCCCCTCCCGAGCGGCGGCGCGGGGGGTGTGAAGTTTCCGCACAGCCGCACGTGGCCGCGGAGAGAAGATCCCCGTGGATCCCCGCCCGTCCTGCCGCCGCTCCCTTGGGGCCTCCCTTCCCCTGAGGAGGTAGAAGAGGCCAGGGCGGGCAGGACAGGGCAGCGGAGATCCCCCAGCTGAGCGGGGCCGAGGCCGCAGGGCTGGAGCGGGGCAGGGGCAGGAGGGAGGTGGCGGCGCCGGCAGCCAAAAGCTGGACTGTGTCTCCCTCCAGAGGGAGAAGGGAGTCACGCAGGGCGGAGGGAAAGCCGCGGCCTCGGCAGAGACCCTCTTCCTCGGGCGGTGCCCGAGCGGTGGGATGGTGGACTGGGTGCGAGGTAGTAGGGGAGCGTGGTGCGGGTCGGACCCTGAAGGCCTCTTCTTCCTCTGCGTACAGACGAGTGGTGGCTTACAGTTGTTCTGCCACAGCTGTTAATTAAGTAAAGATGATGGTGAGTGAGGATAAATAAAAACATAGCTTGCTTGTATATTTTAATGTGGTTTATGCTGTTCAAAAGGGGATGCAGAGAAGTGGAGGGGAGAAAGAACCCTCATTTGTTACAGTAATACCAAACAGACAGATTTTCTGTTTGCTACTAGACTTCTTGCCCACTCCTAGGTTAAATGGGGATAAATGCATATGGCATTAAGAAGTACTGACATACCTAATCATCTGATGTCTATTTTTAATTTGTACCCACTAGTATAATAGCAAGTTTTCTGAAAATAAGCTTTTGTTGTGCCCTTAACTGTCATCACATCTTACATGATGTTGATAGTCGACTGCGTGAGAAACAGAAGAGGGAACTAAAACACTTCCCCAGTTGTTACTGTTCATGCTAGTATTCTTCCACGTAAGATCAGTAGAATGCTTGAATTATTTTTTTAAAGCAAATGCAGACCTAAAGGTCCATGCAGGGGAAAAAAAAAAAAAAAAAAAAAAAAAACGCAAAATGAAAAAGAAAAGGCTTAACGCTGATGACCCCACACACAGCAACACAGCTGTAGGATGAAATACAAAGCGGCTGGCATGGAAAGGGCAAGTTAAAAGTAGCCTGGGATGCATTTGTCACAGTTGCTGTTGCAGCAAGTACCGCAGTACACATACATGCCTGGATGCAGACTGCAGCCAAATTAAAAGGCTGCTGGTTGTAAAGACAAATGTGGTCTTGTCTCATTGACTGGAAGCTGATACAGTAACATCACAATTTCGCTAGTTGGTAACTGGGTTTCAACGTTTGCAGACAGTTAGAAGTAATGCAGAGGGAACTGAAACAACCAAAACCGTGCTACTATGAGCAGCATAATTTCAGTATGTTGAGGTAGACTCAAACTAATGTGGGTCCAGAAGGGTTGGGTGTTCTGGCCTTACCAATGCAAAATAACAAGGGAACATGAATACATACTGGAATGGGTAACCTTTCCTGTTGCATGGGTCCATGTAGGACCACAAGTATTGTTACTGGATTAAAAGCAGTCAAAGCACACCAAAAATGTAATTACAGCTGCTAAAATGCAACCGCAGCAGCTGTTGCGCTTCACAAGTAGCAAACACCTTGTAATTGTAGGAGCAGATATACCTATATTAGCTGCATGTGTTGTTGCACTCAAGTTGAGTGTAACTGTGTATTGTGTGCATCTCACTGGGTATTGTGAGACCAGAGGATCCTTGTTAGTTTCATATTGGTGTCCTGCTGTTACAGAAATCAGGCAAACACATCTGAAGACACAGAACTGTTATTATCAGCCAGTTAAAACAATACAAGCAGATCACTTGCAAACAACAGAAGAAAAAGCAGCAGACAAAGCAATAACCAAGCTGACTTCTTTTGAAACACAGGAATTTTGTCTGTGCAAGTCTTGGAAAATGTGATCATTCTTTACCATGCAATGCTGCTGTGTGATCCATTGTTCCAGATACCTTTACACAATACCTGAAAATCAGAACAAATCTGCAACTCACAGGTTGTGTGACACCAAGCAGAAAGATGTTTTCAGGAAGCTTCTCTGTGTGCTTTCACGCTATGGCCAACACTCCTGGGAAGAACTGAAATGATCTGTTGCACCTATACAGTGCAGCTGGTTTTACAGATGCTTACTTAGTAAGCCTGACTCATCTCCAAAGGTGCATTTGTGCATGCTGCACATGCATGATATGATAAATTTACCATTTTCTGGAAATACCAGGTTGGCAGTCTTTGTCCTACACAGCCTGTATCTGTATCTTTCTGACTGGAAAATTCCCAGCTGAATACTGTGGCCTTAGAACACAATACAGTTACGAAACACAATTATTATATGAATGTTCTCTCTTTCTTCCTTCAGCTTGTTTAATTTCTGAGTTAGTGTCACCATTTCTTACTTTTCATCAATTTCCAGGGCTCTTTCACACACTGAAAGACAAGCATAAAACATGAAAATGAGCATTGGCACGCACAAGAGGTACAGTGTTCGGAACAACTTCAGCATTTCCATTTCAAGGTGAACTGCACAGCATAAAAATCAGGAAAATAGAACCTTATTTCTGATTAGGTGCATATATGTGGATCTGGTATTTATCTTCTTTTTTTAAACACTGATTTTTACTCAGAGGCATGCCCTGAGCTGCTAAATAGAGAAAATTTATATTTTGTTAGCCGCATGTAGATTTTGTCTCTAAGAACTGATCAGATCAATAATGTCTACCAACAATTTTGCTTCTTTATCTTTCCCAAGAGACAACTCTTCTCCCACCACCCACCATGCTACTAACCTAAACTAACCAAAAGTTGTGGCACTGTTCTTCAGTTTAGCAGTTAGGCTCTTGGTTTCTCTTTTTTTTTTTCACAAAGATTAAGTTTGTACTTGGGTCTTCCATCTCTCTTAATATTGAATTTAAGGTACTGAAATAAGCAGGGACAGAGACCACAGCTTTCATCAGGAATACCTCAGCATAAGGAGACCTACAGTGGGTTAGAGCCTGATGTGCAGCAGCATTCTACAACAGTCCTCTATTGCCATCCCCTAAAGCTCAGGAGGAAGGAAAATGGATTCCAAAAGCCAACTGCTGTAAAATATTTGTGGTTATTATCCTGACTCTCTACATGCTGGGACAGTTCAACAGTGCCTAAAAGTCCCCTTTACAATATATGTACAGATACACAGTTACACACTCATGTTTTTATCACAGGTGAGAATCTGGTCCACCAAATTTAAAGTTCTTTAAGAGCTCTGATACATTCCAAATATTCTCATACAAAAATAAAGGTGATTGATTCCTGAAAAACTGATGGGGAATGGAAAGGCAATGGAGCAAAGTTTTTCTGGGGTTCTTTAATAAGTCTCCCACAGGCATTTATTAAAATCACGCTGGTTATTGGATTTTGAAGGAAATAGAGGTTTTAACTAGCGTACTGGAATCATCACTGATCTTTCCAAGCTTCCACGTAAAATGGAAAATCTTGAGTGCAGAAAATAACAGAAGTAACCATCATTCTTTCTTCTCTACAACAGATAAGTGATACAGATAAACACTATGATGATTTTTTTTTTTTTTACCATTTAAAGCCATTCTTCTAAGATATGAAATGACATGGGTTGCTTATGTATACCAACATAAATGCTGCTCATAGGGTAATGACTTCTTCCAGGATGAAGAAAACAAATGGATACATGTACATATTCAATGTTATTTTAGGAGCAAACTTTGTTGCTCTCATTTAAGAGGAAGGAAAGCCAGGAATCAAATAAATAAATGTGTTGAAAGGGGTCTCTGGATGTCTGGTTGGGCTGAGGATCCAAATCCCAGTCATGGATGGGCTGACTTCAGAGCTAGATTAGGTTGTTCAAGGGTAGTGTGCTGTGGTTTCAGACATCTCCAAGGACAAAGATTCTACCTCTCTGGCCCTTTTCCAGCATTTGACCACCTTCATTGTGAAGGATTTGCTTTCTTACATCCAAAAAAATTTGTCAGAATTTTTGCCTCTTGTGTCCATTGCCTCTCATCCCTTTGCTGTGTGCCTCCAAGAACCCACTGACTCCATTTTCCCTGTACCCATCAGTAAGTAGCTGAATACAGCAGCTAGATATCCCCTTTGCCTTCTTCAAAGGGGCTGAACAAACACAGCTTTCAGTTTTCTTGTGTGTTGCGCCTTCACCACTGCTAGGATGCACTGTGGACTAGTGTTCAGCTTGTCCACTAGCATCTACAGGTGTTTTTCTGCAAAGATGTTTTCTAAATAGGTAGTTCCAAGTTTCTATTGTTTCATGGGGTTATTCTGTCTCAGGTGCTGGACTTGCATTTGTCTTTGTAGAACTTCATGAAATTTGTTACCTCACTTCTCCAGTCTGTTTTGATCCTTCTGAGTGGCATCCTTGCCCTCCAGTGTATTGAGTGTTCCCCACATTTTGGTGTCACCTCCTAGGAATGTTTGCCACTGTCATCCAGATCGTTGGTCAAGACTATAATCGGTATGGGCTCCAGTACTGAATACTGAGGAGTGCCACTAGTGACTAGTCACTGCTCTTTAACCATCACAGTTCAAGCAGTTTGCACCCATTTTATAAACTTCCCATCCAGCCCATATCTGTCCAGTTTGGCTACAAGGATGTTATGGTAGCTCATATCAAAAAGCCCGACTAGAATCAAGATAAACAACACCCACTGCTCTTTCCTTCCCCACATAGCCAATCATTTCATTGTAGAAGGCAACCAGGTTGGTCAGGCAGAATTTGCCTGTAGTAAATCCATACTGGCTATTCCAGATCACCTCCTTGTTCTTCATGTGTGTAGAAATGACTTCCAGGAGAATTTTCTCCATAATCTTCCTGCAGACTGACCCATAGTTCCCCACATTCTCCATCTTGTCTTCTTGAAAATGGGCATATTTACCATTTTCTAATTATTTGGGACCTTCTCCTGTCACCATGAGCATCTGCAGATGATAAAGAGCAGTCTCACAGTGACAGCAGCCCACTCCCTCAGGGCGCTTGGATGCATCTGGTCCCACAGACTATGTCCACTTTGCTGAAGTGGTCCCTATTGACCTTCCCCTATCAGGGGTGGTACTTTACTCCCCCAAACTCACCAACAAAGCTGACTTAAACAAGATGAAGAAACCTGGGGATGAATGCTGTTTGTCTGACCTACCCCACAGAATATCATAGGAATGGATCTGTCTTCTTACACTATTACATCAAAAAGAGAAAAATCCCTCAGGCTGTGAGAACTGTAGCTATTTTGAAATATAAAGATGCTTCTTTCTAATACTTCATAAGGCACCTAAGCTCCCTAAAGAGGAAAGATTTAAAAACCTGCACTTCTCATTTCTCATTTGCTACTTCTTGACAAGTCACTACTGAGCTTTTTAGATCTTTTATATATCATCATAAGGCACTTGACTTTCTCTGTGCAATAGAGACTCTCCACTGACAGGCATACCTTCCGTGCCTTGCTCTAGGTGAAGCATGTACCAAAAAGTTAGGTGTTGCAATATTTTGTGCTGTGGCTTCTGTAATTCTTTTTTAATCTAGACTGTGATTCATGTGGAAAGCAGAACAAAAACATCAGAAGAATTCAGATCAAAAGTGGAATAATATCCGGCCTCCCCACCTTTTGGAAATAGTGTTACATTTTCTTTTTAACAAGGAATTTGCTTGGTTATGTTACATATTTAATAAGAAACAAGTCTATGTTTTATTACGCCAAAAGGAAGAGTCCATGGGCCATGTATTTTGGGATGACTACAGGGCTCTTTAGCGCAACAGAGGTGTAAATTACAAGAATATTAAGTGCAGTGTTGTTTTATTGGAGATACACAAGTATTATTCAGGAACTTTGGAAAAAAAGACCAACTATTTCTCCACCTACATCTGTGGAACTCAGAGCAGGAAATAGAAACAATCACTAAATCAGGCATCTAGAGAAAGAAGTTGGGGGGGGGAGGAAAACCAACAACACCCAAACCAAACCCAACACCAAGCCAGGAGAAAAACTGTTGACACACATCTGGCCTAAATTTGGGTTAGTATATTTTAGAACTCGTTCGTGCCTGTTTATCTTAATCTGATACACTATGGTAGTTCCTAATTTCCTGTGTATCAAACAGCATCAGCTTTTGCAGTCATGCTACAAAGAACTGAAAAATGAATAAATGTTTCAGTCTTGCTTAAATGTATATTAATTATCTTTCAATTTTATATTAAAGGTTGCATTACAGACAAAATGGGGGAAAAAGCAGACCTCCTTACCTAATGAGAATTTCATCTTATTTTAACATAAATATAATTATTCCCCAAATTATGTCTTGAATTATTTTCATGAATTAATAACGTTTACATAATTAAATTATATTAGAGAAAAGGAGGCCTTGTGAAAACTGAAGGTTATGCAGACCAAGAGTAGTAAAGGTAAGTAAGAATCAAGCTGATTTCAAAAAATGAATACTTTTTATTCCCTGAAACCTCTTTACTGAGGGCAACATGTGTTGGCAGACTTGAGAACTCATCTACAAGAAGGATTATACTTCACTGTAGAGATTCATGGTGCCATTTATTTTCTCATGATATAGCACTTTCTAATCTGTGTAGTGTCATTTTAAAAACAGGCATCACAAATTCTGGTAAAAAAGCTGTCAAAGCTTATTAGCCCAGTAACTCAAGTTCCCTCACGGTGAGAGATAAATTAGGGGGCTGTCAGATGTGTTGTTTGCTGCAAAAAGAAGTCACTGTGAACTTACCTGGGTTATTTATTTCTAGAGAAATACTATGCCTGTTTTCTAGTTAGAACACAGTCTTTCAAATAATATCCAAATTTCAGTAAGTTTAGTGAAAGGCACTGTGCCTTAAATGGGAATAAGTTGGTCTGTCCCTCAGTATTTCTTTCTGATTTTAAGTCTTTCTTCTGAATTTTAACCACCTATGTTTTAATAAGGGAAGGAAAACAAAAGAAGATTACATCCAGAATGTATTATGCTTGTCTATGTACATTAAAAAACATTAAAAGATGTCCTAAAGGTTGTTACTGATTTTGCATGTTATGGTGTTTTAACAGTAAAGCAAAAAGGTGTATTTTTGTCATCTTTCTGGACATTGAGTGCTAGCAGAAGTAGAGCTTTCCAAGAGTCAAGAGTAGAAGAAGAGCTATTCTGTAAGGCCTTCGATATGGTTCCTCATGACATCCTCATCTCAAAACTGGTGAGATGCGGATTTGATGAGTGAACTGTTTGATGGATAAGAAATTGGCTGGAAGGACGCTATCACAGAGTCCTGGTTAATGGCTCTTTGTCCAGGTGGAGAGCAGTGACGAGTGGTGTCCCCCAGGGCTCTGTCTTGGGACCGGTGCTCTTCAATATCTTCATTAATGACCTGGACAGGGGTATTGAGTGCACCCTCAGCAAGTTTGCAGATGACACAAAGCTGAGTGGTGTGGTTGATACGCCAGAGGGCCAAGATGCCATCCAAAGGGATCTGGATAAACTTGAAGAATGAGCCCATGAGAGTAAAACGAAGTTTAATAAATCTTAATGTAAGGTCCTGCACTTGGGTAGGAGTAATCCTGGCTATGAGTACAGACTGGGTGAGGAACTCATTGNGGTTGTTCAGCCTTAAAAAGAGAAGGCTTCGAGGGGATCTCATAGCTGCCTTCCAGTACCTAAAGGGGGATTATAGGATAGAAGGGGAGAGACTTTTTAGGTTCTCAAACTGTGACAAGACAAGGGGAAATGGTTATAAGCTGCAAGAGGGGAAATTTAGGTTGGAGATTCGGAGGAATTTCTTTACCAGGAGGGTGGTTAGGCACTGGAACAGGTTGCCCAGGGAGGTTGTGGATGCCCCATCCTTGGCAGTGTTCAAGGCCAGGCTGGATGTGGCCCTGGGCGACCTGGTCTAATGATTGGCATCCCCGCCCATGGCAAGGGGGTTAGAACTAAATGATCTTTAAGGTCCCTGCCAACCTGAGCCATTCTATGATTCTTTGATTCTATTATTTAGAATGTGATCTACTGTATATATTCCAAATGAGCCTGAAACTGGAGCTGAGGGCTGGAGGGGGGATCAACACTAAAACAAGAATAGAATATGATGATGTTCTGAATGCAGAATTCAAGATATTCTCAAAAAGAAGACCAAAAGGGTCTTTGAGGGGGAAGTTTTTGAAGAAAAGAGAAACAAAGAGCATTTTGGCTTGGCAGAGAACAAGAGCATACTAATTCAGCATGAAAAAAATGCCTCTGATTAATGCAGAAGCAAAAAAAAACAAACACTCCATATATGTAAAAGGTGACATTTTCTTTTTAGAGTAGCTATGCCTTTCAATGAGATAACAAATGTGGAGCTAATGGATTACAGAGTTAATAGTTTGAGTGTAAGTAATTTCTCTTTGTATAAATACAAAGAAAACTCTACATACCTAGAGTGGACTACTGATACTTAGATCTCAGGATCTTCAGGGCTAGGAATTCAGAGTGACTGAACTCTGCCTTCCTTCTCAAGCCTTTCCTCCTGCAGCAAATGCATGGCAGGAAATTCTAAAGCATGTGTGTCTTTGACTTTTTCTTCTTTGTGGCTCTTGTCTGATTCCTTTGAAGCAAATAGTCATCAGTCCTTTAGATTAACCTTGTCTTACTCAGAGCTTGGACTTCTTGATGGCAGAGCGCTGTGATGCCTTCATCCTGCTCAGAAGAGTTCATGTGTGCCTCTCTAGTGTTACAGCCAAGTCCACTCTCATCTGACTGAGGTGAAACTAGTATCAGGTTACCCATGCTAAACAGCCATGCATGCATGGACAGAAATGTCACCACCTGTCTCCCTGCTCCCCACATGTCTCTCCAGCCTGCCAAAACATTTACCCTGAGGGACCAGACACCTCAACTCAGGCCAACCTGAAGAAGTTTACCACCTGCTGGATTGCCTCACATAGCAAGTCAGTTCAGATTTCCATTTCTTTCCCACTCATGGGACATGGTAAACATAACATAAAAATCTTGGCTTGATCTTGGATGCAGATAACACTTATTTTCTGAAACCCAATGCAAATATAATGTAAGGGTGGAAGGCAAAACTGAGAGAGCCCTAGGTCCTTGGGGATGTATCTTGTATGCTCATGAGAATCATTTTGACATTTTCATTCTGACCAATGCTTAATCTAAAATATATTTTAGGACCAATTGTTTCTGTATGCACTTGCACCCTGAAACTCAGTATTCACAATGAGCAAAATGAGCGTTTTCACTTGTGGTTGGGGATACACATCTGTAGCAGCTGCAGTGTCACAAGTGTTTTGAGACTTGGCAACAGGAAACAGGTTCAGAGCTTAGCATGGAAAAACTTGCTTTTTCAAGCAGTTCAGAGGTATCTCAGATGTCTCCACTCAGCACGAAGGCATAGCCTGGGATGCAGAGAGATGCTGTGGCTGCTGCTAGAGCGATAAACCTGCTACATAAATCTTCTTTGTTTTCCTCCCACTTTAAGCTTCATGGCATATCTACTGCTCTCAGCCAGACACCAAAATTAACTCTTTATCCACAAGTGCCCTGGTTTTCACTGGTATTAAGCACCCACAAATGTCAGAGAAGCCCGTAGAGTTGACGGGGAGGATGTAAAAAATTCAGAGCCAGCACTGCAATGGAGAGATTTTGCCAGCAGATGTCAGAAGGCAGAAGAACGCAGACTGGATAATACACTGTCTTACCAAACCTTGCAAAAGGACATTTCAGTTCATCTTTTGTTTCCCCTTCTTTCTCCCTTCCTCCTCTCCTCTCATATATATGCATATACACACAGAACGAAAATCACCTAGGAACAGTGGGTTGGGAGGTTTTGTTTTCATTGTAGCCTTCCACAGATAAAAAACAGGAGATCTAATACCCTGTTAAGCTCCAGGTGACATATCAAAGAAAAAGAGTTGTCTAAAATTTGAAGTTGCTAAACAAGCTGAATAATAAGTTCTGTGAGCTCTGGAATGAATGAAGTCTCATTTCTTGTGGATTTTACTTCATAGTTGATTGAACTTTTTCTATGCTGGGGAACTTATTTGTATAAGGGTGATCTCAAGGGATAGGTCTTCAGAGAGATGCACCTGTGGCTTTTTTCTCTTTTCCCGGGCCTCTTTTCTTATCTTGATGGAATAGCTTTAAGATTAATACCCATCTCTCAAATTTTGTTGAAAACAGAAGAGGCTCCAAAACCACAAGGCTTCCTTCTACAGGAAACCTAGGAACAGAAAATGCCAGGACAGTTTAATCTATTACAGACTCAGTTTAATGAGGCCATTTATTTTACAGTATAACTCTGCTAGAATTCCTTAAACTCCTGAACTTGCACTGGCAATTTAAATGTTCCATTCAATATTATGATGATTCCTTATTTTTTCTCCCAGATTATGGATTTTTGGAATATGCACAAGTGTCTGTGATTGACCATCATCACAGCCAAACAGGCATCATTGATAACAATGAGAGGAGATTGGCCTCCTACCAGTGTGCTGTGACTCCAGCTGAAGTTGTTCTGAATTTTTGCAATTATTTCAGTGAGAATAAGATTAAATGCTCAGCACTTTTCTCTTACTGTAAGCTTATGCTTACCCCAGCTTTTCTTGATTATATGTATTTTTACTATGTCAAATTAATGAGCTTTGCTTTATTATCCTATAACATTTTAAGCTAGCTCTTAAAATGTAGAGTTTGATTTTATTACCTTTTATTTAAATGATCACCCTTAAATTAATCCTTTTGTATTGTGAAACTGGTTTTGCTCCATTACAATGGTTACTTACCCTTCCTGACCCAAGATTAAATCGCATCATAGAAATTTAGCAACAGAATTTAAAAATTAAATGTAATTTTTATGAAGCTGAAATGATAGCCATATGGACTTACCTATATTAATCTATAATAATAAACCCTTTTGAGCTATTTTTACAGAAGTGAGTCAATTCTATGAAAACTGAGAACATATCTAAACAGACTTGGACATGACTGACATGTTAAACAAACTTTAGCAGCTTCACATTTAAAATATCATCCTCAGCAGACAGATTCAGAGACATTTTAGTGTCTGGTAACCCAACTATACAATTACTAAATCAGTTGTGGGAGTCATAGCCAGCAAAACTTCTTAAAGGTATACCTGGAAATTGCACAAAATGGATCAATCATGGCTAGGCTTCGCGAACAAAGATTTGGGAAGGGCTCTGCCCACGTTTGTTGCAAACGCATTGGTGGCTAAAAAGGCCATAAGCCAATTTACTCCGTATTGTCCTGGTTTGTGTTAGAACAGAACTAATTCTGTTCAGTGATTTCACTTTTTAGCTGAAGTCTAGTTAACTGGACTTCCTAAAGCTAGCAGCATGTTTTTGCAGACAGTGCCTGCTTCTAGGACTGATAAAACTTAACGTTTATAGTTAGAACCAAGGATTGGTATGTAGACCAAGGTCACTGCTAAATCTTGTGTACAGCAAAATGTTTTCCTCCTATGAGTGTAATAAGCTAACTTGTCCTATTCAAACTGATATCCAAACTGAAAGCACACAAGAATAGTGGTTTTCTAACATATGGAAACGCAGACCCTAAGATGTTTTCTTGAACAAAGGCAAAACTGAATTATGCCAAGCAAAACCCTGTAATGCAGTAGGCTGTTGAATTCAGCTAAATCTAACTGCAGCTTGTGTGTTTATCCTCAGCAGGCCATGGTGGGTCATATTCCAGTATTCCTGTTTGAAGCAATAAAAAGTGCATGTAGCTGGGGAGATGGAAGCTCTCCATATTCTCAGAAAAAAAATAATGCCACACAGGATCCTACCCAATGGGTGAGGCTGCAGATGTCTGGATGACAAAAGGTTGAATACATATTTTATTCAAAGAAACCACTGCCTAGTCCTCAGTTTAGTTACTTCTAGCTTCAAGCACCTATTCACACTGTATATTCTCCTATACATTCACACAGGTAACCCCAAATAAAAGGGTGGGGAGAATTTCTGTGAGGCCTGCAAGCTCAATACACTGAAAATGTCATCCCAAAAGGGAAAAAAAATATCCAGCACAACTAGTGGACTTTTTCTCATGTCATGCTCATGGGTCCTGCACTCTGTCAGAATGGCCCACCTTCCTTCCCTGTATCAGTGTATACAGTGATACAACCAAGGAAGTTCTCCAAAATGTGGGAAACTATGTCCCTTTATATGCAAATCTTACTTGTAAAATAAAAATTAAAATAATAATAAAAAGGTATGAACACAAGAGCTGCAGGATAATGTTAACAGTGTGCTGTGCCTCTGGATTTTTGTCCACCCCAGAAACCCAGTCCCACAGCTGGTGAAGGGGCCAGACCTCTCCAGCAACTGTCCTGCTTTCCACCACACATATATTTAGATGCAGAGGAATGGGATGGTGAGGAAACAGAGGTGTGGGGTAGGCAGGAGCAGCACCAGGGCTTCTTGCTGCAGGAAACTGTTTCTCAGCAAGTTCTGACCCAAAACACTTTCAAATCACCTCTCCTGCTTCACCACCACCTCATTAAAAAAATGTTATAAGGTGTTTTATGTATTTGTTTGAAGACCCTTGCAAACTCAAAAGGAAATAATTTAATTTTACAGGGTTGGCTGTCAAGCAGCGATCCTTTTTATTACATTATAGGTTGAGGGTCCTTCCAAATGTCAACAGTAAAATTTATTTTGTCAGTATTTGAACTGACCTACACCAACTGACCATCTCTTGAAGTACCTCATGTTTTTTCTTTCAAGGGAAGTCTTGAATTATCTATAGCATTTACATTAACCTCCTGAATAAAAAGCAGCATATCTGTATTTCAATTGCTAATGCATCTCATTTTAAAACAATTTGTACTTCTTCTAGTGTCAACTAGGAAAACCAAATAAATGGCACACAGATTTTTGCAGACTGGAGCAGAGAGCAGCATCAGAATACATTTCATCTCAAGCACAAGGTTAAGATGTACATTGGGGTTAAAGCACCAAAGTCAACAAGCTATCTAAGACAGGTGCCTAAACACTTTTTTGATGTATACCAAGAAGACTAGCTACACAGGTAAGCACATTCTCAAAGGCAGTTTCCCATTCCCACCTCCTCTTCCCCTCCGTCCCCCTCATAAATCCTCAGTCCTGTGCCTTGGACCTGTCTGCATCAACTGTATGCATTGCAGGAAATACCTAAGACTTAGTTCCTCCTAGGCACATTGTGGCAATTTGACCACACGCCCCTGGTTAGGCCACAACACTAAATAAGCCAGGGGCATGGCTCTGTACACGAAGAACTGCTTCTCAGTGTAAACATACCTGCAGAACATGAGGACTACAATGCTCATTCACACTTTCAGTTGGATTTCCTCTACTAAGTCTATGATGTAGGCACAGCCAATGCTCCTAGGTTTCTAAACCCCTAGACTTCTATAATTTTGTCACTCAGCAACTGGAAAGTGAGATGGCTTATGAGCTAACAAGCTGTTGAAAGGTTTAATTTAGGCCAAACCCCAGGACATCCAAAGCTGAAAGAGCCTGCCAAGTCATCAGTGCTGGGCCTAACTCAGTGTTTTGACTCCCCCTTATTCTCCTTTCACATTTCCATGTGTGGCAGATGCACCCACCTTGGTAAAGACTAGAACTTCTTGACTGCTGAAACAAAAGAGTTAAAACTTGAAGCCTTGGATTAAGGGTCCAACTGCCTTTTTTTTTTTCAAAAAATCACAAGTGAAGCCACCACTTCAGTCTTCATGGCATTAGTATTTTTCATAGGAGACAGCATTTCACTCAGGGTGCCTAGGTGCTCAAAGATAGAAAAGAGATGTTCCACTCTTCTGAGAGAATACTTCATGACTTACAGGAAAATAATACATTGGTCTTGCTTTTTAAAATAAACAATGACTTTCTGTTAGAAAGAATGCAAACCAGAATACTACTACTTAGTTACTGCTTAGTAAGCTCTGAATCATCTTGACAGTGTTTGCTACCTTTCAGTCTCAAATTTAGATCTCAGAATTCAGACAGCCCTTACAGCAGGATTCACCTCACCAAGCACTGTCTGCCTAACAACTCATTCTTTAGGTTCCCTTTATAAACAACAGAAAGACACCTCCAGGCAGCAGTTTGTCTTACCTTAACACAGAAGGGATGAATCATCCTTTAAAAGAGGCCATCTGTCTCTATCGTCTAATGAAGGACCATATCCAACTAGCAAAGACTAGATTATTAAAGTGAGATCAGATGAATCCTATCCATGGTGAACTGAGACAAAATATACTTTTTTTCCTCATACTAATATCTGTTGGGGGAGGGGTTTTTCACAGTATGTCCCCTCTTTCATTGCCCTTTAAGTCAGTTGAAAATCTGTAGAAAAAGGAATTGAGAAATCAGAGTTAGATTAGAGCTACAAGCCAGCTTTCAGAGGTACCAAACCCCCACAACTCCCATTGACTCAAAATCTTGCTGTGAATTGTTCTAACTTCTGGGTTATATTGTGTAATTGTAGAATGGAATAGAAGATTTAGTCACCATTTCAGACAGCCTGCCACACCTCTGCATGGTACAGAAGAGGCACTGCTTATAAATTTTCTACTCTGTGAACAAACACACAAAAACATTTGTTACTTGTCATACAACTGTATTTTTGCCCTTAAACCTATCTATGTACAAGAAATTCAAACAGCTATCTACAACTATATCTATGTATCTATATCTCTCTGTAGGTATTATCATTTAGTTAAGCTTCACCAAGTCCCTTCCAAGTACTGAACAGATCAGAAAAGTTATCCCAGCTTGCCTAAGGTCATGCAGAATGGGCATCATAATTTAAACTAAAGTTCAATGAGTGCTGCAGGAGATTTTAAGTCATATATGAATTAGCATCATGTACAGGTTACAAAAATATGGCACAACAGACCTCTTGCACAGACATATTAAATAGGTACAAACTTTGTAATTGCTAGTAACTTACACTGAAGAGTTCAAGGAAATACTAAAACCTCTGAAATTCACTAGCTGCTTGTAACAGTTCACATACTTTTAGTGTCAGGCTGGTACTTCCTTCTACACAACATTGCTTTTGGTAATATTAGAGACAGTTGTTTTTTGTAAAGTGTAATCCAGACTCTTTCATCTATCCAAACTTGTACTTGTTTTACTTGTAATATAGAACATTTAATTAAAGTATACCTGCTGCTTAAGAAAAGACTTAAAAAGGAACTGGTAACAGTTTTTAAAGTCTCAAGAATATTTTGTATCTAGAAGAGTGAACACTAAGCATTGTGCTTTTTGCCTCAATTCAAATACTAAAAAGATACTGTGCTTTTTCCCAGGCACAAACACGAAGAATAAGACCTGCTCTGCATACAAATGTGTTCCCTTAGGTGTTTTTTGTGTCACTTATAGAAAATGCCTCTTGTAACTTACCCAAGCTTCTCCAGGTGAGGTGACAGAAATATCCTTTCCCTCTTCATTATGCAGGATGATTCTTCCCCTTCTTGGCAGGGGAAGGCCTTTGGCCGAGGATACAAACCAGCTGGTGGAGAAACCCACCAGGGCTGCTAGAAGGAGATTTACACCCATGTCTAGGCATAGACACCGCAAAAGATACCAAGAAAAGATTTTCTTTAGTCCACATTTTCCTTCTTTTTTTAATATTGTCTATTATTTAAATGTATTAAAAATGTAGCATACTACTTTCTGAGAAAAACTATTACATTCTTTCAATTTTTCACACTTTAAAATCATGCTGAAGTATACAGTATACCCTTATGAGGGGTAGATATTATCATTTTTAAGGGAAATGCTTTTTAAATGTTGAATTACTGATACTAAGTAAAGTAACACCATTGCTTTAGGGAAGATGGACTTGCAAAAAGGTGTCTTACTCTCAAAGGAAGGAGAGAGAGTTTTAAATGATTTGTTATTTTCCCTAAAGGACTGGTGAAAATGAACTCAAATCCACACATTAGCTGACCAAACTCCTGTTCACCACCATCACTGACTGTTCTACTTCACACCAGGGTGGAAGTGGAAATCACTTCTTTTGTACTGTTACAAGAGGCCATTGGAGCCCATTGCAGAAGGTAAAAAAGACTTTCTGTGCCACAGATTCCAGGACTGCTGGATCTTGTCTACCACAAGTTGACGTGAATTGTTTCTTCTCGCTAATTCCTGTATGCACCCAGCAAGGCACAACACTTACATTTATATAAATTAGTGAACTTTTCCATTTACTCTGCTAAAAAATCTCTGATCACCAAAGGCTCCTGCAGCTTTTTCTGGAATGCCAGAATGGCAACTTGAAGAGCTTTCCAGTTTATAAAACTTTCCCAAGCTTGAGGTATTTCAGTCAAAATATTTTATTTTTCCTATTAAAAATCCACTGACACTCTACTTTGAAGGGTTTTTACTTGGTCAATATCATATCCGTATATTCTTCAGGAGAGAATAAGACCAGATTCCATAGTAATGGTAATGTTTTATTCTAAAGGAGATTTATAAAAGGAAAGAAGAAATACATATCTAAAATGTTCAGTATTGAAATATATCTATGTAATTTTATGTGCCTTGTATAAAAATATACTTTAAATGAGATATTTCCTTAATGTCTGTCATCTATACACATACATGTTTTTGCATGCAAAATCTGAAGTTGCTTTAATAAATCTTATATTGCTATACTGCTGCATGTTCTGTTGGATTTCAGAGACATCTAGTTAACAAAATACATGCAAATTTATTCATACTTCAGATAGCCAAATGGTAACAACATGATGAAACAATTGTACTTATGCCAACAACATTGATTTCTGCAACTTGCCTGTTGTCTGTCTTAGGTTCTGCTATAAATCTCACTATTATCTCCCTCCACTTAATCACCAACTATTTTTATTGAACAGCAGGCTATTTTTAGCACACACAGTGCAAACCTTACAAAACCTAACTTCTGCATTGCATTTAGATTTCACATCTTCAGCAGAGTGCTTAAACCCTACATTATGAATCATCCTTTTAAAACTCATGTCTCTTCATTTGTATTAGCTGACATCTTTTGTGCATAGTTAATATATTTAATTTTACCTCTTGCCATCAGAACCAAAGAGTTCATTTAGTAACCATCAGGAGAAAATCTGGATCAATTCTGATGTGCAAATCAAATATGGGATAGATAACAGTTTTGACATATCTGCCAAGTATGGCTGAAACCTGTTGCTACTGTACCTTTTAAATCAGTTTCTTTGTTTAAAATTCTCGAAGGAAAAACATTTTTGAAAGAGAAATAAAAAGGTTTACTAATTTGTAATAATTTGAAAATAGACTTCTTTTGTTTAGATAAAAGTATTGAGTCAAGGACATAGAAAGTAATTTTATCTGATCAACACTATCATAGAAAAACACTTTTTCAAACAATCTTTTTTCAAGTTCTAGGCTATTAGAATTGAATATTTCAGTGTATGTTAAACAAATGCTTAATCAATAAAAGTAGAAATTAGGAACTACATTTTTAATTTTAAACATTATTTCAATATTTCTACATAGCATATTTAACTTATTTCTTTTGTTTGTTTAGTTTAAGTCATTGGTCAGAAAATTAAAAAAAAAAACACAAAGGAAAACAAAACCAAAACAAATGAGAAAACCTACAAAACAAAACAAAACAAAAGAATGCTTCCCAATATTTAAAAATTCTAAATTGGAGTAAAGGGAAAAACACTTTTCTCCTATTGTTGTTAAATTAGGAAGACTTCTGGGACACTCTTTCATGATCCCACTGCACTTTTCTTTATCATCATTGCCCTATATTTGAATCTATTAACTTTCTGACTTAATTTGTCCAAGGATGCCTGGTCCTAGATTTAGTATATAAAGGTAAGAAGGTAAAAGAAGACTAAGTATGCCATCTTACCCACATTTAAAAAATAACAGTCCCTCCTCCAAGAGTCTAAACCCTTATTCTCTCATTTGAAAGATGCTTTTGGTAATATGAATTACTAAAAATGTAGAAAAAATGTAACACTCTGATTAAATCAACCAAATAGAATGTTATCAATTTTTTAAATGTTGTTTTGTTTCTTATCTCAACAAAAGTGTAATATGTAATAACTGCAATTCCATCTAGCTGAAACAATAATTTAACATGGTTATGTTCAGCCTATACAAATGAGGCAAACCATTCACAGACAGAATTAGGTGGGCTGCAGTTCAAAAACTGCAGCACAGTCAGGGTTTTACATGCAGGACAAAAATAGGTATCTTATTTACATGTTATTTCTCCATTTCTGCTTTCTTCTTTTTGTTATTGAGCTGTTTCAAAGAGGCCTACAGTTCTATTGGTATTTTAAAACAACCAACTCCCATGTATACAAAAAAATAGGCTATAGAACAAAATCAGCTGTGATGGCACTGGTAACTGACCTTGTACTTCACTTTAAATTTGTAAAAAAACATATTAGGCCAATAAAATTAGCTCTAAAAGTGTTTCCATAAGATATCTCAATCAAAAGTAAAATTGTCTTTTCCTAACTGTATGTGTGGACACTACATGTAAAATACACACTCATCGTACCCATCCTGATATGTCAGATTCTGTGTCTGACACAACTCCAAACTAAAAAGGAGATTCATGCAGCCACCAGTGGCTGTAAGCCCACCATGTACATGAGTGCTTGCTAGACCACTGGAGAAAGCAATCTGAAGTCCTATTTCCCCCTCCATACATTCATAAATGTGTAGAACTCTTAGGAAGAAAATAAAAAGTGGTGATTATTTCTGTAGTATCCTTAAGGTTTACGGTTGGCTGTCATTTCTACACAATTTATTGTGTACACAAGTTTCCACCCATGAGAAGCAGAGCTTCTCCCATCCCCAAGAATCAAGTTATATTTTGTTCCTTTATCCAAGTCCACTAGCTGACTTGAAAACAAGAACTGAGAGCTTAAACTTTATGTTGTATCGGGAATCAATAGAATCATCAGTGTACACTGTCTGTTTTCTGCAGCCCATTTGCTGCATGTCTGAAGTACTATAAACAGTATTAATTGCATCCCTTTTTAGGATCAATGTTTAGGACCATAAAACACATGTTTGTAAAAACATCCAATATCAATGAAGTCAGGTAAGGATGGAGGCCCAATGATTACTGGAAAGCCACCTCAGCTAGCTTTACAATATCCTGCATTTGGTTATGTCAAAAGCAGTAAGCTACAAATCTATATTATAAATGCTTGTTTTTCATCAGAAGGGCTAGGCCATTGATCAGTATCTCCAGTGCTGCTTCTCTTTACCAGATGGTTTAAAACCTGAAGATCCTCAGGCACTGTTTAGGGTAGAGGTACTTGGAAATAATTCCTTGCTAGCTCAGAAAGCTTTTTAAAAAATACAAATTTAACACAAACTGCCGTTTTCCAACAATTTCGAGTAAAGTTTTCCTCCAGTTTAGGATTCATTCTGTTCTATTACGAGAGACACAACTGCTTCTTGGGAAGCACTGACAGTCCCAGAAAGAGACTTAATTACTCTTGTCTCTCCTTTGCAACTCTTAAAAAAGCTGTGCTTCAGGTGGCATGTTATATGCTTTTCTGTCCAGTATGTGTAGCACCTAATACCTGCCTAGTACCTGTTTCTGTCCCATGAATAGACTGAATTCAGGAATAGGAGATCTTTCAGCTAGTAACTGCAGTTATGCAATCCAAAAACTAGAGGCAAGAGTAGCTCCAGATGAAACTTTTGGTAAAGCAAAGTGTTGGTGATCCTACTACAAAGTGCTGAACAATGAAGCTGTTTGCCAGCACAGTGTATCAGGAAATATTTTCCCCCTCAAACTTCCATGAAGATATTGTTTTTGTAAAATGTTAAGTTTAGCACACAGGTAACTTTCAGGGTTCAAAACACTGTCCTTACTTGACAAGACCTGGTGTGCTGAGGGTGGGGAGGTGTCCCAGGTCTTTCCAAACTCTGAGATTCTAATCCAAAAATTTATTCTTCAAATTGCTGGAAACCTTCATCTTGTTATCCTGTTCAGTTTCACCTCCTCTAATTAAATTTAGCCATTAGATTCACAGCTCTCAGTATAACTCTCCATATATCTTTAACTTGCTCACTCCTTCTCCTGGAATTTCACATTCCAGCTCTTAAAAAAGCCATGAATGTTACCATGAGCTAATAGCTAATAATGCCCAATAACTTATATGACTGGCAGCCTATGATACATTTTTAGTGTTAGTCATACAATTCAGCATGCTGTAATAACTTGGGTAGAAGAAGGTGGCTAGACATACAATCGAATGCATTATAGACAGACCAGTTAGATCTAGAAGTACAAACTTTGTTTTCTGACATCTGTAAGCAATGCCACAGCCCAAAATTTCTATACAATTTTGATTTTATTAAATCTACATACAAGTGTGAAGAGACAGAGAACCCATCTTAATGTAGTATAATACCTGGCCTTATTGTTTTGGTGAAACGCCACACAACAGGTTGTGCTGCTTGTACAAGTGTCAGGTAAGAGTGACAGAAACAAATACAACAAATTGTCCACTGGTTTCTGCAAAGGTCTGGGAAAGTTAATGTGAGTCATACAGCCCATTTAAATCTCCAACAGCAACTACACAATAATACAGGCTATTTCATTATATGAATTATGGGAACCCAAAGCACTCATTTGTTAGCACGGCATACAGCATCTGATTATGCACAAAATTAAAACGCTGGGGGGAACGCCACTAAGGAGACAGTTCCTTACTCTATAAATATCATCTTACTTTTCTGACACAAACCACGGTCCCACAAGACCTGACTTAGGCCAGGACGCCATGGCTTATGCCATGGGCACCCGGCCGAGGCACGCAGCACCAGGTGACAACTGCAGGCAGGGACGCCCGAGCGGGTTTGAGGCGGGCGCACCGTGCATCACCGGCAGAGCTAGCACCACAGCGCAAGCCTCAGCTCGGGGAGCTCAAACCACCCCAGGTAACCCCGCAGCACCCACCAGAGCAGGAGGCCGCCGTCCTGGCGGCGATACAGCACAGCGCGCCTCAGCCACTGACGGCACACAGAACTTTGCCGAGGCAGCCCCGTACCCCATGACCCCTGCCGGGTCACCGTCCCAAAACCCCACGCTGCGCCGCTGGCCCCGCTTGAAGGAGGTGCATGCACATTCGCTCCAGGAGGTGAGACAAAGGACCTCCTGAGCGCTAGAGGGCGCGGTAGAGAAATAGCTCGCCTAGTTCACCTCGGTCCCCGCCCTGCGGATTCTGGGAAGGGAGGGGGTGAGGGCGTCTCCCGGTTGGCGTCACTCCCAGCATGCAGCGCGGTCCGCTCCTGCCCCTACTGCCGTTGCCGCCGCCGCCGCCGCTGCTGTCGGGGGGAGAATCTGGCGGAGGGAGGCGCGGCGGATCTGGAGACTCAGCGCACGGACGTCGCGGCGCTGCTCAAAACCGCCCTTCGCAAGGGCGACACTTGGTGAGGGAGGGGTGGGGGCTACGGGGCTGATCGGCCGGGCGTCTCTTTCCACTGTCGGTGCCGCTGGGCTGGCGGAGGGACCGATATCCTTTTCCTTAGACTCCCTCCCCCCAGCTCCTGGGGAGGCTCGGCCCCCCGCGTGTGCTGGGGGCTGCTGGGAGAGGGGGGGGAAGGCGAGTGACAAGAGGGAGGAGGGGAGCACTCTTCCCGCCGCCCAGGTCCCTCAGCCCTTGTTATGAGGAAACCGGCCGCCTCAATGCCGCGGCCCTTGGTCTGCTGGCGGCCGGCAGGGCCGCGCCGCTGAGGCGCCGGACTCAGGCAGGCACCGAGGTCAGCTCCTTGCCGGGCGGCGGTGAGCGGCGGGGGAGGGGAGGAGAAGAGAAGGAGCGGCGTGACTGGCGGGGCGCCGTGCNTGCGCTACCGGGCGTTTTCTTCCATTATCCAGGCTGAAAGGAGAAAACGGCCCTGGCGTCACCTTCAAGTTGTCAGAAATTATGTCCGTACCCTGAGTGGGCTGCCCTGAAGCTCGTCCGCAGCTGTGATAAACCTTAAGTTTAAATTTTATTTTGTCTAAACGGATTAACTGCCTAAGAAACAGCCCCCACAGGTGCAAACGGACTTCTATGATACCTGTTTCACAATGAACATTTTTAAAAATGTATTTTCAGCCAAAAAATATTTCTTAGTGTGCCATACAGATTGTCAACAGAATAATCCATGGTTGAACAGAATTAAGTAAACATCTCTTTCTAGCATATATTTGGTAGTTGAGCCTCTCTTGTGGTTCTTTGAAGCTAGGAAACGGGACTTTTTTTTTAGGAGGGGGGGGGAAAAAAAGGAACTGACACTTTTTCAACCACTCAACCTCTTAATCTCTTCCCGTGTGATTCTGTCACCCAAAGACAAAGGCTGAAGCATTAACTTACTGAAAATTAAGCATGAATACACAAAAGTAGAACTTGCCCACCTCATTTCAGCTGTCATCACTCACTGTTCCCATTCTATAAAAGACTATATTTAACAGTGTTGATACTGCAGCATGTGTCAGAAGCATACATTCTGATGCATTATTCAAATACTGCTGAGTATATGTTCTGTTTTGGCAAAGGAACAGACTGCTTTTAAACCAAGAAATTACAAGCAACTAGAAAAAGGAAATCAATTCCCATGGTAGTGTTGAAAATGACCAGCGGTAGTAAAAGGGGGCTTAGGCTTGTAATCTTCTAAGAATTACTTTTTTATGGTTCTTTTGGGTACTTTCCAAGTACTAAAATATGTCTTAAATAGTTAATATTCAAAGTGAGAATAACTTCATGGCAAGTTTACGTGGTGACTAAATCAGTAAGTTTGCAGTGCTGTAATTTTTTTTTTTGTGCATTAAGTATTTTAACATAAAAAAACTAAGTGGCAAAAGCTTCTAAATGTTCTCTGAAGATAAATATGTATAGCTCTAATTATGACACTGATATTAAGTGTTTTAAGACTGAATAAGCTATAGCAAAGTCTTAACTTTGACTCATGAAGTATTACATCTAGCTACATAAATTTATATTCATGTGTTTATAGGATTAATATGTAGAGCTATGTATTTAACTTATAAATTAAGGGGTATATTTCATCCAAATGCTTTTTCAGAGGTATTTTTTCAGTAACTTTTTTATCTTTTGAGGCATCAGTAAGGAAAAAGAACAGTTCAGATTTTTTCAATGCTTTAAGTCCTGATTCAGAATTGCAATTTTCAGTCATTTAGTAGTAAATATTGACGAAAAATTGTGAGCATTGCCATATTGGCTTGTTCTTTTTGAGTTTTAAAGCACTAAAATACAATGCTTTTAAAATTACTGCTTTATACTGAATGTCTTTTTCATGCTTTTAAGAATTTGGAGTGTAGAGAGCAATAAGCTATATAAGGAAAGTGTAAAGCTTTGCGGGTTTTCTCTAAGAAAAAAAGGAACTAAGGAAAGAGTCTTGTAGTATCCATAAAGAGGACAGTGAATTTCATCATTAGTTCTTCATGTGGACTGCAGAGAGAAACAAAACTGACTTGAAATGCGAGTTTTAGAGTTACATGTTGGAAAAGAGTTGATAGAATCAGGAAACATTTGAGTAAACTGTAGAATTTGTTTCACTTGGCTATTTTTAAGAGTAGCTTGGGGATAGTAGAGATTAAAATATATTTGAGTGGACAGACAAGGCTAGTGTCTTTTGACTGTTCTGTCCTCATGGACAAGATCTTGATACTAGTTTGTCCCAATGGCCTTTTTTTTGCGTTGTTTTGTGGGCAGTTAATAAGTTAAATGATTAAACTAGGAAAGATTGAGAATTCCTCCATCTCTCTATTTATATTAATTGTTACAGCTGCAGACAAATTTGAACTCAACCAGTGTCTTCCTCTCTTTGCCCTCAGAAATTGAAGAACTCTTGATGTTTAGCAGTTTTTTAGCTACTATATAATTTACATGACCAACTGGTCTTGATAATGTTATTTAATGACTGTAGCTGCAGTGGTATTCTTGAGAACATTGCCAGATTTTTCTGTTTTTACAGTGTCATTGAGGTACAGTTTTCAGTACTGAAAGTTACTCATCTTGGAACAGTTTTCTTAAAGAGGTGATGAAGATTGTCAGTTCTTGTGCGTGAGCTCTTGTGTGACTATCTCTTTAATTTCCTCCCCATATTGAGGTATAATTTCTTGTCTTTACCTTTAAGACCACTTTCCGCCCTGCTTTCACTGTAGTTCCTGTTTTGCTTTGGCTTGCTGAAATATTGTCCCAGTTACTTAAATATGACATAAAAAATATTTTCATGCTCTTTCTTTGATACCTCTTGAGCACATTGGCGCACCATGGTCTGAAATGTGAGATCACCAATAAATGGTTCACTTGTACTGGGTAATAGTGACCAGTAATGGCTAACAGCAGAGCCTTAGCAGTCAGTTTCACCAGGTTTTCTCTCACTTTTTCCCCAGAATTTCCTCACTATCCTTCAAGCAGTAACTTGGAAAAGAATTAGGCTGTTACATTGGACAAATAACTGTCACAAGGTGTGTATGTGGTGGCTAAGGGAACAAATGCAGTCTTTAGATGTTTGAATAGGGAATATTGAGTAGTAGTACAAAGATGTACTGTGTACAGTAATATGTTAGTGAAAACATTACTACTGTCCATTTCTGGTGTCCACATGTCACAGAAGGTGTTCATTTGGAATGGGTTCAGAAATTAATGGGGAAGGCAGAAGGCTTGCCTTTTAGAGAAGAGCTTTAAGAGCCTTTGTCTGTTTTGACAGAATGTTGAGTCTTGTGCTAAAATACTTACATAAGAAGATGATGTCTTCTAGGATAAGGATTTCTAGATGAGCAGATAAAGATTTAAGATACTATCTGTAAACTGAAGCTGGTCAGGATTAGTCCAGAAGGAAGATGTTGATTTCCAGCTCTGCTAAGTGATAAATTTTGGTGGTAGTCATCCCCTTACAGACTGAAGAGTTAGATTCTTAATCTGTTCTTGATTTTTAAGACTTGCAAATTATGAGAACTGCAGAAGTACAGTATTTTGAGTTCTTTCAGATGTCTGTAGTACATATCACTTGTGACCTTCTGCTGAGTCCAGAGGGAGTACTGTTGTTATCCATAGAGTATATTTCTTGGGAGGTGAAGAAAATACTCTTTTATTTCACTGAGAATTTTATTGACTGCTTAATTGTAAAACTCAGTCACTGAAGAGAATAGGTATAAATTTAAAGTGGGGTAAAAATCCTTCCCAGTGAATGATCAATAGATATGAAATGTTCAGCTTTCAGGGATTTTCCCCTCCAGGAGTGTATTTAAAGAATTTTCCCACCAAAAATATGTGAGCGTTTTAATTTTTGTTGCAATGAAATCTCATGAATCTTGATGAGCAAGTGTTTGTATAGCCCTGCTTGAAAGCCCTGCAGTGCCCGTCATTGATGATAATCTTGATTCTGAAATGCTTTGCTTTAATAGCATTTTACGCTGTAGTCTTCTCAGTGTTTTCCACATTTGATTGTCCATAATTGTGCTGTACATGAGCAGAATCTAGATTGAACATTAATGGAAGATTTTACTTGATTTCACTGGGAACATGATGAGATGTTATGGACCTGCGCCTCAGTAATGTTTGAAATAGTATCCTAAATTGTTCTGATGGCTTCATATAGTAAGAAACAAGGAACTGGACATCATGAAGTCAAAGACATCATGTAGTCAAACTGACTACATGGGAAGAGTACAAGACTGTTGTCAGAGGTTGTAGGGAGGCAACTAGGAAAGCTAAGGCCTCTCTGGAATGAAACCTTGCAAGGGAGGTCGAGGACAATAGGAAGGGCTTCTTCAAATACATTGCCCAAAAAAACGAATACTAGAGGCAATGTAGGCCCCCTGCTGAANGAGCCGGGTAACTATAAACTGGTCAGCCTCACCTCCATCCCTGGAGGTGGTGGAACACTTTATCCTTGACTCTGTCTCTAGGCATATCAAGGATAAGGAGGTCATTAGGAGCAGTCAGCATGGGTTTATGAAGGGGAAGTCATGTTTGACCAACCTGATAGCCTTTTATGAGGACATAACCAGGTGGCTAGATGAGGGTAGGTCAGTGGATGTGGTTTATCTTGATTTCAGTAAAGCGTTTGACACTGTCTCCCACAGCATCCTTGCAGCTAAACTGAGGAAGTGTGGTCTGGCTGATTGGGTAGTGAGATGGATTGTGAACTGGTTGAAGGGCAGAAGTCAGAGTTGTGGTTAATGGGATAGAGTGTAGTTGGAGGCCTGTGTCTATTGGAGTCCCTCAGGGGTCAGAACTGGGACCAGTACTTTTCAGTCTATTCATTAATGACCTGGATGAGTGCACTGTCAGCAAGTTTGCTGATGACACTAAAGTGGGTGGAGTGGCTGACACACCAGAGGGTTGTGCTACCATTCAGCAAGACTTAGGCTGGAGAGTTGGGCAGGGAGAAATTTATTGAAACTCAATAAGGCCAAGTGTTGAGTTTTGCACCTGGGAAAGACCAACCCCATGTATGAGTATAGGTTGGGGGCTGACCTGTTGGAGAGTAGCAAAGGGGAAAGGGATCTGGGGGTCTTAGTGGATGGAAGGATGACCATGAGCCAGCAATGTGATCTTGTTGCCAGCAGGGCCAATGGGATTCTGGGGTGGATTAGAAGGGGTGTGTTTAGTAGGTCAAAAGAGGTTCTTCTCCCCCTTTACCCTTGTGAGGCCGCATCTGGAATTGGGCCCCTCAGTTGAAGAAGGATAGGGAACTGCTGGAAAGAGTCCAGGGCAGAGCCACAAAGATGATTGAGGGGGTGGAACATCTTCCTTTTGAGGAAAGGCTGAGGGAGCTGGGTCTCTTTGGCTTGGAGGAGACTAAGGGGTGACCTCATCTATACTTTTAAATATGTGAAGGATGAGTGTCAGGAGGATGGTTCTGGTTTAAATTCTTCTAGAAGAATACTTGGAATGGAAATGTGTAGATGCAGCTTTCTTCTCTTAATTGCTTAGGAAGGGGGAGAGCATGTTAAACTGAAAATCATATTTGTGTCAGGCTTTTGCCTGAAAAGTAGGAGTTAAACATTGATTTAGGAGTTAGATGATTTTTTAATGAAAAGTCTTTACTTAAATGGAAAATTTATAAGTGTATGCAAAATACGTACATGGTTTTTAATGTAATGTTCACACTGAAATTTTAACACAAAAATGCAGTCCATTAATTTTGGCTGAATCGGACTTTTTGGTCTACCTCTAGGTGGTATGTATGAAGTGCTTCTTAGGCTATTGCAGCACACTGGGAGCTGTGCATAGGGAGCTGTAGGGAGAATTTCACAGAATCACACAGAATCTTTACTCACCAGGGTAAAGTAAACGGGGAGAGGAACCTCTCTTGACCTGCTAACCACAGCCCTTCTAATACACCCCAGAATACCACTGGCCCTCCTGGCCACAAGAGCACGCTGCTGGCTCATGGTCATTCTTCTATCTACCAGGACCCCCAGGTCCCTTTCCCCTTCACTGCTCTCCAATGGGTCAGTCCCCAAACTGTACCAATACATGGTATATGTGCAGGTGCAAAACTCGACACTTGGCCTTATTGAATTTCATTAAATTTCTCCGTGCCTAACTCTCCACCCTGTCTTAATGATTAGTTGATTTGAAATCATTCTGGTGCATTTTGTTGAACAAAGCTTTTATTTCTGAAGAGGAATGTGAAATATTTAGGCCAAGATTTCTTCAAAAATGGGAGCTAAGTGATATATTTTTTTTTCTCTCTTTGTCCTCTAGATTTTTTGGATGTACCTAAATTTCAAATAAAAATATGATTTGGTTTATTTGTGATAGAGTAATTATCATTTCAATTTCAACAACTTGTTAATTCTGAAAGAAAACTTAATTTTGAAGGTATCTGTTAATCGTGTGTGTACTTAGTCAAGCAATTTTGGCTAGTCTAATCAGAGTGGAAATACAGGTACAAACCTGTTCTTACCTTTCTTATTTTTATAGTTCCAATTGTGCAAGAAAGAAATTGGGTGCTGTGTCTTTAAACAGGAGTCCTAATTTGCTTTCAGCCTCACGGTTGTTCCACTTTGTCCTCAGTATTGCTTAATCTGTACTCATGCACTGTGAGGAGAGTATAAAAAAAAAAAAAAAATTCTCACCATCTCTCTGGACAATTTGCACAGTTTTGCTGTTAAAGGTGAAATAGCTTTTGTTCAGAAGATACAATGTCCCAGCGGTACACAGTGCTTCTCCGTGAAGTCTTTATTGCATATTAAAGTTAACTGTTTTGATTTTGAAGTCGAAGGGCTGACCTGTTAGTCCATATAAATAAATCAAGCTTACATGTTGTTTAATTCTGTTTATATATAACTGAGGAATACATTCAGAACATTTTTGACAGCAGTGGGAAATACTAAGATCACAGTCAAACTGTTCAAATAATCAGTCTGGGTGTTAAGATAAAGAATGAGTGCTCTTGTACTTCTGTGATGTTGATACTGTGTTAATAATGTTTATTAAATAAAAATGTTGAGTAAATCACAGGTGAAGTTAAATTACAGCAAAAAACTACAAACCATTACAAACCATAGAATTTTGGAAATCAATTAGCAGCTTTCCTGATCGTGCTATTAGTCTCTTTTGTTGAATGAACAATGTCTATACATGGTCATAGAGCTGTGAAATTTTAAAATTTATGTAAATATATTATCTACTTTTATTATTTGTTGGTTTTTTTCTTTCAGAAATAAGGTGCATTTACAAATGTAATAGTTTCTGTCTTGTTTTCCTAAGTTAGTGTACAAAGGCTATAAGTATCCCATGTTGGGATGCCCTCAGTCACTACACTTGATCATTTATAAGGATACAGTCTTTTGTTAGTAATTCTAATTGACTGACTCAATATGAACATATATTTGGATATAAAGCATGGCTATAAATTGATAATATAAAAATATAAATTGAATATTTTGTGCTTCAGTATGAGGACACAAATACTCATTGCTGGTATGGCTATATTGGGAAACATACTCATTTGTAGATTATATCGGAGAAACTCTGAACACAACCAGGAACCAGACTAATGGCCCTTAATCATAGAGATGAGCAGTCCTTTGGAGATACCTGAAGTAATCACCATTTGATCCAGCTGACCCCAAGAATAACAACACCTGCAGTGAACTGGTTTTCTCAGTTTTGTTGTCTGTAAGGGCTATATGAATTTGGAATAACTGATCTAAACACATCTTGAAGATAGATTTAGTCTGTTTAGTGTCTTCAGGTAACACAAGTTTAAAATAGTTATTACTTTAACATTTAATATTGTTTCACAATATTAAACAAAGCTTGTTTGCTTCTAACTGTTAGAATGAAGTAAAAGATCACATGGGTTTTATATAGCTTTGAGGTATATATGATTTCACAAGAGTATAATATTAACTAAAAATAGTTTTAAGGTTAAAAGTAATCTGTTCTTTGAAAGCAACCTGAGCAGAGGAAAACAGAGGGGAAAGTAGATGGCAATGTTGCATATGGTAATTGTCAGTAGTTGCCAAGAAATTGTTCACATAAACGAATTGTTTAAAGAAAAGTTATGCCTAGATTGGAATATATTGGCAGTTAGCTTCTGTGTGGAATGAGCCAGGTAGGGCCAACAGTTATCATTGCTTTTTGAGGAAGTGAAGTGACATGTAATATCAGCAGATATCAAGAAGCATTCTAATTCCTTTGCGCTCACACTAACCTTAATTGGAACATGAGCGAATGCAATCCTTGAGGACCTTTAGACCTCAAATAAGGCCTTTTGTAATCAGCAGCTGAAAAGAGAATGTTGTTGGAGTTTATATGTCCCTGCTAGGCAGGGGGGTTGGAACTAGATGATCTTCAAGGTCCCTTCCAACTCTGACAGTTCTATGATTCTCTATTTGCAAGGTTCAGAATTTCACTGCAGGGGATGAACTAAAATATAAGTTTCCTACTGTGAATCCTCAAGGTGTGTTCTACTCCTGAAAATGAGTTGGTTATCCTGCTCAGTAGCTTGACTGGTGACATCTGAGAGAGCAAAGGTTTTACCTTTTTCTTTTAACTTTGCTGAGGTGTCTTGGGGTAGCTTTCTCAGTCAGGTCCACAGTTCAGAAAACTACTGTAACATTAGACTGGTTTGGAACTCTTTCCTGCACTAGGTAGTACTAACAAAAATAAAACCAAAACTTTGCATGAAGTTTAATGTAGCAATGTTTTATGTCTCTGTTTTACTAACGCATGGTATGCTATTTTTGTATCTGGGACAACACATATTCAGTGAACTGGTCTCAAGTGCATGCTATGAGTTTTTAATAATTTTTCCCTAAAAAGTGGTCAAGTCTTACTTAAGAAATTAGGTTTTAGCAGATGCAGTGCTGTTTACCTGAGGTATGCCTTTTCCTCTTAAATTACTGAATGTCTCTCATAGGTAGTACCTAGGTTTCAGGTGGTTGATTGTATCATGAATATTATAACATTGATGAACAGATAAATTAAGTTGTCTTATTAGTGTTTTATCTTTACTGTTTTGTGTAAATGAGTAGTCTCCGTGGTCTTGGTGAAAATGCTATATTGAATGTGTTTGTAGGATCAAAAGATATATTCTGTAGATTTCTGATTTTTCCTTTTTCCTTTAGTGCTAAGAAGGCTGGATTTTTAGCAGATCATTTCCCTAAGCTGAGCGTGGTGTAATTGCATTTTTTTTTTTCAACATAATCTTTAACATGGTATATCCTTCCTGAGGAAAGATGAGGGAAGTGTATGATATTTGAATGTAAGTTTCCATTTTGCCTAATCTTTTAAAAACTAGTTCTTGTAAAGGGGAAAGATTACAGCTACTGTGGCTGTATTCCATAGTAACTCAAAATAAATTCTCTCACCTTTATCAGTTTTCTAGTGAAGTAGTAGAATGCTCATTAAAATGCATCATATGTATAAAACATATATGCATATGTATGTGCATATATACATATACCAGTAATTCACCGCAGGAATTCACAACTGTAGTGTCTGTCATTTTACAAAACCTATATCTATAAATTTTTTCCTTAGCTATATAAATTCAATAAATCTTTCTTCACGTTACCTCAACATTGTGGTGAACTAATCTAGTGAGTTTGCTATTGAGAATATCTGTCTAAGAGTAAAAACTCCATACTTCTTTAAATTAAGAACAATGCTGGTGGATCCTGAGTCAAGTACAGTTACCTTGATAAAGAAAATAAATTCATTAGCAGACTTAAATAAGCGACCTGCTTACTTCTGTTTATAAAGGATGTTAAGAGCTGAGTATTGGGATAATGAGTAAGGCAGTACTTTCAAAGCTATAATCTCTGGTCAGCAGGCAGTTCACAAGTCTCTGGTAAGATGTATAGTGCTGTATCAAATCTACAACATCTTTGTTTAAGGTTTGATTGTTACAGTATGATGTGATCTGTAGGAAATCCTGAAACTTGGCAGTGGCCCATTTGCTCCTTATTCTAATAAATTGATCTTTCTGGTTCACTCCATTTAAAGATATATGCTGCATCATATTACAAGCAGTTATTAACCAACGTATTCAGCTTTGCCCTTGAGTACATGTATAAATTTCATCGTCTTCCCATTTCAGTCTGTTTATTAATCTTGAGTAGAATGCATCTTGCAGAAAATTGATGTAGGCTCTTCTTAGTGTGAAAGTAGTAATTTTTAATTATGCTTTACAGAAACTTTTTGTTTTTACAGTTGCAGAATTCAGTCTTAGGAGTCTTATCTACCTGTTTAGTTTGGGTTTGTTTCTTTTTTTTCAATTGTTCTTGCAGCTTTGTCCATGTGTCCAAAATACACCAGCCTAACAAGGTACTACTTAGTGAATTCAAGTAAGAAAATAGGAAAGCAGAAGATAGAATACAAAGTAATTGGAGTAGCTTTCAAATTTTTGATGTTCATTCATTTTGCTTTTCTCCACTGTACTACTGGATGGACTTTCCTCCGAGAATTGCAAACTTCATGTGGATTTTTTTGTTTGTCTGTTTGTTTTAAGATTTGCTTGTCCTCCAGCATTTTCTTTCCAAGGAAGAAACTTGACTGTGCTGTTTAGTTCTTAGTACACTTATGTATTTGCATGATTTCTGGGTGTTCTTTCAAATTTTCAATGCTGAAAGTATTAATCTCTTATTTAAATGTGTAAGTAAAAATGCATAAATTTGGAGAGACATCATGTATGTTTATGCACTTTGTCTTAGGGAACAGAAATGTTACAACTTTGCAGTTAGGGAGAGCTGTAAGGAGACAGTGCAGAACAAGAATTTATTTGGTGGCAAAAGTAATTTGATTTGGAAGAATAAAATTGATGAAGTGTTGAAATAGGTAATGGTAAATGTTTAAAATCTAGAACAATGGCCTGCAAGTATTTTTCCACTGTTAAGTCTAATTACCAAAATTTTCTGTTAATGACTGTGTTACTTGTGTGTGACAGACCTTGGGCATGAATTGCATAGACAATCTGTTAGAGAAAACATTTAAAAACTTTTCTGTGTTCGCTGTTGAGTTTGTACCTCCAAAAGCATTCTTGCCTTTGTTGAAACAGCTCATATCTGAAGACATTTGCATCTGACTGTTGATTGTAGAAAAGGAAGCATCTCTTATGTCTGTAAATTGTAAACTTTTGTTTCATTTTTCTTCTTCTATTGCAGTATTGCTTAGGAGAACTTTATAGTAGTAAAAATATAATTGAAAGCTTCTAGTAACAAAAGTACCAAGTATTTAAAGCATACTGAGGAGCTGTTAAGTTGTTGCTTCACTTCCTCTGTCTATTGCATGATGGCAAATGTGGTATTTTGAAGGGATTTTGCAAGTTTGTCTTTGCTTTCATTGGATATTTTAAAAAAAGTAATTTTGTTTGGTTTGGGGTTTTTTTTATGGAATGCTTGTTTTGAACAAATGACAATACCAAATTTTAAAATTACATGTAGATAGTTATGTGGCTTTTTTCACAAGCTGGTCATTTTTGATAGTTGAAGTTGTTTCTCATTTAACTTCGCAGCAATTTGTGGTTTCTTAAGTTTTGCTGCAGTGATCATTAAATCTGCTGCTGTGTTAGGAGGACCTGGAAAGCTAAGTTCAGAAAAGGCTTTTACATGAGACAATAAGACTTGGATACTTTCTTGTGTTGCAAAAGTAGGTTTTCTGTACAAAAAGATCTGAATTATCTTGGGTAGCTCATTCTTGGTTAGGTAGTTCTCCACTGAACATAGGCAATGCAAAGTGGTCAAGGAATCAATGAGTGTATTCTGACTGAGTTTGATTTTTGAAGTTCGAACTGGACTTGCTCAGATTTGAACTAGATAAGCTCTTTTTTTTTCACCATTAATAAACTTGAAATCTATTTGGTTTTGTAATAGCCTGCATTTTTGTCTTTTTTACTGTGTTTTATCCCATATTTCACCATCATTAGTACAGTTCAGCCATGTCTAGTCTTGTTACCTATTACATTCTAAACGTGCTCTAAACAAAACGTATCAAGGGAATTTTGCCACAAAACTGAAATACCAGTTTAAGAGTGGAAAAGGGCATTTTTTGCAGCAAAATAACTTTTCATATTCATTTGCTTAATAGTGTTTAAAACAAATTTTTTTTACCTGTATAGTTTTGGTTCAAAAAGCAGTTTGAGGCAGTTTTCTGACTGCTTTATCAAGTGTTTAAAATTTCATAAAGAAATTTGTATTGCAAGTTCAAGGGTGAAGTCATGTACAGGACAATTTCAGAAGACATAGCAACTCATAGTAGTCAGTGACTTTTCAGCAGTAATAAAAGTTTGTGAGAATAGAATAGATACAAGACCTGGTGTTACACTGTGAGGTGGTAAAGATGCATGCTCCAGAGTATGGCTGGCATTGGTGCAGCAGGGGAGAAATCTGGTCTCTAAACAAAGTTCTTAACACTGGCAGAATATGTCTCTAGCAGTTGAGACACAGCTCTGCCTTTGATATTTATGTTTGCTGAGGTAGTTACAAACTAAGGCTAGGAGTAGTGAATTAGGATGCTGTTGCCATAGATGTTAAGTTGCTTTTGAGATGCTTTTGTTTGAGATGTCCTTGATGTTTTTGAAGGAATGTAGGGGAAGTAAGCATCCAGAAGCCTGTGATGATCTTACTTCTAGCTCTCTAATGCCTTCTTCCTTTTGCTTTCCAAAGCCCTTTTATCTATGGATTCATACATTTAAGAGTATGCTTGGTAGAAACTGAAAAATTGGGGCTTACTGAGAATCTGATAAATTGGGCTATGAATTACTGGGTACGATACAGGAGTGATTCTTTCTTTACTGTATGTTTGCTAGTAGTACTTCTGGAGGCCAACTCCTGGCTTGATCTGTGTAAGAGAGAAAAACTGGACTTAAGAAGACATATGTCAAGACTTGCATATCTTAGGTTCGTTAATTCTTACAGTAGTTGCATCATTTAAAAGCACAAATTTAAGGGCCCACTAATGTATTTTTAGAAGCCTATCCAGTAAAAGGTACACTCAAGCAATGTTTTTGTACTTCTTTAGTTACAACAGTTGTGGGTGCTAATGTTTTTATTCTGTGTTTTTCTGTGGTGTTCATGAGTAACTCCTACTCCTACAGAATGATAGCCTAATAAAGCTGTATTTATTAGCAAACCAGTATTTGAATCACCAGGAAGTTTTGAGATCTCTTAAAGGTTCAATAGCATATTGTTGATATGCTACAAATAAGAGTTCAGTAATCAAGTACTTCAGAAAACATGAGGATTACCTATGATCTTCATTTTTGACCTAGCATTTCATCCTAATAGTGATATTCTGATATGTACTAGGGTAGTGGCAAAAGGGATGGGACAGACCAGGCAGAAGGAGATGGATACTTCTAGGAAAGAGATATAATGAAAGTGGTGTCTTATAATGAAATCTTGGGATGACTGAACAAACTCGGTATCCAGACTGACAACAGATTAACCTGGGTAGAAATACTGTGGAGCTGGGTTTGGAGATATCCCTATATGGAAGTGTGAAGTTGATAATTATGTGTAGGAGGAACATCTAGTACTGCCTCAAAAGCAGAACATTTACTGTATGTGTTGATGCTGACTCAAAGGAAGAAAACACTTAGGCTTGCTGGTTCTTGACAGGACATCAGAGTTATAAAGCTTTTCAGCTTGCACATGGATGTTATAAATAAAACTCTAAGTGGATAAAAAAAGCTACTGAAAGTTTTTAAAGGGCTGTCTAGTTATAAAGATTTAACTTGAATCTGAATTTACTAATTGAGAACAGGAATTAAAGCTGATGATATTCCAAGCTAAAAAGGAAAATGGTTTCTTAACTTGCTGTTCTTCAACTTCTGACATACTGTATTGGCAATCTTACCAAACTGTGCTTGCCCACTGTGATTAATCTTTAATTGTCCACAATTAAAGTCCACATTGGCAGTAGGTGCTGATAATGGGTAGCAGACCAGATAAAAAAAAAAATTCTCCATTTTGCAAAGCTGAGAACTAGGACTGCATTAACATGAATTAACTGGTACAGTAGGAAGTAGTAGCATGCTGATAATTAATGTGTATGTCTTTTTCCATTTAAGGTATCTGGTGGATAGTCGCTGGTTCAAACAGTGGAAAAAATATGTTGGTTTTGACAGCTGGGACAAATATCAGATGGGAGATCAGAATGTGTACCCTGGTCCTATTGATAATTCTGGGCTTCTCAAAGGTAACTGCTTCTGATTATTAAATAATGCTAACATTTAGTGCAAATTTGTCACAGATAGTTCATCTTTTATAGTTGATAGTGTAAATGAAGCTCAATGATAGTGAACCTTTTTGGAATAGATTTCCCTAACAAATTACAATTTTATAAATAAAATTATTGGAAATTCTTTTCAATGGTAACAATATTCAATAATGTACAAGTTACTCATTTATAATGGTACTTTGGGATACCTTGGGAGATGAAATTCAGTGAAGTTGTCAAATAGCTAGCCTGAGTTCACTAAGATTTTTTTTTTGCTTAATTAAATTGCTTGATTTAATTGAACTCTAAATTTCTTTTTGCAAATGAGCCCCAAGACCTTACTTTGGTTCTGGAACATTGAAGAAGAGATACTATGCAGTTCAGCAATAATAGAAAGTGGTGTGAAATGATAGAGGATAATCTCCTAATTTTTCGTGGTCGTCTAAGTATGGTTAAAATCTGTCACTGTTATAATTACTCAGTTCTAACTGACTTTTGCTGAACTGTAGTCAGATTTATGGACATAGATTTCAGAATACTTTCCCAGATATTTTAATCTTTAGGTCAATTCTATATTTCATGTCCAGTATTGAAATTCGATTACAGCCATTAATACTTTATCTGCAAAACCTAGTGGTTACAAAATCTAGCAGATAATTGATTTCTTTCTTTGCATTTACAGGTAATGTATTAGTACTGCATAATTTTTTTATACATGGTAATAACAATTTTACATCTTCAGGAGACTTATTATGAACTCTGACTTCATTCAAAACTTCTCAACAGTAATTAATATGTCATTATTTTACAACTGATACATTAAAGATGACTGCTTCATTCACAGGACTTGTCATACCCTGTTGCCCTAGTTGTCATTGTGTGTATGTCTCATAGAGACTAATACCAGTGCCTTTGAAGAAGGTTCTGCATTGTCATATGCATCTATATGTTCTCATTCATCCATAAACTAAAATGTTTTTGCTCCAAGTGAATGATGTGTTTTGATTTCTCCATGTGAGTAATGTGTTTTGTTTTCTGAAATGTGAGGATATTTTACCTTCTTGTAGTAAATCTTAAGTGCAGTCTGTCATAAATCTGAAAGTGGGCTGTTCTAGTAATACTTTTCAGTTGAAATCAGATATAACAAGATCTTTTTGTCCTCAGTGAGATGGCATCAACTTATTCTCTCTTCTGTGTCTACCCACTTCAATAAAGGTGATTTCTAGATGCACTATGTTAGTTGATTTGTATTATTTATAACTTGATCTACATACCTGTGCAGATTATGTTTAGAGTTACTGTGGATATGAAGTCTCTATATTAGGGTTAGCTGCCCAAATCTAAAGTTATGGAAGGCATTTTGCTAAAAGCTCCTGAAAACCTGTATTCTGTCATTTTGACACTGCCAATACCCCTTTCAAAATAAACACAGCAGTCAGGGTTTATGAACTTCACTTTTTGCTAGCTCAATATCAGATCAGCACAGAAATAGATACATGGACCTAAAAATGTGTTTGTGGATTTCTCCTCATACTTTGCTCTCAGTTTTAATGGAACTACCATATGCACAGTGTTGAGTGGGCCAACTAAGAATTGATAGTACAAGCTGTGAATTATTTCAGCAAATGTTTCTTGTATGGATGTCTAGAATATAGATTTTTTTTTTTTTTCTAAACAGTCAAGACCAAAATTTGACTCTTG
Source organism: Galbula dea (assembly GCA_013399015.1). Taxonomy (NCBI): domain Eukaryota; kingdom Metazoa; phylum Chordata; class Aves; order Piciformes; family Galbulidae; genus Galbula; species Galbula dea. The sequence continues at coordinate 1,158,641 of VWZX01001727.1, forward strand.
AAAATGGTAGCTTTAACAGTTATGATGAAATAGCCTTTTAAACTGGTGCATTGATGGAAGTCTTATTTATTAGGGCATGGTAGTTATATTTATCTCTAGGAAGATCTCAGTTCTTACTTACCTGCATATTCACTGAGATGTTCATGTGAAATTCCATTTTACTTTTTGCTTAAGAACTGTGTGTACTGTGGGCTTCCAGAGTGGACTCCAAAGTCTGTGGTGGTTGTCCACTTTCCTTTGTTGCTCTCTGTGGTGCTCTTGTATTTTTTTTCTTGCTAAAATTGAAAAAAATACTTTGGCTATTTCTGAACTGTATAACCTTCTCTTTCTAAAACAACTTCATAATTCTGATACATACCTGGCTCTGTTTAGGGGGTTTTGTGGTTGTTAGGGGTTTTTGGTTTAGCTCTTCTTACTAAGTAATTTATGATTTTTATTGGAAAAAATGCATACAAACCATATTGTACCTTTTTGGCTGCTTGAAGTCATCTCTGAAGTGCACAGATTGCTTATGAAGGAAACAGTAGCTTTTTTCTGTCTCTGAGCTGCTAATGGCATTAACAAATATTGCTCACTTGAAATACACTAACAGAACATTATACATCTCCCATGTTTTGCTCACACATCAAGCACTTAGCTGGAGAAGGAAAGAGGGAGTCAGCACCAATGATAATGGTAGCTGAAGACTGTGTATTCTTCTTTGCCCATATTTTAACCATTTGGGTGATTAAAACAAAACAGCTTGCTTTTTTTCCCATATTTTCCCTTAAAGCCCTTTAAACCAACTGAAGGTGTAGCAAGTGAAGGCAGAGTAGGGAGATTTTATAGAGTCTTGGTAAGCTGAATCTTGCTTTCTCTTCCCACCAGGAAGTGAACACATCTTTAAAAACGCCCTCAGTAGTATTGCTGTCCTACAGAAAAGGTCATGTTGAAACATACTTTTAAAAATCTTATACAGGGGGGAAAAAAAAAGATGATATTATTTAAAGGAGCTTTAGTTTAAGTGTACCTTTTTTAATGTTCAGGAGAATTTTTAATTCAAGTCACTTGTGCTGTGTTTGTGCAATCTGTAAAGGAGAAACAAGAAAAGTACAGAAATATGACAAAATGAGAGAGCTTCAGTGTTTTTATAAGTGCATTTTGTCCTTGTAGAGAAATTAAGGTAACAGTATTCATTTTGCTTAGAAGTATTACTTTAAAATAAAATCCCAGGGGAAAGACAATACTTGAGGCAACTTAAGATTATTTAAGGTTATTTTTATGCTTAGTTTTAATTGTGCAGTGTAATTCTGCAGTTCATTCACATAGGACAATTAAATAGACTATATATTTATTACAGTCTTATTTATTCTTTATACATAGTCTGTTTATTTTCATACTTCATTAAATTTGTCATTCTGATTAATTTTTTGGAACTGAACATGTGGGTCTCCCTGTTTTATCTCCTTCTGTAGAGAGAGGGATGTTTCCTGGCTTGTAGTTGGTTTTTTCCTAATGGAAAGACAGCTGCCCTAATTTTCTGAGGCTCAGAGTAGCTCAGATCTGGAATCATCTCTTACACATACAGGGTAGCTGCTATCTTACTACTGTAATAAGGACTGAACCAAAGCTAAAACCATGCTGCTTATGTAAAGAAGTTGCCAGGCTGTACTTCTTTCAAGTCCTGTGAAGAATTTAGTAGGGACTTTGCTTCCAGAGCACTTACGATCCTTTAAGAGGCTTGTAGCATGTTATTTTCCCAGCCTGACATGGAGTAAATGACTTCAGACTTCATCTTGGATCTGCTGTAACTACACATTCCTGCATTTACAGTGGAAGACAAAACTGTAGCATGAAATGGAAATACCCATATTGATGTGAGAATATGTGCAAAGTGGGTGCAGAAATGGATTGGTTTGTCTGCAGGCTATGATGCTGTGTGATAGAAAGTTAGGCATGATTTCATAAGGATATGGAATGGTCATTTGGGTTCCTGAGTGCAGGAATACTACCTGTAATTGGTGTTCTGTGCATGAACTGGACAACTTGCCTGAGTTTTGCCTTGAATACTATAATACTGATAACATAACTGTGACTCAGAAAGATGTTTGCTTGCTGTTTATATGAAAAACTCAAGTACAGAATTACAATATTCAAGTAAAAATCTTTCTCTTATAGATGGTGATTCTCAGTCTCTCAAGGAACACCTCATTGATGAGCTGGACTACATCCTTTTGCCAACAGAAGGCTGGAATAGGCTAGTTAGCTGGTACACACTGATGGAAGGTCAAGAGCCAATAGCACGCAAGGTACTCCTAAATTACCTACTGGGATGAATATGATTCAGAAATAGTGCTGCAAATATGCAGGAATTGCACAGGAATTTATTGTGATATTTTAAGTCCTGGCCTATGATAATTATGTAGACAGCTCCTGCTTTAGTTGCTTATAGATAGCTAATTTTATTCAGATTTTAGAGGCTTAAGTTTTTAATATAGACAAATGAGAATGCTAAGTATATACTTTTTTTTCTTCTCTTTTTTTTTCTGGAAGTAAGCCCTTTAATATTTCAAGAAGAATTTACTTTAGAAGCTTGTAAGTCTATTAATGCAAATGATTTTGTAATCAAGTATAAAACCCTAAAACTGTATTGACTCTTAGTGAAAAGCTGAGCTCTAATAATGTTAACACTGGCAGAGTAATTGGTAAAGTCTTTTCTCATAAGCAGTATTCTGCATTCAGCAGCTTGCTAAGGGAGTTTTTCCTTCAAGCAAAAAGCTTACCTCAGCACAAGTAGTAGTCCATAGAATGGTGGATACTGTGGCCCTCCATCTCTATGATATACTTAAAAATTAACATATTTTCTTTTTCCTGAAAAACTGCTGAAAGAATATTATGCTTAGTATTTAGTTTGATATGATTTCTGGTGTAATACAACTTTTCCTTCTGTGACATGAGTATGATCTAGCAAGTGCTGGCCACTTACTTGAAGTGCATTCCTTTCAAACAAATGCCATGTTTAGCTACAGAAGAAATGTTTTGTCTTCAAAATTAATTTGGTCATCAACAGAGGTAGTTTGTTGGGCTTTTTTAACCTACTCTTTAATACAGTAGAGGAGATCTTTTTTAAAAGAGACGTCCCTGAAATGTCTCTTTTTCTCTAGTTCTGTAAGAGCTGAAACCCATTAAAATGGCTCTCCTTTAAAGATATGTGTTACCAACTTGTTACTGTTTTTCCTGAAGATGGATTTCAGGAAACTGAATGCTCCTCCATCATCATGGTAAAGTAAGAGTTTTGTAACTTTTCAACTTTGGGCGGAAAATAGAAGGAGAGGGAAGAGAAATTAGAGTAACTTGCCTTCTACTTGGAAGGAACTAACTGGAGAAATACGTGGAGTGTAGTGAGTGGCCAGGTAAACTAGCATAGCTTCATTACTTTCTGCCAATATCAACAGCAGTTATCCTCTGAGATGCATATTTCAGTTCAGGATTTTTTCTTTCTGATGCTTTTGTCATTTGTTCAGGATTCTTTCCCTGTCTGCTTTAATGTTTTTTTCATAGAAGTAGGATGATACTTTTTCATCCCTTTCGCTGCACCAACTTCTTTTGAAATGTTGATCCAAATTTTAAATTGATATGATTGTACTTGATCATAGTTAAGTAATACTGTGACTTGAAGTAATAGGATGTAGCAAAACTACTCCTACACTGTTGGTTTTATTCTCAGAAATGTCTTAGCCATACTGCAGTTTTCTGTTGTTACTCTAGTAGCTGAAAACCCTACTAAGCTGCACAAATTAAGATGCATTTTAATTTAAATATCATAGTTGGCAGTCATTAATGCTAAGGCAAACTACTGAACAGCAGTGAAATCATTCACTAATTTTTTCTTCCTATGGCACATGCATACAAGTTATATTTGTGCAGCAGGTAGCAGATCTCTTCTAGCAATTAGCTGGTGGCTTTTTTTTTTACCATATTTGTCAGATGTATCACATATCAGACCAAAGGTTATTTTTGGAACAGCCTCCATGACTAAGTACTGCAGTTACACTTTGGAAGATCAAAGGCAAAAACATTTAAGAGGTGACCCTGAATATTTTTCTTTCCTACATTTTACTTCTATTTTAGAAAATAATCCTATGTATTTAACTACTTTGTAGCAGATGTTACCAAAAAGAACATGTAATAAACAACTGTAATGAGTAGGTATAATTTCTAATGAATATATCCATTATTGGAATAGAAGTGGAAGATTTATAGATCTCATTTACAAATATGATATCCAGATATTATTTGTGTATTCTGGGTTTTGGTAAGTATTCTTGAACTGTGAAAACTAGTTCTTTATGTTTTGAGGAAGTAATATACAAAAAATATATTTTAAAATAAAAATAACTTTTGAGTTTTTATCTTCTGATCAAGAGTCTTATATTTTGGTTAAGTATGCATATTTGTGATTTGCACTGTGTTTTAAGACTTTCAAAGTCCTGGTGTTGTTGTACACAGGTAAGAAGACATCATCAGTATGGGGGAAAAAATGCTTTTTAGTTTCCTGTATTTCTAAAAAGTTCTAGGGAAGTTTTAGTTGTATTTTTGTCATTTATTACGTGTCTTAGATTCCCTGAACTTGAGTTCTCAATGTTTTGAAGTGTGTGTATGAAAACATATTTGGACTGATACCTGATCCCAATCTGTTTTTCAGGTCGTTGAACAGGGTATGTTTGTAAAGCACTGCAAAGTAGAAGTATATCTAACAGAATTAAAGCTCTGTGAAAATGGGAATATGAACAATGTTGTCACACGAAGATTTAGTAAAGCTGATACAATAGGTATGCACAACTCCTCTTCAAAATATATTATTATTGCTTGTTTAAACACTAACTTGGTAGCAAGTACTGAATAAGTAAGTCTCTAGAAAAAAAAAGATGGGTATTGGAACCATTAAATGATGGGACTAGTCTTGTTTGGGTTAAAAATAAGTTTAACAATTTAGAATAGTTAAGATTTTTAATACAATTTAAAAACACATTTGTGTGTTTTATTATCTAGGCATCTGGATCAACTCTAAAGGTTTGCACTTTTCAAGTGAACAGTGTGGTGTTTTTCATTTTCTTTACTGATTTCCATAGTACTTTTTCCTGACTTTTGGTGTGTAAGAAAGGTATTCTTTAATGTATTTCCATTCATGTCTTTCATTAGCTGGCAGTTTTTAATCATATATATAGAGAGAAGTGTATATTACAGAACACAAGAATAAATTGAATTTGTAAGTTAATGGCCAAAGGTATTCTTTGGGTTGTGAAGTGTCAGACCAGGCACAGTATTTTGCACTGAGTCCTGTGTTAAACCTTTAACTTACATTTATTTGTAATTATTTTGCCTCCTCTTTGAGCATTGTGTCATTGTTTGAAACTATATTTTGATAACATACTTGTCTCTGAAAATAATTAGGACATAGGCAAAGATATTACTGACCAAAATAAATTCAATTTTTGGTATATTTGTTTGTGTGTATCTGAGATAAGAGTCTTTCAATCAACTCTATTTGTGCAGTTAGAATTGCTCTTCGTGCCTTTGACACTTTATGCCCAGCCATTGCTTTTTGCTTACGTTCTTTGACAACAGTGTAGCATTTTCACTTTTGCTTCTTGTTACATTATGGGTAGTGACTTATACTTGCTACCCTTTAATTCTTTGCAGATTGCTTGCTGTAAAGTCAAAATAATTTTCCTTCAATTAATTTTAATCTTGAAGTTAAAAAAGTGATCACTGCTTATATTAGAATAAAAACATTAAAATTATGAAATTTGTCCTTCAAACAAAAGCTTCAGTGTTTTATTACAATTGACCTTTTTGAGATCTGGTTTAACTTGGGTAAATGTACTTAATTATTCTCTAAGCAAACCCAGAAATCTAAAAAAAACCAGTTTAATGTTATCCTTCCCTGAGGCCCAAATACAAGCAGTTTTGCAGCTCTAGTGAATTTAAGTGTATCATTCAAATTATAGGTAATGGATGAATTTCTGGTAATTTTTTTCTCTAATCAGAAACAGGGCATTTTGGAATGACTTACTTGAAGGTGTATTCATTTTTTCTTAGCAGAGAGAGAGTTACAATTATGAGAAGATTATCATAAAAGGTAATGAGAAACAGCTGGTCTCACTGGCAGTCCTTTTCCAGACACTGGCCTTACTTGCTTTCCTGAGATGTGGACATGGTCTTGGAAGCCTTAAAAACAGGCCCTTTCTGAAGCTGGAGCTTCTTGTGCAGAGTACCAAGCAGGGCCATCCTAGCCAGGATATCCAAGAGAGTTTGTATCTTAGAAGAGCTAGAAGAAATTAAAACCACTTTTTAAGAGTGAAAAAAAATAACTAATCACACAGAGTCATAGAATGTTAGGAGTTGGAAGGGACCTCCCAACCCTCCTGCCAGAGCAGGATTCCTTAGACTAGGTCCCTGAGGTTTTTCTCTTATAATCCATTAATAAGATGGTGATTTTTTTTCTCTTCCTTACATTAAGTACATTTAAAGTAGTTCTGGAATTCATCACATACATAGCAGAGATGCTCATTGTATCAATAAGTAATATGCAAGAAAAATCTTACAGAGTTCTGATTATTTTTCATCCTCTTTGGTATATGCCAGTAAGGGATGCATTTTCATTATGATTGCAGAAGATTTGTAGCACAAAAGAGTCAGTATCAGCCCCACTGAAGTGAATGGACATAAAGTACTATGGTCTGTTCAGCAAGTTTTAGTTTTTCTACCCCCATCATTGATTACCTTTACTGCCCCCAAAAGATAGTACAAGACCTTCCTTAATTCATGTAAACAGAGAAGGTTTTAGAGCACCTTAAATACTTTAAGTAGGATATAATATGCACCCACCAGTCTTCAAATGTATCTAATGTCTGGAATTCCTTTGCTTTTCCACTCAGATAGGGTCTAAGCTAAGCTGTGTGTGATTAAATTAGTATAAGGTAGGAAAAATAATTACAAAAGGCAGACTTAATAATGATAGTAATTTTCATGGGGTGGTACTGGACACAGCTAATGTGTTCTTTGGACCTTCTTGGGAATCTCCTGCAATTGAGACCTCTCATCTTGGAGGCATTGCGTATTAACTTTGAGACTCATTGATGACTAACTGTTTACTTGGAGGTGGTTTTTTAATTCTACAAGTATGATTAGCTAGACAAGAGATGTAGTTGAGGCAGGATTTCAGTCTCGTTGTTGTTGCTAATCCTAGAGAGCATCAGGATGTCTGAGTGAAAATGAGTTCATGATCTATTCATGAGTACATCATACAAAGGTATGATAGAACTAAATCATGAACTAATGTGTAAGCCTTTTCTACCGTTATTCAAGAGTTTTGCAAAACATAAAAATGACAGAAAGACTGTAGCCTCTGTGATGGACAAATAGGAGAGTCAGGTTGTGTCCACACTGCCATAAAACAATTCCAAAAGTGAGCTGATAAACTTTGTAGAAGATTACACCAGTGGCTCTGTATCTAATGGAATTTTGGATTTTTGCTAGTAAATTATTGTGGCAAATGGCTTTGATTCATCTTTCCCTTTAATTTAATGCAGAATACAAGAACATAAGACTTGCCACCCTTGAGGACAATTTATTCTGGCATCTGGGACTACCCTTTACCTTCTTTAGGAGGCTGGGATTACTGTTTCATAATACAGATTGACATTTTACTGCAGTTTGCTCTATCCAATATTTGTGATAGCACCAGCATCTCATCAAGACTCTTCCATATAGTCTTGAGAAATATTACTTGAATCATACAGCTGGTTTGGTTTGGGGTTTTTATTATTATTTTTTTAACAGTATAGGATATATACTATATGGGATCTGCAACCTTTATCTCTCAAATTGAACTATCTCAAATCATGGCTATATTGCTGATGGAGTGAGAGGCATTTCTAAAGGGCAGTTCTTCCTGTCTCTTTTAGACATCGTCTTAGTACTAATCATCTCATAGATGGGATGTGTATGACACCACTAGAGGAGAACCCTCTACACAGTATGCCTCAAACTACTTATTTGAATGTAATATTTGTATTTATACTGGAAAAGGCACTTTCACTTTAGATCATAATCCAGCAGTGATACTTACTCAGTGATACTTGCTAGCATGTAGGGGGAAGAATTCTAATGTCTGCATTGGCTGTGTTTATGGAAATATGTAAAAGAACCTTAGTTTCACTCTCTGAAATTTAGCATAATTGGCAAATGGAACATGCTCTTCCCAGAGTCTTAGCTATAATATGTAATCATCTGATAGGATTGATGCTTCCTATCTCATAACAATTCTGTTGGTGATGGTGGAACCTGTTAAACGATAACATAACAAATGGTAACTTAGTACTTGCAGAGAGTACAAGCTGCAATGCTCTGATAATGAATAGTCATGGCATTAATAAAGTCATACAAAAATATCTTTCATAAATTCTTCTTTTAATGAAAGTATGATAAATCTGGATGGGTTTGGGGTTTTTTTGAAAGATTATTGCTGACTAAATTCTTACATTCAAATATAGTTATTTGAAATCATTGGTTGAGAATTGATTTAGAGTGTATGGGGTTTTTGTTGAAAAAAGTTAACAAGTCCAGTAACAGCCTCTTGCCTTCCTTATAGCACCTACCTTTCCCACATGTCATCTCTAGGACAGAAACAGATGATCCAGTCTAACACTTGCTTTCATACTAAAATGTTTGTTAACTAGTATAGCAGGAAATTGTATTCATTTGCCTACAATATCTACAAGAATTATTTTGGCCATTGTCATTCATTTCACAAGCCAATGGCTGGATTTTTACAAGGTACCTGAAAGATTCAGGTCTCGTTTTGACTTTTCTTATGTAACATAGCAGAAGGGAAAATAATAATCTTGAGTAAAATCAAGCGAGGGGAATGCTAGAGTGGCTGGCACATTGGTGTCTATCCTGAGTCTGCAGGGGAATGTCTCTCCAACAGCTTACAGTGCCTGCTTTTATAATTGTGTTCCCAGTGATCATCAGGAATAAACTGTACATTTCTTGACTCTTGTTTAGTTTTGTGTCATAGCTGTTGTGGAGACTTGGCTGCTTTTGGGCTTTGAGCATGCCAATAAAAAAAAAGTGAGGTTGCTATGGTATAACAATGTACATATTAGTTCAAATTAAAGAACTCTTTAATAACTCTGCTTTTGCACGAGGAGAATGAAGTTAATTATGAACTTCTGAAATTTCACTCATAGACAGTAGTTACACTCCCTTAAAATTGTGTAACACATTTTTGTCAGGTAGCGTAGGAGCTGGTAGACCTTTTTATGTTTAATCTTTCAGGGACATAAAATCTTTCATCATCCTTTTAAAATAAATTTGTGCACTTCATTAGTCTTTCATTTCTGTGTGGAAGAATTAAACTTCATGTATATATATTGTGGTTGGTGATAATTGGACAGGGTTATGGGTAGTAGGAGAATGAAGAACAAAAAGGGTTTGATTTAGGGAGAAGAACAAAATGACTTGTGCTCACTGCACCTACTTTGGCTACCAGTCGTGCTTCTGATCTTTCCCTACCTACCAACACTCCTGTGTTACCACACTCTGAGAAATTAGTAGATGGGTACCTAGATACCTCCTGTCATCTGTTATTTATTAACTTGTCTGTATTTGGTCTCCTTTGCTAAGAGATTTAGGAGAGAATAAAGTAGTCCCCTGACTTGTTTCCATTCTAAAGGCAAGCAAACTAGCAGCTTCCTACTTCTCCTACAACATGGTGTACTTGCATGGCTGTTTCTATAGATTCATTTGTATTTTGAATATAAGAAAAGAGTGATTCTGATGCCTTAGTCAGCCTTATACTGTGTAGTGAAATGCTAAACTTGTGTTCTCTCCCTTTCAAAACAGATACAATTGAAAAGGAAATAAGAAAAATCTTCAATATTCCAGGTGAAAAAGAGACCAGATTGTGGAACAAATACATGAGTAATACTTTTGAACCTTTGAATAAACCAGACAGTACCATACAGGATGCTGGTTTATATCAGGGACAGGTATAGTGTGGTATTATTTTTTTTTATATATGTTTGGTTTTTTACTCATTAAAATGTAGATGTACCCAATGTATTTTCTTTCTTTGTAAAAGAAAATTGCCTCCTAATAGATTATGTTAGAGATAGAGGATTTTATAAACATTCTTCAAAATAAAAGTAGGTTTTGAGTGTATTTTCAAGATTAAAAATGAGTTTAACTCTCCCGGTGAATTGAAAGTAAATGCAACATTGTCAATCGTAAAACCTGAAACAAAAAGATATTCCTAGGAGCTGGGATATGTACCCATAATAAAATCAAAATTTAAGAGTAACTAAAAAGTTCTTCAAAAGAATGTCTTCTACTCCAGTTCCACTCTCCAGATTCTTAAAAGAAATTTTAAAAAACCATACATTTCAGATAACAGCTACAGAGACAAAAGAGCTTGAAAACCTGTTTTAGTGTGAGACTGTGTTATCACTTTATAATCCCTTTGTGGGACGATTTCCTACCAGATAATTTTGGTTTACCTTTTCAGATAAATGTAAAAAACAAATGTTAGATATTAAAACTACACAAATATAAATTTGAACAATTTTGTCACTAGAATAACTTTTCAGATTATTACATTAATTCTTTAGTCTTCAGATAGTTGGATGTTTTTTCAACAACTGAACTTCATGCTGTTGTGCTACAAATATGAATGGATGAAATTTGTTGGCAGCAATTGTAGGAGAGATTATTTTAAAGTATTTAATTTTGCCTTGACATACTTCACTCAAACCTACTTGCAGTAGTATTTATACTGCCCTTTACTTTTCTTGTATGGCATTAAAGGTAAGTAATAGTGCACCAGAAAACCAGTTAAACCTATTGTGCAATTTAGCTTTGTGCTGCATGCATTTAAACCCTCACAGAGGTAATGTTAAGACTGAAGGGGTTCTGCTGGAAGAGCCCACATCTCCCCTGAATGATTTGAGTCGAAGATGTAGCTTGCAAACTACCTCTGTTCCAGTGAAACATTAACTCTGAGGCAAGCATGGTCTAATATAGCCATAAAAAGATCTCTAGGTGACATCTGTACTTTCAGTAAAACAAATATTTTCAAAACTGAGTTTAACTTTGGTTTCTGAAAATGCTAAATGTCATGGTACACCATGTGTGTTTGGTCAGTTGCACTTGCTGACACACAAGGTTGTTATTTTTCTTGCTGAGCCTCCTAATCTAATAATAGTTATTCTGACTTAGTCTATCTAACCTAATAGTTATTTTTCACTATGTAATTCTAAACCATGTATGTGACTGAGTAAATTAATGTTTTGAATTTATCAGTTGGTTTCATAAATTAAAAATATGGGGTTGTATTGAACTTTGAAGTCTAAATCTTCCTTTTATTTAGTAATCTTTGAGAGCTAGTGGAGGGAAATAGAGCAGACTATCTTGCAGCATTCATGACCAAAGATAGCAGACTACTGTTTCCCAGGTAGAAAGCTAACCATGATAAAAAGCTAGTTTTCAGTGTCACATCTTAGTTTCTTCAGATTGAAAGTGTGATTACATCTTGAAGTGGCAGCATGACTTACTTACAAGGTTTTGAGCATAAGTACATATATGAATGTGTGTCACTGTGTAGACATATACAGGCATAGTGTGGCAGTTAATTAGTGTCCTGAAACATCAGTGTACAGTTATGTAGAAAGAGTTGCATTGGAAATTAAGCTAGATTCAGTTTAAATACTGGAGTCTAGCTGCCATTTCAAATGATCTGGCTATCCCAACTGTGTCAATCCAGAAAGGCATGAGCTTTTTGTAGGTCCTGTGTCATATCTGCCAGCGTCAGGCAGATATCTCGAATACCAAAAGGCGTTTCAAATGGCACCTGATGCTTGTGTTTAGGACTTTGTGTTCTGTACTCCCTTTTGTACAACTAACAACCTGAACAAAATTCATTTTGTTAGCCAGCTATCCCATTGGAATGTTAATATTAGATTAATGCTTTTGCAAAAAATACAGGAGTAACCAGACGGGTATGATTTTAAGGCTATCAAAGCCTAAAATAGTTTGATTTGGGTTGTTTTTTTCTACCAATATGTTGTGTTTGAGGCAGAATTCCTTCAGGAATACCCCTTCCTTTGCAGGACTGTTGTATAGACATATGATTTCTATTGATTCATAAAGGCTGCTTAGATATTGCAGGTCATCTTCTGACCTGTTTGAGGGGTAAGGCCTTGCTGTTTTATCCATGGATTGTTGAGGCAAAGAAATGTTGAGTGGCTTGCCCGAACTTGCACAGATTAAGGTGGGGGAGGAGAAAGTGACTAGAGCAAGAGGCAGATGCATTGCAATTGAATTGACTATTCTCGAACCCCAGGGAAGAGTAACTTAGTAATTTACATGTTAGTGACATGTCAGCCAGTCCACTAAAAAGAGTGGAACAGAAAGCAGTCTACTGATATTTTTATTTCTTGTTTCTTATTACATTTTTTATGGTAGGTACTGGTAATAGAACAGAAGAATGAGGATGGAACATGGCCAAGAGGTCCTTCAACTCCTAAGTAAGTTGTGAATTTAAGTCATGTTATTCAGTGTAGCTTAATGTTACTTTGTTTTTAAAAACCCATGGTTTTAAAAGTGGCATTTTATTTTGAAAATCAGCTTTCAGATGTTTTAGGTGAAAATATGCCAAATAGTGTATTTAAGTGCTGCACATTGTAGAACATGACATAATAATGCATATTTCAGACATATACATTGCTTAATTTTGTTAATTTCAGTCAGTGATATACATTATCTTGCTGAAAAAACTAAAAAAAAAAAAAAAAAAATCTATAAAACTGTTAAAAAGTTTTCCTGGATAGCTTTTCCTTTTACATATGAACACTACTTAAATTGCAGTCTGCATTAGCAGCATGATGTTTTTGTTCTTTGTTGGGCTCTCATCAATTAAACAGAGTACAATGTTCTTTTTCTTTCCTGTTCTTCCTGCTGCCATTATCAACAGCACCTTGATAGTGGCAAGTGAGTAGAAAGACTTGAGTGTGGTTTTTTCTCATTTAGATAGATAAACTTATTTTAATATTGTTTCCAGAATCTGAATCATGTTCTGATGGTTTTGAAGAATGGTTAGAACTAGTTACTGGTAAACACCATCTCAGCCTTACAAATAGTTAACTTTGATTTTTCTCCCTTTGACTGGTTCTTAAGCTTACCTTTTATGAAAAGTTCTTCTAAGTTCCTTTTTTTTCCTTTTGATATTCTGCATTCATATAATTGAACATGTTTTTTTAAAACATTTCTGTAATATCATGGCTTATCATTTGAAGAATTCTTTGTCTTTGGTTTTCCATTTCAAGCACTTTTATTATGAGCACTAGCTTCTATTAAGTTGCTTAATGAAGTCTGAGTTCAATTTAAGCTTAATGTGAAGAGTATAATCTTGCTTAGCAAGATGTTATCCCACAAAGAATTGAGGTTGTATAGCAGAGGAAGAATGGGATCCAAAATACTTGGAGCCTAATTGCTGACCTCAAAAAGCATCTGTTAGTAATGTAAATTCTGAGTCAAATTTTAGATATCGAATTTGAAGGTTAAAAGAATTTGAAAAACTGGATGTTGTGGTAGTTTTGGAAGGAGGATATTCTTGGTGATGGTTCCTGCTTTTATTCAGCCAGATTTCTAATTCACTTTATGGAAGGCGTATGGGGACAAGTAAAATGGTAACTGACAATCCTGGTGTATGAGGAGGCTATAAGTAAACCAGCAAATGAGGATGAATAGTTTTATTGTGAAGTTGGGGTATGTTTTTGAGGTTTGGCAGCTATCAGAAAGATTGCTTAAAATGTGGTATTCAAATGCATTTTAATAGTGGAAGGTTTGCAAAATTTAGCAGATTCAGATAGACACTATCAACAAGCAGTGACAGGGACAGATTTTTACATCTGTTTAAAACTTTATGAGAAATCTAATAAATGTTTAAAGGGGTAGAAATATTAAACACCTGCTTTTGAGTCTTCTGCGTGAAAGGCATTAATATTTCCCAGGTGACCTTCCTCAAGTGAGAGGTGCTCTGCAGCAGGAGGTCCTGGCCTCTGTGACTGAGGGGCCAGGAGTGAAGATGGCTACATACCCACACAGATCAAAGCAGCCCCCAGGGAGCACAATGACCAGGAGCGCAGTAAACAGGGCATGGCACAGCCTCCACCCAGCTCCAGAGGCAAGCTCCATTAGTGGTCATCACTCACTCAGAAGAATCCTAGCCATGACTTGGCACAAAGCCATCACCAGGAAGGATGTGGCAACCCAGAAGGAGCTCCCATGTAAACATGCAGCTGTCCAGGTCTCCAGCTCAGCCGAAAAGGAGCTGAGGGTGTTGGTTGACAGCAGGCTGAATGTGAGCCACCAGTCTACTCAGGTGGCCAAGAAGGCCAACAGCATCCTCACTTGTATCAGAGATAGTGTGACTAGCAGGACTAGAGAGGTGATTATCCCCCTGTTCTCAGCACTGGTGAGGCCACACAGTGAATACTGTGTTCAGCTTTCAACCCCTCACTGCAGGAAGAACATTGAGCTGCTGGAGTGTGTCCAGAGAAGAGCAACAAAGTTGCTGAATGTTCTAGGGCACAGATGTTTTGAGCAGCAGCTGGGGACACTGGGAGAAGTCTGGAGAAGAGGAGGCTCATGGAGGACCTTCTGGCTCTCTACAACTATCTGAAAGGAGGGTGTAGTAAGGTGGGCCATGGTCTCTTCTCCCAAATAACAAGTGATAGGACTAGAGGAAATGGCTACAAGTTGTGGCAGGGAGGTTCAGGTTAGACAGTTGGAAGAATTTCTTCACTGAGAGGGTTATCAGGGATTGTCACAGGCTGCCCAGGGAGGTGGTGGAATGGAAGTGTTCAGAAGAAGTGTATATGAGGTGCCTGGGGACGTGGTTTAGTGAGCATGGTGCTGTTGGGTAGATGGTTGGACTCAATCTCAGAGGTGTTTTCCAACCATAGTGATTCTATGATTGGTTTGCCATGACAAATAGTATACATCCAGATACCTTTCTGCAGTTGTGTCCTTGCTCACATACTGGTCTCAGTCTGGTTCCTGCTTAGACTACCTTTCTGTAGTGCTTATTTTAGAAGAGTACAAACTGTAAACATAAGTTCTGAAGCCAGGGAATAAAATGCCATCTTTAGAAGGTAAAAATATAGAGTATTGGAAAGTATGAAAAATTCATAATGCTTGAAAAGGGTGGGATCATTTCAGAAAATCAAAGTTTTTCACAGAATCACAGAATAGTTGAGGTTGGAAGGTGGCTCTGAAGATTGTCTAGACCAACACATCTGCTCACAGAAGGGCCACCTAGAGCAGGTTGCTTGGCATTGTGTACAGTCAGGTTTTGAGCATCTCCAAGGGCAGAGGCTCCGCAGCCTTCCTGGAAAACATTTATTTTGTCTTAGGAGATTCCTCAGTCATTGCAATTGTTTTACAAGTAGATAATTGATTCTTGTGCAATTCTAAAGGAGAACTGAAGTACGGCAGTACATTCAGCATTAGCACTTACTGTCTTTCCAGGGTGTTTTATAATCCTTGTTCTTATCTTTTTGTTTGTTTGTTTTAAACGAGGGGAGGGGATTTCTGCCAATGTTGTTACAAAGTTTTCCCACAAGCATTGAAATGTATTAAGAACCGAGAGCAACAAATGAATTTTCTTTGCTGTACACAATTAGCTGTGCAAGCAGGCATAAGCAAACAGAAAGGCTGCAGAGCTGATAGGAGTAGGAATCTCTTACTGTTTTACCTGTTGTTATCACTCTATATTTGATAGCAAATGCTGTCAAAGAGTAAAATGACTAATTTTCATATTCTACAAGAAACAAATTAACTTACATCTAGTTTTTGGTGGAAACCAGACTTTTATTTATGTAGCTTATTCTGGTTTCTTTTCATTTTTAGACAACAGTTATACATTGAGCTTTTAAATTTAAGACTATATTGGATTTTGATTTGAATTTTGGTTTGGCTTAAATTATATAAGAGCTTCAAATTTGTTTTGAAAAGTTCAGTTTCAGTTCAAAATTACCCAATTCAAGTAGCTGCTTCTAAAATAACTGCATGTATGAGTGTGCATAATTTTAACTTTTGTATTGAATTTAAGTAGGGTTAAACTGCCATTAATTTTGTGAGGTTTTTTGTGAACACTGTTTTGCTTCTTTGAAGATAATGTTCAAAGAAGAGGATATAGACTGATAGAGGAAATCTGCAGGAAAGCTTTATGAATGTTGGTCAGAATACTTTAAAAAAAAGAACATTTTCTTCACATGGTGATATATCTTCTATTGGAAAAGGTTTATTAATAAAAAGTTGAAAATAAATGTGAAAATATACTCAGGAAGGTTCCCTGTGTAAAAATGTTTATCTCCTTGCAGAGGCATGCAGAATTTCTCATTGTGCTATAGTGATACATATTTCAAAGCTTTCCAGTGACAGCTGGAGCTTTTTCCAAAGCAGTTGGAGTTGCATAGAGCCCTCAAAATCATGAAAGTACATAAATTCTTTTGATTATTCAGAGCCTTTTCCATGGTTATGTGTAAGGTTTGATTAGAAAAATACACTGCAAGATAGTTATGTATTGTATTTAATTGTTACTTTCAGGGGATCTGCATGATTAGAATTACAAGTACTCTCATATTTTTAAATAATCTTAAACAAGGGGGATGGGAGGTAGTGTTATTAGTTTTGTCAGTAAAGAATTTTAAAGGTTTTTTAGCATTGTGCATAGTATCCTGGGATTTTTTAACAATATTAAGAGACTGTTTTAATGAGATGGTTCCATGCTGCTATTAAACTAACATTGAAGTATGTATTCTAATAGTTTTTGTATCTCATCTCAACATCCATTTATGGTTAAAGGAAAAAATTGTAAAATATCCAGGTTAGAAACTTTACATTCCAGGTTTTAGAACATAAAAATATCTGTAGTCATACTATAAACTGAGAACATTTTTGTTAGCACAGTGGCCTGTGATTTTATGTTTGTTTGTTTGCTTGCTTGCTCTATTTCTTCATGATATGAAAGTTTAAACTACTGTGAATCATTTCAAGTTGGATTCTGAGGGCTGCATGTCCTGGGTATTTTCAGTACTTTACACACTTCTTAAAAGATAGTTCTTTTCCATGCTTGTTTATATGCATTGTTCATTTGTTAGTTTTATTTTATAGTTTTTAATATCTCAGCATTTTTATCTAATTTATCATTTTCATATTTTTAAAGGTCCCCAGGTGCATCCAATTTTTCAACTTTACCAAAGATCTCTCCATCTATGTCAAATAATTATAACAACATGAACAACAGAAAGTAAGCAATATACCTTAAAACATTTCATTTAATCACCCCAGTGTTACATAAACAAATTTTGACCTTTTTTACCTCCTGGCTGAAGGATTTTGAGTTGTTTTGCTGTATTTGGTTGTGAATTGTTACTGGTCATTAATATATTTCATAATGTAGGTATGGTAAAACCATAATAGCAGGAAGTGAAACACAGTTTGGTAACTCTTAGTCCTCAGTAGAATAGGCACTAAAAAGAAGGTTAAGCACTGTAAGAAAACATAAAGACTTCATTTAGAGTTTTTCATGCTAAAAATACATTATTGTTATTATTATCCTTTCTGAATTTAGATGGACAACAAAAAAATTATACAGTGCCCAGGTTTTCCCTTATTTATTGATGCCAAGATACTACAGCAGCACATGTGGTATCACACACAGATTTGAGACTGCTACACCTGCATTGTTTTATCTTTAATGGTTATCAGAGTGACTATGGGCATTGATCAGTTATCAGCAACTTCTGTGTCTTAATGCTGTAAGATTTGAGAGAGATCAGTCTCTCTAATAGATATGCTTGACTATTACCATGAGTGGAGGCTTTAGTAAAAAAGACTTCACTTTTAAGGGTTTTCTCCTTTATATTCCAAATCACAAATTTAATGAAGAATGTGATAAAACTCTAAAAGAAGAGCTTTCCTAATCCAGTGGCCAACTTTGTGTGTAATCTTTTTTTGTTGTACACAACTTTAAAGAAGTTGGTGAATATAGAAAAACATGGAGTTATTTCACTTTAACAGATAATGGAGCATCTTTCAAATGCTTGAAACCAGAGAACACTCATCTTTAATGCAAGCTGGGGGAAATTGAAGAGACTTATTCTTACAGTTCATTCAAATTTAAACTATTTTTCCAAACATGTATTTTGTGATCAAACGTGAAGATGTTAAATATTAAAAAGGTGACATAAATATTAAATATGTTATACAATATCTTCCAGTTAAATACTGCATTTATCAGAAGTGATTTTTCCTAAGGGGTGAAGTGTCACTTGTGCTTCTACCAATTGTGAGTAGCCCCACCTCTCACTGTTAAACAGTTGAATTCCATGTATTTGACTGCAGTTTACTGTACTCTTTGTGTGAATGTGTAGTAAATAAAAATATATTGTATCTCTATGTGTGAAAAATTACTTAACCAGAGCTGAGCCTCCAGCTGAGACCTAATCTCTCCTTCCCCCATTGCATATATAAGAAACAGTTGTAATGCCAAACCCAAAGCTTAGCAGTTACTTTTTCCTGGGGAGCCACCATTTTAATTCAAGGAGGCAAAGGTTGGGGTTTGGGGGGTTTTGTTTGTTTGTTTGGTTGGTTTTTGTTTTTTAAAACTTTTCAAGATAATTTCTTCACTTTCTTTAGCTGATTTTATTGTTTTGTTTATGTGTTTTGGAGACAAACCAGGAGCTTTTAGAGCTTTTTAGGTAAAATTCTGGGATTGTTCTTTGTTTCTTTATTAATATGAGGATTTTAAACAGCTATATGTGTTTAAAAAGAAGAGATACAAAATTCATATTTCACAAGGAATTGGTCCTTTGAAGTGCCTTAATTATAACTTAAACGTTTGTAAGTCAGATAGTAGGTGCGTACTCTTTGTAGTGTTACAAAATAACAACCTTTTTTCTCTTGTAACTCAAAACAGCATTTCTGGATGTTCTGTAAAGTGGATAATCACTGCAGAAGTATATAGTTTGCCTTACAATGTGATAATCCAAGTATCATTAATTTAAAATAAGTATTTTTAAAGTGACAAATTTATAATTATAATCTTTATCAGCACTTCCATCAGAATGCATGTTCAAGATGAACTAGTTCAGTGATAGAGAAGTCATATCCATTAATATACTAGGTACTTTAAATTGCATACTGTTGCCTTAAGACTTTTTGGTTTCAAAAGGTAAATGGAAAGATATAACTTTATATTTAATTATATTATATCATTCTGGGTTAAGATCAGCTTTTTCCTCTACTAAGTAACTACTTAATGTCAGATTTGTCTGGCATTTATTTTCATGTTTCTGCCTTATTGTCTCACGTTGCACAGTATCTTTAGTACATTATGCATTTGTGACAGGATCCACTGTCACCTCCATGTGCATGTGAGACACTGTAACTCTAAAAGAAATTCCAGCATTTGTTTTTAAGATAATTTTAGCTGGCAAAGCTGATTTGTAAGACAGAAAAAGCAAACAACAGGTTGTGTGTAGTAACAGTCATAAATGCTAGTCAATGAAGCCTGCTTTTGCAATTATTATAGGTCGGCTATAGAGTACTAATTATGTTACAACTCTCTAATGTAACAAATTGCTCTATGTGGTACACATTTCTGTACTACTTGTCTAATCCAGGAAATGTTCTGAGTAATAGTAAGCCTCAAATTAGTAAATATTTGTGTGTTGAGCTAGTCATACGTTAGATAATAGAAATAGCTTGTGAAAATTTTACCAGGTCCAAAGCCTTCATTTGTAAAAATGTGAGTTTGCATTTGATGGAATGGAGGATTCCAAATAATTGATCATTGATGTTCTTTTGCCTTTACAGGTGATCTTGTTGAAAGAATAACATAGGAAGATTAGCATAATATGTGTTAGTGGATTCAGAAGAGCAGGGAGAGACACACATCATTTAGGTCTTACTGGAATTTCTGTTTATTGCTGTTATAAAGCAATACATTTCATATGGTATTTTTTAAAATAATATGGGGAGGGGATTAAAAACAGTTGAACAGGGATTTTGCTTGGGGAATTAAGTGAAAAGGTGTTTTGTTTTCTTTCTTTGTAACCATTGTTTCTGGCTTCTAAAATGACTTGTTTCATTATTCAGTAGTGTCAGCTTGTCAGACAAAAAGCTGGCAGCTTTGTTCACATGCTTGGTATATGTCAAGATGCTTATTTCAAGTATAAATGTTAATTACATCACCTGTAGGAATAGTTTATTCATATTGCACCTGACACAAAGACAAATATGAGGAAGGTGATTTTTTTTCTTTTTAACATTATAATCTATTTATATAAAGTTATCTTGCTCTCTGGACGGTGATCATGAACAATAATGAAGACAGTAGTCTTTATGTAGAGACATGAGCCTCTGCTGCTGCTTCAGGCATCTCTAAAAGCTGATGGAACCCAGTTACGGGTTCATTAAAGTGACTAGTCACAAAAACAAACTGGCAGTGCATTGAAGTGGTTTCAATATTATGGAGCTCAATAAGTTTTTCAAACTTTTTCTTTTCTGGGCTCATTCTTGCAATTCAAATTCCTTTTGCAGCACCTGTTGTTGGTATATGGCACTCCACAGTCAAATTGTGTCCTTTCCAATGCCAGTGATAATTTTGCAAACTTCTCTGTTGTAAATCCACACTTTCAGAACGCAAGCTACACACTGAGTGCTGGGGATTCCTCATCACCTGAAAGCTACTTTGAGGTTAAAGTAAGGATACTGTCAGTATGTTTAAGTTATTTCAAAGACAGCATATGCAATTCAAAATGTATAGATTTACAGGTGATAATCTCATTTGAAAACCTCACTTCACTACTTTCACTTTTCCAAGAACTCTATCTAGTTGTTCAAAGGTCTGAAATAGTTGCATTTTTTAAAAGTCTTGTCTTACTTTTTGAGCAGTAATTTCTTCTAAGAGCCATCAATGTTTTCTTTCTGTAATTGCCTTTAAATGACAACTCCATTCTAATACTACCCCTTTGCTTTTCTATGCATTGTTCCTTCAATAAAGGCAACTTTCTAAAAGTTTTGAAGGAAAAGCAGATGGAGGTTGGGGCAACACTCTCACAAGTTACTTTTTCTAGGGTACTTCTATTTGAATTAAAGATGCCTTGCATCTTTCCTTGCCTTCCACTGTTAGGCATTTACTTTCACTATCAAAAGAATAAAAAGCAAAGGCACAATGTAATTTAAATAGAAATAATTCTTCCAGAAAAAAAAAAATCAGTTTGCAGACTGATAAAGCTGTAGAGTGACATTTCCTAGTCTCCTGCACATAGTAGGCACTGTATTTTGCTGTACATATTTTGATCAAATACTACAGAACACTGAAATAAAAATTTACAAGTAGACCTGACTCACAGGAAGAGTGTGGTAACCACGTTCTCTAAACCTCTCAAATATATTTCTGTGGGCCAGCATAGAAGATAAAAGTGCTCAGAAGTGGCTTTTCCCTTTGAAAATTAAACTGACTGACTGTTCCTTAGAGAAAACCAAACTCAGGTATCTGTCTGCATTATACAATTATCTTGAACTAAATTATTATGGTGTTACTCAGCTAATTTGAGGAGATCTTTCACATGAGTGCACTATATCCAAAAGACACCAATTGCATTTCTTAGCTTTCTAGTTTCCCTCCTATGGTGACAGTTCATGAAGGAGGGAAAGCTGCAGAGAAGGAAAAATAAGGGCAGTGAAAGTCCCCAGGAAAATTACATTCCATTATCTCTATGTCTCCAAAGACTTCCAAAAGATATTTCTCTTCTGTTAGCCATGTGTTATCTTTGAGGCAGGTGAAGAAAACAGTAGGAAACAAAAAGAGCTGAAAATAGGAGCTTATTTTGTACCCTGTACACGTGCCTTTCTATTGCTGCTGTGCACTGTTAAGCTGTGTTGGGGGTTATTTATGCTGTAGAGGTTGCATTAGCACCAATGGCAAGCTTGTGCTTTTTCTTTCTGAGGGAACTAAGGCTTGTCAACTGAAGGGAATTGTGCTTGATTGCAGTAGCTGAACTGCAGCTCTAAAGGGTATGGAAGATAATTTTCCCTGGGAATCTTTCATGCATGGGTGAACCAGGAGCTAAAGATAATGAGGAATTGGCCACAGAAACAAGCTTGAAGGGTTTGTGGGCCCTGGAGTCCAAGAAATAGGTTGTGTAAACTAGGAGGAAGCATTTAAGTTAATATGGAGTGTAACAGGCTAAACTAACTTTACAGGAGTTTTCCATGGGGAATGACCAGTAAACACAATGCCACTTAGTGTGGGGACAAGCCACAGAGCAGAGAAAATGCATATCTATGCAAAAGTTTGAGAACAGCAGCTTTATGGACAGTGGAGCTCTAAACTACACAGATTTCTGAGGACATTGAAAGAGGGAGACATTTTCTTCCCCTTCTGTTTGAAATTTTCAGTAACTCTTGTGATTAAAAAAAACCCCTGTTATTCATGAAAAGTGAGTAATTGTGCCCTGAGGGAACAGTTGGAACTCAGTTGGAAGTCAGGAGTGTGTTACTGTTCAGGAATAATAGCTGGAGTGTATCATTGGCCACTTGCATCCTCAGACCTTTACAATTATAAATCTCTATTTATCAGGACTGATCTTTGCACTGCAGAGTTTTCTTAGTCATTTTTAGCAGTTGACTTTAAAATTCTTCTTCAAGTTGCTTATGTGAATAATGTATAGTGACTGCAGAAATACTCAGAAATCTTAGCAAATGCTGCTATCACACAGATTTCATTATGGTCAGTGCCTGAAATAGTTTTAAGAGAGAGTTTAACCTTTCTGGTTGGTAGTTTTTTCTAACATCCGTAATATAACAGGGCATTCTCTTAAGAGATTCTTTTGCCTTTCTGGTGTTCTCAGATATGCTTACTTTACTATTTTGAGGGTTATTCTGTATTTAGTATTTGCATGTTTTTATCTGGATGCAGATTTCTTTAGATCTTCCCATTTTACCTATTTCAGTCTTCTCCAGTTTCTCCAAACAGAGGCATCATAGAGATTTGTAATGAAGTTGTTGCAAGGCATTTTGCGCATTTTGCCTCTCAAGGCATTCCTGCAGTTGCATGCTGGATTGTGCTGTCCTAGCAGGGTAGCTATAAATAGACTCTCTGATGCAGTGAGGCAGCTATGCCACAGTGGCCTTGGAAATCTCAGCTTTCACCTGTAACTCTGCATTCCCATTCTTACCGACCTCACTCTTGCAGTAGCAGGATGCAAAAGAGACATAAATGATTGATTGCTGCTGGTGGTGTCTAAAATCTGAGTGTTTTAAGTTTGATGGAGCAATGAAGAATAGAGTAAGCTGTGAAACTGCTCCTATCAAAAAGGGGTAGGGATATAATAATTACAGTTATTGCAGTACCTTAAATTTTGGTTGTTTGCACAGGTGACTTAATTTGAAATTAATGTTACTACCAAAGTTAAATACTACTTTAAAGTCCTTTCTTGTTCACAGAAGTTACTTTAACATTTTTAATCATTTAAGTTTATAAAGTGCTTGTAAATGTATCAGAGTACTATAGAGTGCATGTTTACATTGTGAAAGTTGTTCTGTTTTTTTACAGTGTGAAAAATTCAAACTATTGTCTCCCATCATATACTGCTTATAAGAATTATGATTATTCAGAGCCAGGAAGACACAATGAGCAGCCAGGCCTGTGTGGCCTGAGTAACTTGGGGAATACATGTTTCATGAATTCAGCAATTCAGGTATGTACTTTAGAATAAAAATAGCTTGTCTTATTTTTTGGAAACTAATATCTTGTTATATTTTGTCATATTTGGAAACTAATATAAAGAGACTTCATTAAGTAGCAAGAGTAGATTAAAACTGAGGACATCATACATCTATATTGATATAGTAGAAAAGTTCATTTAAGTAGCTGTGTCATTGTTTCCCCTGGATTTGACCAGCATTCCACGAGTGAACCCTCAAGTGGGATTCTTTGGCTTTTGTAATGACTGCCATGCATGCATATCACAAAAACTACCTTGTCATTTTGAGATGCACTTAAGTACAAATTGTAGTGCTAAAGGGTTAAAAAGTAGATGACTGGTGGATTACTGGGCCTTTGCTTCTGACTAATTATCATGTACTTAATAGTGTGCAGCTTAATGTGTGGGGACCCTTTGAACACATTTCCCCTTGTCCTTTCCCCTTTGCTTAAGTGCTATTTCATGGATGAGATATTTTACAGGAAAGTAAGAGCTTGACTCTTCGCTGTGATTGCAGGAGAAATATTAGTATACCCAGTATGATGCTTACTAAGACAAGAAAAAAAAAATTAATCATTTTACTTTTAAGTGGAAGCTGCAGTGGTAGATTAATTAATGATGAGAAAGAACTAGTTATTTAATTTGGTTTTGTTTAGTTCTAGAACTTGTGTTTTGTCATCAGAGCAGTCTTATGTCAAAAACCGTAAAGTGTATTTAAGTTCTCGTTCATGGTTTTTTCCTGTTTGGTGCAAAGATACTCGATCTTAGGCATACTTCAGAGTTAATCTCCTCCTTTGTCATCACAAGTGTTCCCAACTTATGTTTGTGATTTTCTGGGGTGACACACAAAAAAAAAAAATAATGTCCCAGGAAAAAGTAGTTTCAGATACATTTCTAAGCTGAGTTTATGAAGTTGTAGAAATTTGTTCAAAAGAAGAAACATTCCAAGTTTCATAATCTATGCAGATTTTCTATCTCTTTTTTGTATATAGAATCAGAGTAGTTTGAGTTAGAAGATCCCCCAGAGTGATGATGGGTCCTGCATCCTGTTTGCGTCCACTATAGTAGTCCCAAGAAGAGTCTGGGTCCACTTCTCTGTAGTCTCCCATTACTTAGCTGCAGACAGTCATGAGCTCTCCCCTTTTTCTTGTCTTGTTCAGGTTGAAAAAATGCATACAGGTCTCAGCCTTTCCTTGTATGCTGCTTCTCCAGCCCCCAGACTATGTTGGTGGTCTTCCTCCACTCTCTTACACTGAGGAGCTCTAAACAGGACAGTGCTCCAGCAGCAGCCTCACAAGCACCAAATAGAGGGAAAGACTTGCTTCCCTTTGCCTCTGGCTACTATTACTCATACAGCCCAGCTTGCAGTTGGACACCTTTCCCACAGGGATGTACTGTTGGCTCTTTCACATTTCCACAGAAAAGAACCACTGAGTCGTATCTCCACTCTCATGAGACCCCACCTGGAGTACTGCGTCCAGTTCTGGAGCCTCTATTACAATAAAGATACGGACATACTGGAGTGTGTCCGGAGAAGGGCCATGAGAAAGATCAGAGGACTGGAGCACTTCTCCTATGAGGACAGACTGAGAGAGTTGGGGTTATTCAGTCTGGAGAAGAGAAGGCTCTGAGGAGACCCTATTGTGGCCTTCCAGTATCTGAAGGGGGCTTACAAGAAAGCTGGTGAGGGACTTTTTAGGATGTCAGGTAGTGATAGGACTAGGGGGAATGGATGCAAACTAGAGGAGGGTAGGTTTAGATTAGGTATTAGGAAGAAGTTCTTCACTCTGAGGGTGGTGAGACAGTGGAACAGGTTGTCCAGAGAGGTTGAGAAAGCCCCATCCCTGGAAGTTTTTCAGGCCAGGCTGAATGGGGCTCTGGGCAACCTCATCTAGTGGGAAGTGTCCTTTTCCAGGCAGGGAGGGTTGGAACTAGATGATCTTTAAGGTCCCTTCCAACTCTGACAATTGTATGATTATGCTTTCTAGCCAGTCAGGGCTCAGCCTGTAGTTGTAGAAGGTTATTCCATACTTATTTATATTAAGGCATCCATAAAATTCAATTTATTCTTGTTCCTAAAAATGTTTTCATGAGAATGCTTGAAAAGGTTAAACAGTGCAGGAAGTAATTTTATTTTTTTTTTAACATGCTGCCCGAAAGATGGCTAAAGTGAAAGGAAGAGAGACACATTTTGCAGTGTCCATCCTAATTAAAAATGTTACATGTGACCTCTCTTGATTTCTGAATTGCATCATTATGCTATTATAAAATTATGTAGCTTTGACTTCACTGCTTTTCAGTTACATCTGAGCAACCAAGTGTTCAAAGAATTTCTGAGAAACCGTAGTGTAAACTAAATGCAATTTTGCTGATTCACAACACAGTGCTCTGGGTAAGAACATAAGGTGTTTACTGAGTAGTGCAGCCTTTAGTTTGGCATGGTGCCTTTAGTATGTCCTTGATGCTGTGTATTTTCAAATGCATTACTTGGCAGCTTTCTTAGCAAGGAAGCGTGTAGTATCTTTCAGTTCCACCTACTATATCTCTCGGAGAAAGTATTATTCAGAGTTTAAGGTTACCCAAGAAATCAGTGTAGGTGCTTTAATTGAAAGTATGATGTGTTATTAACACAATAAGGTCTCACAGACTGCAACTTCTACTGTCTTCTTCCTCTTGCTACTATTGAACTTCTACCTTTTTTACAATTACATTGAAGGCATATATTACACTGTGCTAATTTGCCATTAATTTTACCTCCTATTGTTACTAGTGTAACACTGGATTATTCTAGCTAGAGATGTAATGCTTATGACCAAAGCCCTCTGAACACCTTTGATCTTGTCTGATCTTGGAAGCAACGAATGGATGGACCTGGAGAGCAAGCAGATGACAGACTAGGGAATTTGTCTTGGGAATATTGGATGATGGAGCAGAGTGCACCCTCAGCAAGATCAGTGATGACACAGATATGGAAGGAAGGACTGATACACTATATGGGCATGCTGCCATTCAGAGGAACGTCAGCAGGCTGGAGATACGTGTAGACAGGAACCTCATGAAGTTCAGTCAAAAAAACCTGGGGAAGAGTAACCCCAGGCACCAGTATATACACATACACACTGAAGTGTGGGGTGCTGAGCGACCAGATGGAAAGCAGCTTGGCCGAAAAGCACCTGAGGTGTCCTGCTGGACAAAAAGCTGAACGTGAACCAGCAATTGTGCCTTTGTGACTGAGGTAGCCAACAGACTTGTGGGCTGGTGGAACCATTCAGCCTGGAGAAGAGAAGGCCCCAGAGTGAACACCCTGAAGCACAGGAAGTTCTATTTAAATATAAGAAATTATGTTTTACAGTGAAGGTTATCAAACAGTGGAATAGGTTTTCCAGGGAGGCTGCAGAGCCTCTGTCCTTGGAGATGGTCAAAATCTGACTGTACACAATCCCAAGCAACCTACTCTAGGTGTCCCTTCTTTGAGCAGATGCATTGGACTAGACAAGCTCCAGAGGTGCCTTCCAACCTCAACTATTCCCTGTTTCTCTGATCTGCTTTGGTTACCTACCCTAGCTTATTTACCTTCTAAAGGCCTCTTCCTTCACAGTTATGTCAACACAGGGTTGTTTCTCAGGATAAATGTTTTCTTTAAACAAAATAGTTTACTACAGAGTTTAAGACTCTGAAACAGTTTCCAATTCTATTCATGTTCTTTTCCAAAAGCTCTGCTTTGATTCCTTCCATTAAGTCAGTGCTGGTCTTTCAACAGAAGCAGAGTTTAATTTATATGCACTCCTGCTGATTTTTACCTCTTTTGTCAGAGCTTCATCCTCTGCAGACAGCACTGACATCCCTTAGTCTTCATATAAGAGCCATTTCTGCTTCAGAAACCGTTTCATTTCTCAGGCAGCTTCTCTTTGCTCTCGTCTTGTGTAGAGAATACAGTTTGCATCAGAACTGTTATCAGTGTTTCTTGAAGAAGAGGACCAGTTCCTTACATATCTTGCTCTCCAGAGTCTGACAAACTTGTCTGAAGGTTTTTGGCCTGTAACCATACTAAGCACAAATGTGTTAATCCTGGCAGTTTCTTCAATTTTATTGCAAGTTCATTAACAGTTCTTCAGTTTATAGGTAGAGTTAGGCTTGTTCCTTCATCCTTCTAAGTGATTATTGTAAGGAGACCTTTGCTTTTCCAAGCAGGGGCTTTCAGTGTTAAAAAGCTGAAGGCAACTGGAGGAGAGATGTGAAGAAAAGAGTAAGATGTTCTGTGGTACAAAAATAGCTGCAAGCTGAGTAGGAGAATGTAAGATACCATTGTATTTCTCCCAAGTGTTACTGTCTTATCATTGTCTTACTAAAAAAAAGCAGTAATTCAATATTATTTCATACTTTGGTTTTATTTGAACTTTTCTTCTGTATAGATTTTTCAGATCCTTTTGAAGGAATATTCCATGCATCTGTACTTAGTTTACTTCAGGGCTAACACCTGAGGCTTGATTTTTGTTATGAAGGCCTAAATGTCTGCCTTTGCAGATCTGAGCATTAAATAAAACAGGAAAGACAAAAGGGAACCTGTGGACTTTATGAAAACATATTACTATGAAGCTTGAACCTGTATCAAGCAAAAAGAAAAAAAAAGGAAAGAGTATTTGGTATGTACATGGCTACCTCCTGAGCTGAAAAAAATTAGAAAAATATGAATCTCCTGAAGCATTGATGTGCTGCCACCTGTGGATGTTTCCTAAGTATTGCTTTGCCTTTTTGGTGGAATACTAGTGATTAGAGTTCCATGGGTTTGGTTTGGTTTTGTTTCCTTTCTTTTGCAGTGAAAACCTGAATGTTCACAAAGTTTTTTGTTTGTGATTCAAAAATAGGCAAAGATTGGAAGTGTGATTATGTATACTTGATTATGGTCTTTTATTAGAAGGCTGAAATACGGAATTTCAATGTCCCTTTCATAAAATCATCAAGTAGGACAACTGAAGAGCCATGATACTTACAGGAACACTCAATTTTTAGCTCAATTTCATGATCTTACTGTTTCTTATTTCCCCAGTTCACTGGCATAATAGGGATAATGTTTTCTTTGCTTTGAAATGTTATTTTTATCGTTATTTCTATGTAAGATCTATTGTGGGATGTTTCCTCATTACCTTGGGATCATAGCATAATTCAGGTTAGAAGGAATTTCAGGAGATTTCTCCTGCAACCTCCTACTCAAAGGAAGGTCAGCTCAGAGGTCAGACCAGATTACCTAGGGCTTTATCCAGTTACATCTGAAAAACCTCGAAGTCTGCACAGCTTCTCAGCTCCACTGCTTTGACTGTTCTTACAGTGAAAACATTTTTCCTTATATCCTTGACCTCTCTTGTTTCAACTTACACCCATTGTTTCTTGTCCTCCTACCATGCACCACTGTGAAGAGTCTAGTTCCATCTTCTTAACTTCCCTGTAGGTACTAGGAGGCTGCTGTTGGGTGTCCCTGAAACAGTCTTTTCTGCAGGCTGAACAAGCTCTGATGCTGCTGTCTTTTCTCACAGGACAAGTGCTGCCAGTCCCCTGGCTGTCTTGGTGGCCTTCTTTGTTTTCACCAATTAAACAACCAGAGTCCTTGCAAACTCTGACAGTTATGTGGATTGAGGGAAGTATAATGTAACTATTTTTATTAGTACTTTTCCACCTAAGTGAAGATTTCATAGGATAGGTGGACTTGCTAAAAAGATCATAGTCTAGTATTGGGATTACGGTATTCCAGTGAAGCTATAGCACTGATATAAGGTAGTAAAAATACAGATTACTCATTGTTCGTTTTCCTGCCTCCCACACCCTAGTACTTAACAGCTCTCTCTCTAAGTAGAAGACTGTGTATTATATGTGATTAGGTCTCCTTATTGACTTAATAGTTTAGGATTCTTCCAGGGTGTGTGTTTGCATGTGTATGTACATCAACAATGCAATTGATGCACAAATTGTGTTAAGGATTGTTTCATCCAGTTGCACTGTTATTCTGGTTTTCTTGGAGGCTGATTATGATCCATTGATATTGATTACATAAGTAGTTGTAATCCACATACTCCTCTGCTACAGAAGGATCTTTATTTTTCCTTTTTTTATTCCCAAGTAATTTATATGTCACATTTCAGTATTAACCTTTGTCATGCTGAAGACAAATCCTTCTCTTCTGTGGTTTGTCTCAGTTGATCTTGTAGTTTCTGTCTCACCTTTTCCCATGATCATTGAGCTAAACAACCACTGAGTTCAGAGAGTGAGTGCTTTATGTAAAGTTTCGTTGGCTAAAGGAAACTTGTGGAGACTGCAGTACTGGCAGTGAAGTGCTATTTGGTTACCTCTTTAGTTCACAGTCATCTGTACTTTTATTATATTTGTTTAGGTTTTTTAAATTTCTATTATTCTTCATCTGTCAGTATACTTGTTAGTTTACCTATGCCTATGTCCTAAACAAACCAAAAATCCAAACCCAGTAAATTAAACAGGACACAGATATCTGGTAACTGCTGTCTAGTAGATAGTCTTGGTTCTAACCTACAACATGTCACTTCATGAGAAAATAAAAACCTGGGCATGCTTTCAAATTGGCTTCTGGATGCTTTTTCACCTGTGACTTCAATCACAATCTTAAATAATTGTCCCTTGTCAGCCTTTTCAAGGCATAAACATGTTTATAATTATTTAGCTTTGTCAGTTATGTTGAAAAGATCAGTGGGTGTGTGGTAGCCCTGTAAAAGTTGTGGATTCTATTGAAAAGTTGTCAGCTCCCTCTCTCAGAAATTACCAGGTCCAGGTAGCTTCTTGTGCATTTCAATACTAGCATCATTGTAAGTTTATGTTGGAATGTGGAAATTGTTACAAAGAAAAAGGGAAATTATCTCTAGTAATCTTCTTGACTGATACATACAAATATAGGGAAAAATAAGCTTTCTTCAACCTTCAATGTCCAAAAGGGCCTCTAGT
The DNA here is from genome assembly GCA_013399015.1 of Galbula dea. Classification (NCBI taxonomy): domain Eukaryota; kingdom Metazoa; phylum Chordata; class Aves; order Piciformes; family Galbulidae; genus Galbula; species Galbula dea. The sequence goes on from VWZX01001727.1 coordinate 1,189,426, forward strand.
ATCAGGATTTTTTTGCAGTGTTGACAGCTCATGAAAACTTTAGCTGAGGAGGGAGAGAGATAAAGGAATGTGATACAGGCATGGAACTCTGTACAACAAATGACTGCTTTTGCTTTTTAATATTACAAAAGTGCAATTGGTAGAAAAGTAATAACTTTTTTTGCCCTGTTCAATAAAGTTTAATTTTTCCAGTCTCAACTGTTGCATCTTACACAGTAACGTATGTGGAGCTAAAATTTTTCTTCCTCTTGTTTCCAGAGAGGCAGATGAGATTGAAATATTTAATCTTTCTTATGTCGTTGGTAGGGATGGACACAACATCCAGATGCACCAGCAGATAGCAATTTTATTAGTGGCAACACTACTTTTATACTTCTACAGAAAGGATCATGACCAGTTCCCTTCATACAGAAAGGGCACTGACCTTCATAACTAACACCTTCATACACAAAGTATATTGATGAATTAGCAGGTGACATTTACATAAACAAATTATACTGACCAATTAAGAAGCAACACTTACTAGGTAAAAACAACTACCATAAATGGGATAAAACCAGTGCGCTACAAAGGCATGTGAATGTGATAAGACTGATGCTGTGAGCTGTGGGAAGGGCAGCATGCCAAGACTGTGGGCCTCTGTGTACCAGCTGCAAAGCTCCTGGTTAGCTGACTCCCACCTTTTCTCTCAGGCTACCTAACTTATTCTTCTGAGAAACTGACCTCAGCCTTATCCAGCCTCCCCTCTGTAGGAGCCTGGCCCCTGCAGCCCACAATAGCACACCACATTCTTGGAATCTTTAATAAAGGAAAAAGTAAAAAATCTTGTGATATTTAATGAAGAAACTTTGCTAAGTCTGTTTGCTAAGGCATGGTGTGTTGTGGTATGGTGTAGGAATAATTTCCAAATGATGGACATTTTTTTGCTCAAAGGAATCTGAGGAGTGCCACACAAAAATTCAGTGTTTTCCTAAAACTGTAAATCATACTTCAGTGATTACGTTCTGCTATCTCTTAGTGCTTACAGAAGAGACAAACTGGTACAGATAATCAGTCATTATCTGTCTAAACCAAGGCTCTTGCTTTCCTTGAACTAATTTCAGCTCTAAACAGCTTCACAAAAATTTAAAGAACATAGGAAGGGCTACACCAATTCTGATTCAAGGTCTAGTCTATCTAGCACAGATTGCTGTTTTCAGCAGGATCCATAAGCAGCTCTCTGGGAAGAGAAGGAATAGAGCAAGCACCTTCACCTTCTCTTCTCTCCCACCCCTACCAGAAAAAAAAAAAAATCTCCATTTTCAACTGTTTTCTGCTCACACAGCTTTCTGAATGTGGTGCAGTTTGATTTAATTAGCCCTACTGGCTCTCTTCTCCAGGTACCTATGAAGTTTCTCCTTGAGGCACTGTAAACTTCGTGCATCTGTAACAACTTTCAGCCAGGAGTTTCATAAAGCTACTGTTCATGTATCACCTTCTTTTGTTTGTTTGGAGCCCCAATACAAATTGTTATCACACAGTGGTTGGCTGGACTACTATATCTAGTGAATTCTGACATAAAGCATTTGAAAAATATTACCAGTATATAACTTCTAATCATAGCTGCAGCCATTCTTTACTTAAAACCATTATTTGTTTCTGGAAAAATACCTGGGTTTGGTTTTGTTCCTTGCAGGCACTACAGGTCAATTACCGTGAATCAGTGTTGTAAAAATTCTGTATTTCTATTTACAGTGTCTGAGCAACACACCTCCTCTTACAGAGTACTTCCTCAATGACAAGTACCAAGAAGAGCTGAATTTTGACAATCCTTTAGGAATGCGAGGTGAAATAGCAAAATCTTATGCAGAGCTTATCAAGCAAATGTGGTCAGGAAAATACAGCTATGTTACCCCAAGAGCATTTAAGGTCAGTTGGAAATGTAACCTCGATGTACATTGTCAGTTTTGGTTTTGTAGTAAGTCAAGTGCAAGTTATGTGTACAGAATTTATGGAAATATGCAAGAATAAGAACTTGAAGTAATATTGATCAGTATGCAGTCCATTCATTTAACAGTTACAACACTTGGATATATATTTTAAAAGTGTTGACTGTCCTTTTGCTTTGGTCTTCGAGAATTAGTTTTGGCTTCCTCTCTCCATCCCAAAGCTTATCTTTTACAAGCTTTCTGCTGTAGCATCTCAGAAGTATCTATAATAAGTAAGGTAACAGAAGTGTTTGTTTATTGTAGACACAAGTGGGACGATTTGCACCACAGTTTTCTGGTTATCAGCAACAAGATTGTCAGGAGCTACTGGCTTTTCTCTTGGATGGATTGCATGAGGATTTGAATCGAATTAGGAAAAAGCCTTACATTCAGTTAAAGGATGCAGATGGAAGACCAGACAAGGTAGGTTTTGGTGTTGATCTGATTCGTTTTAGTTAAGGCTGTACATTGCAAGATGCTTCTTCAGGACTGTTCACTGAAAGGTCAGGACACTGATGACATACTGCTTTCTCTGGAAGAGATTTCAGACAATAAGCGAAGGCTTCACAGGGGAGGTCTTGTTCAAGTACCTGTGTAAATTGTTGTTTATTTGGAAGATAATTTGAGGGATGCGAGGGTGTTAAAGCTTTGTTAAGACCTTTTTATTCAATTCAATGCCGAGGTTGGAAAAATAGTTTCCACTCTGTTCTTTTATATCTATAATGTGCAGCATTCTGTCTTTCTCCACTGCTCTTACTTTAGGGAAACTCTTCTGGTATTGAGCTACAAGGATATTGATAATTTCCTTTGTTAAGTGTATGAGTTATTTCAGAGGGATTTTGAGTTTTATTTGCTTTTTGTCTTGCCCCAAGCCACTTGACATCTCTCTCAGACTATGTAATACCAATGACAGAATCTCTGTCCTAGGAAAAGCATATATCTTATAATCTGCAATCCTGACAGTAGTAACATATCTTACAGGGTCCTTTGCAGTGAAATTTTTGTGTGGGTGGTAACTGAGCACATTCTATCAAGTACTCCTACTAATAAGTCTCATTATTCATTTCGTACTACTTTGTCATAACCCAGCTTGTGCTTTAATTACAGGTGGTTGCTGAAGAAGCCTGGGAAAACCATTTAAAAAGAAATGATTCCATCATTGTAGATATATTTCATGGCCTTTTTAAATCCACCCTAGTTTGCCCTGAATGTGCTAAGATATCTGTAACATTTGATCCCTTTTGTTACTTGACACTTCCATTACCCATGAAGAAAGAACGCACTTTGGAAGTTTATTTAGTTAGAACAGATCCACTTGCAAAACCTATGCAGGTAAGCCTCTTGGTTTATGTGCCATAAACAATGAACCTGAGTTGCTCTGTTGTGTTTTTTTTAATTAATAAGTACAATCAAAAAAAAATCCAACAAGCTTTGGTTTTCTGGTTTGTGTTCTGAAGTCCCACTTAGAAAGCCTGAGGAAGACTGTAGATACCTTCTTACATTTCTGTCATTTCAAGGAAGATACAGGTAATTTCTGTATCAATGAGTTAATAAGGCTTCTTAATCTTTCAAAATACATGTTCTCATACTTTTGTACATCTCATATATATCCTCATCTTTTATTGTAGGGTTGCTATAATGATTTTTTTATGGTTATAAAAGAAAAACAATTTATTAACTTAATCCAGACTTAATTCCTCAGCTTCTTAGCCTCAGAAGGCAAATATTGGTAATAAATGGTACCTAAAAAATATATTAGATAGTTGTGAATTCTTCTGTGCTGTCACTTAAAAGTCAAAAGAAAAAAATTCAGGTGAGATTTCTTTGTAAAGAGTATCTCTTTTGCCTTTTTTAGGAAGGATGATGTTATACACCTTAGAATGGCATGAAACAATTTATGATAACAAAATCACTGTTAAATAGTTCTAGCTGTACCTTATGAGGTAAGCGAGGATAGGTGAAGTAGAGAAGACATGGGCAGTTAGGCAGACTTGTAACGCCTGGAATCAGAGTACTGTAAGGAGAGTCGAGGAAAAGTGTTCTCCAAGGCAGTAAGAGTTAGGGAAGTCAAAAGATAAAGGGACATGTATTAACTAGTGGGAGATGAGCCTGCTAGAAATTTGATTCTTTGTGAGAACAGGTTTACACAAGGGCCACACAGGAGTTGAAGACGACACTGTATGATATGTGAGATGGTTATGCAGAAACAAATAGAGTTTGGGAAGAGTATGGGTTCAGTAGAGCTTTTGTGAGTCTCAATAATTGTAGCACTTAAGGAGATGCTGAACACATACTGTACTTGGCAATTAATTACAAAGTTGTTATAGCTTATTTCTACTTAATCCTGTCTTTATTTATTATGCAAATAACAGGTAAGAGTCCTGTGTGGAGTTTCATTACAGACTGCAAGTGTATTGCACTAAAGGAAGCCATAGAGAGGTTTCCTTTGACTGTAAATCATTAGGTTATCCCTGCATGTGAAATTAGAATTCAGTCTTCATCCATTGGCTGACCTTGTTTTGTTAGTTTCTTTGTTGTTTTTTTCCTTAGAAACAACTTGGGTTTTATTCCAAATTTAAGAACATAGTCAGTAGCTTGCATACTACTTAAATAAGTAATTGCTGTTGAAATACAAATGGAAGTAATTGGTGCTGTTGGTTTTCTTATGGAGAAAGTGAAACAACATCAAAACAAGAGCATTGTATAAGTTACAAATAGAGTATTTGAAGTGTGCATGTTTGTATGAGTAAAGCTGTGAAGGTAACTACTACATTTTCATCAACTTTTGGAGTTTGTGTTAGTTGATTTACATGCTTTACACCTTAAGTTCAGAAATCTGAAAAGTATGTGCACTATGTCAAATGTGATAAGTTATTTGTAGGGACTATTTTCATACATACTAGTTCTCTTTTAAGAAATTAAAGTGATGTGTTATTTTTTTTTAGTACAAAGTAGTCGTTCCTAAAATTGGAAATATATTGGATCTTTGCACAGCATTGTCAGCTTTGTCTGGTGTTGCTGCAGATAAGGTAAGAGTGATTTCTTATATGAAGCACAGCAATGAACATTTTAACACACATTAACCTGATTTAATGTTGTATACTCCATTTTCTTTTTAGATGATTGTTACTGATATATACAATCACAGGTTCCACAGGATATTTGGCATGGATGAAAATCTAAGTAGTATTATGGAACGTGATGACATTTATGTGTAAGTACAGATAACATTCTTCAAGTCTTTTTTGCAGTTTGTTTAGGTTTCTTTGCAAAAGATTTAAACCTAGACATGAGATAAAGACAAATCCTGGGGATTTTATTATTTTTTTCCTCTTTATAGCCTTTGAAATGACATTTGCCCTTTGTATTTCTGATTTTTTTTTTTCTTTTAGATTTGAAATTGCTATCAATAGAACAGAAGATACAGAACAAGTTATAATTCCTGTTTGTTTAAGGGAAAAGTGCAGGCACACTAGCTACAGCCATAGTGGTTCTTCACTGTTTGGTCAACCTTTTCTCATAGCAGTGCCTAGAAACAATACTGAAGATAAACTGTATAACCTGCTGCTGCTGAGAATGTGGTAAGGCTATTGCTTTAAGAAAAATAAGTTTGTTATGAGTAATGCTAACAGCTGGAATCAGTAGGCACTTTTCACATGCATTGTTAACAAATTGGTTAGATTTGTGTACTTAGTCTTTTATTTGCTTTCTCTTAACTATACTAAGTTTAAATTTTTAGCCTCTCGAGATGTGAACTAGTGTGGATTTAATTTGATTTCGTTGTTAGCATGACCTCATCCAAAAATTGTTTGACAAGACAATAGAGAGTCAATTTGTGTTGTCAGTTTAAGGGAATTAATTCTGCTCTATACATAGCTGTTTGTTAGGGCTTGATAAAATGTAAATGTTTTGCCAATTATTCTCCTATGGTTGTACGTCCTATGTCTAATATACAAGCTCATACACTAATTTATGTTGCGAAAGTACATGGTGGACACGTTCTAGACTAGACTTGTGTAACTGTCATTATGTGGAAGAAATTAGAATCATATAACATCCAATTTAAACTGATGCTTCATTTTCTGTTGATGTAACTTTGTAAGTGAAACCTTTTTTGTGTGTGTGTAAAAAATAACAAAGGAGGTTGAACTAGGGTTCAGTAAGTGATTTCTGGAAAAACATAGACTAATACCAGGAATCAAGTTGTATAATAAAGTACCTGCCAAACAGATCATAAAAAAGCAGAGTTTCAGATGTGCCTGTAACAGCAGACATGTTTAGTAATAAAGCTACTAATTCTGAATAAAGCAGAAAGGAGTGCAGAAATGCAGTACACTAGAGGGATTTGCTGTGACCATTTAATGATCCATTAAAACTCCATTGATTCTAACTGCTGCTTTTATATGTTCTATTTAGCCGATATGTAAAAACATGTACTGAAAGTGAAGACACTGAAGGATCCCTACACTGCTGTAAGGACCGTGGTATCAATGGTAATGGCCCAAATGGAATACATGAAGAAGGATCTCCAAGTAAGACTGGAATATCTAAACTTGCTTATACTCTTTTGTGTTCAGTTTGAAAACAAAGTTAATTCTGTAATGTCTTTCAGTTATTGCTGTTCTGACTCATATCTTCTTCCTACTTACACTTCCAATGTGTTTCAGGTGAAATGGAAACAGATGAACAAGATGATGAATCCAGCCAGGATCAAGAACTTCCTTCAGAACATGAAAACAGCCAATCAGAAGACTCAGTTGGTGGTGACAATGACTCTGAAAATGGATTATGTACTGAGGATACTTGCAAAGGTCAACCACTCACGGGACACAAAAAGCGATTGTTTACATTCCAGTTCAATAATTTAGGCAATACTGACATAAACTACATCAAAGATGATACCAGGCATATTAGATTTGATGACAGGCAACCTAGGCTTGATGGTAAGTCATGGGGAAACAGGCTGGGCAACATTTGATTTTGATACTGGCTCTGCTTCCAGAGAATAGTGTTTCATTCTCTCTAGTGTGCTACTGAATGTATCTTTTTTTCCGGTACTAAATTCTGTTATTGTATAGTTACTGTAAATAACTCTTAGAAATACAGAAATTGTGTACTTCCATTTCTCATCTTAAATCAATGGTAGCATTGTTTAATTCAGTTTGAAGAGTGCTTGCCCAAAGCTAGTACAATTTCATGTAAAGCAAGCAATAATAGTAAGAGAAGACATCTTTTTAATCTTAGAAAGATCTTTCCTTGCTTTGGATTGGGATCCTGAATTGAAGAAGAGATATTTTGATGATAGTGCAGCAGAGGTAAGCTGTTTATGTTGCTCCCATTTCCAGCACTAATAAAACTTCAGTGTGAAAAACACAAGTAATGACACAAAGAGATTGTAAGTCTTCAGAAGAAGCCACTAATATGTCTGGTATTTCCACATTGTTCATAGTAGGTACATTGCCATAAATAAGCTTCATTTACACATCTAAGTAATTGGCAAATCTGAGGCTTACTAATTTGGAAGTAAATCTGAAGCTGTGAAAACTTTTTGCTTGAGTGGTTTCTGATCATTTTTTCCATATATAGGAGCTTTGTAGTTACAGTTTATAGTAAGACAACATCACTAAAATGAGTTTTGTTTCATTTGTTCTCTTAACTCAAGAAATACTTCTCTTTAGGATTTTGAAAAACATGAAAGTGTGGAATATAAACCTCCCAAAAAGCCTTTTGTGAAATTAAAAGACTGCATTGAGCTGTTCACAACAAAAGAAAAACTAGGTGCTGAAGACCCATGGTAAGGACAAAAATTTAAATTGTTGTGTTCTGTGGTGTATTTCTCAAAATGTAACCAAAACCACACTGAGACATTAAAAAAGGTTCCTGATTGATTTCTTATAATGAAATCTCATTATTTTGAATATTTTCAATTTGAAAATTTTGAACCTCATCATTCCAAGCATGGCTGAAAATTCTCAAAATGTTTTCTATTTTGATCCATTCCTTAACTAAAATCGTTGCCATATCCAGAAGGTTCAGAATTGGGAGGAAGGGTTGATCCATATGATGCTCTAGTCTGGGAACCATGATCCTCAGGGAATGTGTAATATTGTGCCAGATCCAATGCAGTGGTTTAAACAGATATTCCTTCCTGAGATGAGAAGGTTGGTGCATACTGAAATTTTTTTATGCAAATATGCAACTTGCCTTGCATCAATAAGTGAAATAGGAATGTGCTTAAACAACAGGTTTGTGGGTTGGGGGATGTCTATGATCATTGGCATTAGTAACAGAAGATGTAACATTATGTGTTTTTCAGCTTTTGCTCATTCAGTGCCTCCCATTTCACTAGCTTTCTCTATGGTAGTATGGTTTAACATGTGTATGGATTGCACTTATGTAGGGGTTTTTTTGTTTCATTTAGGTATTGTCCAAACTGTAAAGAACATCAGCAAGCTACCAAGAAGTTAGACTTATGGTCACTGCCCCCTGTACTGGTAGTTCATCTGAAGCGCTTTTCCTACAGCAGATACATGAGGGACAAGCTGGATACACTGGTTGACTTCCCAGTAAAGTAAGAAACCTCAGTATTTTTGGTGTAAAAGTTAGTATGACTAGAGCAAATGTTTAATTCAACAGCTATGTAAAATGGTTTTGTTCCCAGCTTCCACACATGGATCTAGTAAACACTGATGACAAAATGCTTGTAGGTGAAAAAGTATGAACTTAGAAGAGCAGTAACAGCAGATAAGTGTGGAAGAACTCTTATCAGGAGTTTTGGCTGAAATTGCTGGTTCCATTGAAAGAGATGCACTATCAGAGTAGTCTGGTATATGTGGGATTTGTGGGGAGTATAAAGTAAAGGGCTGAAAGACCACCAAAATGTGAAGTGGTTAAAAATAGCATTACCATGACCTTCTTTTGTTTGTTTTTTAAACAGCGACTTGGACATGTCAGAGTTCCTCATAAATCCAAATGCAGGACCTTGCCGCTACAACTTGATTGCTGTCTCCAACCACTATGGAGGAATGGGAGGAGGGCATTGTAAGTTGGTCTCTAACGGCATTGTTCTCCATGCCAGCGTTCTCTCCATGATTATTTTGATTTAACTCCTGATTACTTTAAAGCAATGGCATTTTCTAATGTTTGAAGGACTTTTTTTTTCATTACATTGAAGTGCTTTCACAAGTATTCTAACACAAAAATCTACATGAAATGAGCTTTCAAGGGTAATTGTAGGTTCTTTAATACTTGTAGCTATGGATCATAGAATCCTAGAGTGGCCCAGGTTGGAAGGGACCTTAAAGATCATCTAGTTCCAACCCCCCTGCCATGGGTAGGGATGCCACACACTAGACCAGGCTGCCCAGGGCTGCATCCTGCCTGCCCTTGAATACTGCCAGGGATGGGGCATCCATAACCTCTCTGGGCAACCTGTTCCAGTGCCTAACCACCCTCTGGGTAAAGAACCTCCTTCTAATCTCCAGTATAAATTTCCCCTGCTTCAACTTGTATCCTTTCCCCCTTGTCCTGTTACAGTCTGACTAGCTGAAAAGTCTCTCCCCTTGGATATCCCAATGGGTATTGTGAAAACAAAAGATGTAAGAGCTCCATAAGAGCTACTGTACTCCTGCAGCTGTTTTTGCAACTTATTTTTGTACATTATGCATCTCCTTGAAAGATGAGAAACAAAAAAACAAAAGAGTAACTGAGGAATTCTATTTTGACCATCCTTTCTCACTATACATTCTCTTTGGAAGGGGAGTGTTACTGGTTGAGCTTTCTTTGCTTTACATCTATGAAAATAAATAGTCCTTCAACATTGTACTTTTTTTTTGTCCTAGATACTGCTTTTGCAAAAAATAAGGATGATGGGAAATGGTACTACTTTGATGACAGCAGTGTGTCCACCGCATGTGAGGACCAAATAGTGGCAAGTACCTTTCATGTTTCTAAAATGGGGACTGTTGATGGTGTTCTCTTCTTGAGGAAAGAAAAATTAATAGAGAGTTATAAACCTCATAGTAAATTTACAGGTGGCAGATTGTGTTTTTTCCAAAAAGGAACTATTTTGCTCCACCCTGCAAAAATAACTTAATGAAAGCTTTGTGTTTCTTTGGAATTTTACCTTGTAGACTTAGAAGCACCAAGGAAAAAAAAAAAAAGGGAGACCTTGCATTGTAAATCTTTTGTTTGGAGCCTCATGAGCATATTACACTTCTCTCTTTTACAGTCCAAAGCAGCATATGTGCTCTTCTACCAGAGACAGGACACAATCAGTGGAACTGGCTTTTTCCCTCTTGACCGTGAAACTAAACAAGGTGCTTCAGCTGCCACAGGCATCCCAGTAGAAAGTGATGAAGACAGCAATGAAAATGATAATGATATAGAAAATGAAAATTGTATGCACACTAACTAATAGAAGAACTAGAAGCCATAAAAGAGACTTTCTCACTGGGGATACCTGTTGAAAGAGTGAAATTGCCCAGCAAATTAAGAATAAAAAATCTGAGATGGGGTATTTCGGATAACAGAATGTAAATCTTTATTACCTTTTAACATGTGCAGTACTTGAAGTGAAACAATAAAAACTTAAACAGAAATTGTCTCTAATGCATTTACAGTCTTGTATTCACAAGCTATATATAGGAAATCACAAATAAACCCCTTTTAAGTTTTCTGCTGCTGTTCTGATGAATTATGTTTTCTTTTGGTTTGGATGTGAATTAATAACTAAAATGTTAAATCTGTGGACTTCTGGCATTTATTTCTTAGTACTGCAAGAATACTACTGCCAAGTCTAGTTTCTGGATGAATATATACTTGTTCCTTAGGCTGTCACACAGATTACAAGTAAAAATGTCATAAATATTTATGCAGTTTTCTTGAAACAGCAAATTTTTGTTTCTCCCTACAATTTTGTAATTTTCTTTTTCAATTGGGTCACAGTAGAAGAAGTATAGCTTGAAAAGGTGTTTTAACCTTTTGTGATATAGTTGAGCATCCAGAATATTACGTTCATCTTACTGCTGCTGTGGAACAGGTTCTGGATTTCATGCTGCATTAACAAAAAGAGTTTCAATTAAATGTAAGTATCCTTTGTTGCTTGTTGGAATCTACTCTGCAGACATAATTCCTGTTATCTTGCTTATAAGACATGCATAATTTTAATCTGGTGTCAGTCCAAAATTGAAAACTGTGCTCTTAAGTTTTCTCTCCCCAGTTTTTGTAGTTCGGCAGCTTGCAAACTACTCTGTAATAGGGTCAGAGTTAATAGTATTCTGTATCCATAGTAATGACTGTGTATCGGGCTTAGGTGAGAATCGACCTGCCTTTAAATTTTAGTGAACAAAATGACTTTAAAGGTAGGCATGTTAATTTCCTTTGTGTATTCCTGATGGAATTCACCATAGCCTTACAGTATATCTGAAAAGGTAACTCATTGTAAGAGAATTGGCATTTGCATGTTCAAGTCAGAACCTGTACAGTATATAAGACATACAAACTTTGAATTGGGTTTTAGTTAACTATGTTCAGGGGTCCAGGATGCCAAAATAAGTGTGACATAAGTTTGAAACATGATTTATTTGCTGCTGTCCCTTTGATCTAGATGGAAGAATGTATTGTTGATTTGTATACAATACTGCCTTTGAGAGGGGCTGTTAAGTGTGGGGGCACACTTCACATATCTACTACCTGGAGAATTGCTCTGTGTCCCACTGTTTAAACAAATAAGTTCAAAAAGCAAAAAGTATGATGTTCTTCACTTGAACTAATCAAATACAATAGGTTATAAATTGTGTATTGTAAATAAAAGTTCACTCTGTGAGTGCACATTTTGGTAAATTATTTATTTATGTTAGCATTTAAAAAGTTTAAAAAATTGCATTGACCAGGATATAAATGAGGTATGTTGGACATGGCTTTGCTTTATACCTTGATATTAAAACTAGTGTTTCATCCTGGTATTTTAAAGCTGCTTTGAGGTTGGGGTTTTTGTTTTGGTTTTTGGTTTTTTTTTTTAAATGTAAACTAACCTCCTGCATGACAGAGGTTAAAATTTTGTCTGCACTTGAGTTCACTTGGGTTTACATTTGAAATGCGCATGTTTATTTATACAGATTTCAATAAAGCTATTCAAGGCCTTACTTAGTCTTCTATTTTCTTACTAATTCTTTTCTCACAGTGTTTGTGTAAGTGAATTGTGTCAGTTACAAAATGGCAATTTAATGACCAACACAGAATAGCATTAATAGTATTTCCAGCAGCTAGTATATATATAAAGGGGATTCTCTGCTGCCATTTTCTGGTTCTAAAAACATTTCTAGGGCTGTGTTAAAAAAAAAAAAGTCTTGATTGTCATGTAAAACCTATTACTTGCTTTTAAAAAGGAATACTGTAACAATAATCACATGGAAGGATACTAGTTCTGAGAAGGTTGGTGAGAGGAAGCATTATAGTTTAAGATTAGACAAACCTATACAGTGCAGGGAAAACGATACAAGCTTTTGGCTTAAAAGCTTGTATTTAGATGTGGAACCCAATATAAAGCTATGTATTAAGTAGCTTGTGAGTTTAACTTTGTTATTTTAATGAGAGCACTTGAGAGAGATTTATCTGTGGAAAAGAGGAGGTAATCCACAAGAAGTGATCATCTATGAATAATGCACATGAAGAGCCACCTACAGGCATACTCCCATTTTTTCCCCCATATTGTGTTAGCCCATAACTTCCTTGGGAAATCATGAAGGAACAGAGTCTCACTTAGGAGTTTGTAGGTTGGAGCTTTAATATCTGGTAACCTGGTCTCCTCATTCTCCCTGTGAAAATGCAGGTGAATATTCAAATATCTGATCTTTGAAAAAATGTGCTTGCTTAGTAATACTTGGATCATCCAGATAGAATTTAAAAGGGTATTAATCAAAGTAACAGTTAGGAAAAAAAAACCAACATAGTTTCTCAATTTTTTTGTTACTTTGTTTTCTGAGGTTACACACACTGAGTCTGTAAGCTTCCTAATCAGATATAAAAATCAATAATATTTCTATATTACTATCTCAAAGGTTTCTGGGAATTCAGCCAAGTTGTGTTTCATAAAACTACTATGTATTCACACGTAAGAGATGATAATACATCCAGTGTGGATGTGCTTAAAACTACAGAAAGCTTATTATTCCTTAGGGGGTTTATCAAAAGTTGTCACTCAACCTGTCATTTATATGGAGAATGCAGAGGGTTCTTGCATCTCTGTTTATGAGTCATGTCTTATTAAAAGCTACAGTATGCTTGCTTTGTTCCATTGAGAAACAACAAGCTTCTTGATGGCTATAAATATCAGCAGAAACCCCAAAATGGTAAGATACAGTTAACCTTGTTAATATGAGAATTGCAAAACCAAAATAGAGTAGGAGGCAGAAGACAGCTTGCAATTCCCAGTTACTCTGCAGATTTTGTGACAGCAATACATTGTATAAAGGCTGGGAGGGAAGGAGAGGTGAAGAGAGACTGGCCGTGATCTTGTTTTAGTTGGTTTCAGGCAGGATTCTGGATGTTTCAGTGCAGATCAGTTCCCTGATCTCTTCTATCATACATTTACAAAATCCTACCTGCCTTCCTGGCACACAAAAGTGAAGTTTGCAATTTATACCCACGATGACAGGTGTGAAAATCTGTCAGATGTTACTCTGCCCAATGGTGTAGAAACATCTCCATCTACAACTAGTTGCTAATGGGAAGGCCAGAATCCTTTCTAGCTTTCCCAGCAAGTTAGCACTCTGTTGTGGAGTGCAGTGTATTTTTTAAACATTTTGAAATCTTTAGAGGGAAGTCAGTGTGACAGGCAAAGAAATTAATTGGCAAACCCACCAGTTTTCTTCAAAAATTACACCACTTTCTTTGATGTCAGACTGTAATTTCAGGGTATGGTTTCTTACTGTCTGTAAGTACTAGTTACTGTGACAAAATCACTATAAATGTAGTGAAACAATTAATATGAAAGCCATTTTTGATAGAATAAGTATATTCTTAGTCTGCAGGCAAATTGCTCTCTTCAGCTCTTTTTCTTTGAGGGTAAACACATTGTGAAACAGTTCCACTTCCTTAGTTCCAATATTGCATGCTCTACTGGCAGCACATGCTCCTGAAGCAGGCAAGAGAGACATTTCTTACTGGAAAGAAATAATACCTTGGAATAGCATGGAGACCCCAGAAGAGTCCAGATGTGACAAATTCATGACCCTTTAATCCCAGGAACTGGATTGTTATATGCCAGGTAGCATTAACAGTCATCATCCAAATAATGCAAAAGCTGATCTAGAACTCAAATGATACAGAATTCACATCAGTCAGTATGGTTTAATTAAAAGTAAATTTTGTTATGGGGGAGGACAGTAATTGAAAGAGTTGATAAATAATTCTGGGTGCACCTATATTATAATCTTTAAGGGCTTGGCACTTACCACCTTAAGTATCATGGGACTCATTGAAACATGAGTGTTAACACAGGATCACCCAATACAAAGTTTAGGAAGGACAACCAATCTCAAAATGTTTTCCATTAGGAACTCCTTGTCAAATAGGGATGTTATTATTATATGTTATATAGCTACAGAAGGTGAAAAGTATTTGGTATCCCTAAATCCTGTGCAGCCCTAGTGAACAAGCAATTCAGCATTAGCTCCCAGTGTGAAACAGCAACAGAAGAACTTGGCCTTGGATACATGAGCAGAAAAAAGTAGTTGACTTAATTTTGCCAGGCTTGTGCTGAGGATCTTGGGAACATACACCATTTGAGTTACTACCTGTTAAAAACTGCATATTGTTACCTGGGAGACATTGTAGAAAAAAGTTAAAGCCCCAGAGTAAATACATTTGTACAAAGAGATCTAAAGAAGAATTGTTTTCTCTGAAAGGCCACTCAGAAGTGCTGCTCTTTGTGTGTGATACTTCGGGAGGGGTGGAGTGGGGAATAACTGTTCACAGGGGAGTGAAGAGAAACATTTGAAGAACTAATGGTTCAAAACTGAAACCAAGCAATCTGAACACAGAGATGAGTGTGGGATTACTTTTTATGCAAGTGAAGGACAAGGAAGATACCAGTGGGACAACCAGCAGAGGCACGTGGTGGGTGCCATGGTAATTCTGGGCTCAACGAAGGGAGGCAGCCAAGCTGTGCAATGGTCTTTTCCCTGACAGCATGGAGATGTAGTCTGAGCCATCTGCCTCAGCTTTGAGGTATATGAATCCCTAAATACCCTGTTAGTTTCAGAGGAATGTTTCTCTCTCTTCAGACCTAATAGCACCACTTAAAAATCACTTAAAATTTGAACAGGCCGGAATCTGTAAGTGTTTGCTCTGAACTCAGCATGGTTTGAGGGAAGGTCTTCATTAATGTTAATAATATATTCATAAACCCCATGCTCTTATTTTCAGGGTAGTGAAAAGTATGATTGTTCTTCCCTTCCTGCACCATTGCTGCTAACTTAGAAGCTGCTCTAAATTCCATTCGATTGACCTTTCTGTTTTACTGTCATTTTCTCAAGGTAACTCTTCCCCTGGGTTACTGCCTGAACTGAAGCACACACCTCTCTTTTCCTTCTTTCTTTGTGGTGCTGGAAGAGCATCCCAGCCTTTCCCTGACAATTTCTGTTAAAGCACAACAGACATGCCCTGTTGAAAAGTGCATGGTCCCTCAAAAATCAAATTAAAACCTGCATGTCATGCAGTTGAAAGGGGGTCTGCAGGAAAGGGGGGGCAGGAAGGCATTTTCTAGGACACAACAAAGGCTGTCTGGAAAGAGTTTGGATGAGCTATGCTTGTTTTCAACATCTGTCACTGTTATTAAGTACATACTGTGCTGTGGGTGTTCTGTGAATGTGAGTGTCTGTCAGCTGAGGAGACAGTCTGCAAACAGAAGGGGCAATAATTACTAACTCTGTATCATCTATACTTAATAGAAGTAAATACAAAGAACATCTCTTCTGTCAACTTGGATGTTTCTCAGTGGTACTGAAGAAATACACAGTTTAGGACTGCTTATACAGGACTGGTTTCCTCAGGCAATTTGCTTAATAAGAGGAGTAGGTGTTTGGATCTTATTTATAGAATCATAGAATTGTCAGAGTTAGAAGGGACCTTAAAGATCATCTAGTTCCAACCCCCCTGCCTGGCAGGGACACCATCTACATTGCCCAGGGCCCCATTAAGCTTTGTCTTAAAAGCTTCCAGGGATGAGGCTTCCACAACCTCTCTGGGCAACCTGTTCCACTATCTAACCACCCTCATGGTGAAGAACTTCCTCCTAATGTCTAACCTAAATCTACCCTCCTTTAGCTTACACCCATTTCCCCTGGTTCTATCACTGTCTGACATCCTAAAAAGTCCCTCACCAGCTTTCTTGTAAGTCCCCTTCAGATACTGGAAGGCCACAATAAGGTCTCCTGAGAGCCTTCTCCTCTGCAGACTGAACAACCCCAATTCTGTCAGTCTGTCCTCACAGGAGAGGTGCTCCAGTCCTCTGATCATTCTTGTGGCCCTTCTCTGGACTTGCTCCAGCACTTCCATAATATTAATATTTGATTTCTGCCACCCCTTTCTGTGGGGAAACAGCAGAGTCCATAAACCCTAATATAATTCAGCTACAATTGAGCATGTCAATAGAAGTCAAATAAAACGTATTAGTCATGTTGACTGATTTTGCATGACCGAATAGCTGAATAATGGATTAAATGCCATGTCTAAATAACCTGTTTATTTGATGAGACTGGTGTCCTGAATAACTTTGCCACTAGAAAGGAAAAATCTACAGGTGATTCTAGGATATTATAAGGGGAGTATGAAATTAGTACGAGAAAAGCCATACTATTTTTTTGCAGGAGTCCTTACCTAAAACTGCAGTTTGTGTGTTCCAGTATTGGATAATGTCTTGAGAGCAGGAGCTGTGTTAATAGTTTTGAGAAATAGGTTTACAAAGGAAGGCTCCAGATGTTCCAAAGGGAATAAAAAATGTAAGGTTCTTTGAAACACTACTGTAACTCTGTTGGTAAGGCTGGTCTGGGCTTTCTATGACTGTGCCTGCAAGAAAATAAAGACATTCAAGCCCACCAGACATTTGTATCTCCCAAGTGCAGCTGAGCGGGTGAGAACACAGCCATTTAGTAAAGAATTTGTCAATACTTAGTACATGCAAACTGCTAATTTTATAATTAAATTGTTTACTAAATCTTCTTAGATTATGATGTGGTTTTGTTAAGACTGGAGCAGGAAGGTAAGGCTTCTAGAGATAAACAGCCAGAGGAATCTACTGATGACCATGCTGCCACAGGGAAAGAAGGTCTCAGACTGGCTGAACAAGTTTCACATGAGATTCTTACACATGCCATTTAATGATACATCCAATAGCTCCAGGGCTTGGCTCTCAGCTGGAAAACTGAGTGTTCAGTCCTGGAATTACCTGTGCTCCAGCCAGCGGTCAGCCAGGAGTGCTTCCACACACCAGTGTGAGGAGATGGACAAGTCCTTCCACTGCCCTGTGAGCAGGTTTCTCCATTGTGAAACACTGAAAACAACTTCTAGAAATGCTCCCAAAATGCCAATAATAAGTATGAAATTGCAACGTGAATGCATTCCTGTTTATGGACACACCTGCTTGCACACGACCCAGGATGTAGATACGTACTGTGGCATAGCCCTGCTTTACTGGGAATAGCATTCACATGTGGAGGTGTTCTGTATAGTGGGTTTACTACCAAGGAAAAGCATTTGGATCTTTACAGCTGGGTTTCTTTGGCTGTCTTCCAAATTCCCCAAGAAGTCTGTTCATTCTGTTTATTTGTTTTGACTCAACCTGAGCAACAAAATATCTTTCATACTGCTGCTTGTAAACACAGCCACACATGCAGCTGTACAAATGTTTCTACTAAGGGCGAAGACTTCTGAATTAAATAAGAAAAGGTCTGTAATCTTTATAAAGCAGCAAAGATGAGCATAACATACAAGACAGATTAAAGTCTCTTCATACCAGACAGGTCTTCATCAAGTTCTCTTCCATAAGAAATCTCTAATCCTTATGCTTTAAAGGCAGAACTGCCTGTAAGACAACACAGTCATCACACTCCACTTATCTTTGTGAACAATTGTATTGGAGGCTGTCAGAAGGATGTGGTCATACTGGGTCTTTTCTAGGTTGGTCTGAGTTAGCTACAAAATAAGTTGGTCCTTCTGGCAGTGTAGCTGTGGTAGTGTGAGAAAAGAATACTTATATAGAGAGCTGGCCTCCATACTACTTCTGTGAGTATAGTAAATCCATTTTATAGATAGGATGACAATGTTTGCTGTGTAGACAGAGGCCACTCCTAACACAAAGGACCTAACATCCATTTCGAAGATGGCCACTCTCATGTAGTAATAATATTACTTGGCAGCCCCAGGGCTGCAGTCTGGAACCATTATCTTAAAGAAGGATTCACCAGAGCCTGGAGAAAGCACCCAGAGGCTGCTTCTCTCTGCTGCACCAGCCAAAGATAATTATTTTTTATCCAGAGGAACGCCCTTCTCCTTTCTGATGTTGCTCTGGGATTAGTAGGTTGCTTGCATGCTGCCAGGTGTCTCTAAATATTTTCATAATTTTCATAGGAGCTGAAGAAGAGAGAAAAAGGAAATTACTAAAAAGATGTAAGGAGATTTTTGGCAAATAGATGAGAGAGCAGCAAAATAAACAGACTACAGCACAACACATGTTTCTGACATTCTTGACAGGCATTTTTGTGTTATGCATCCTAGAATCAGAATGAGATACTCAGGATAAGGCCTCTCTTTAGAATGCAGCTGATCCACCATCCACTGCAAGAGCTCTGGATCAAATAACACTGCCTGGAATCACAATTATTTTGCTTCAACACATCTATGACTTTATTTCTAAAGCAAAATTCCTAATATCAGATGTGAAAATTGCACTATACTCCTATCAGAAGTGCAACATGGCTGCAGTTTCTTCATCTGCTGACCATGGCCTCAGGCTGTGCAATTCTTAAGATGGCAGCAGGGACAGTCAGCATGGGGTTTTTCAAAGTAAACAACTGTCAAGTAAAATCTCCATCATGGTTTTGGTATTTCCTGCACTTGGCAGAAAAAAAACAAAACAAAACAAAACCAAACAACAGCATATCATAAATGCAGTATGTTCCATACCATACAGGGAAAAATCACAGGTGCTGCCTGAACAGGTAATGATTCTGTTATCTAATAAATACTATTTATTGCTTAAGGGTTGGAAAGACTTTCATTTTATCACAGAGATTAAGGTTTATTTCCCAGGCCAAGCACCTACTTCCTGTGTGAGCTGGAAAAGTTATTCCATCTGTCCTGACTCATGCTCAGTTGTAAGTATGAAGGGTATAGGAGCTGCTCTGAAGATTCTGTGAATATGTATCTGCTTGTTGGTACACTGCTAGCTCTGTGACAGCAATAAGTTAATTCAAGCAATGGACAGCAGCTTTTTCCCAGAAGAGATGTTAAAAGGTTCAACTGATTCAATTACCAGTACTCAAAAGAGCAATGCAAAAGAAACATCACTGCTTTGAGGAGCTTTTTGGACAAGATTCAAGCAGGAAAAAATGGAGAAACAGCTTTGCTGGCTGGTTGCACAAAAATCCTGGAAGCATCTAAGCCTCTGGTGGATACATTTGTGTGTAGGCCCTGAAGCGATCATACTGTAACTCAATAGGGAATCATTACTGAGTATCTAACATATGTCACAGGTCTGACATTTTGGGCATTGCTACTTAACATTTTTGTCAGTGACCTTCAAGATAATGTGACACAATTACTGATGCTAATGACAAAAGGGATGATTTACTGACAGACAGTAGCTGGAATTGGTTTTTTACTTGACTAAACAAAATAAAATGTGTATTAAATGCAAACAGACAACCAAATGGAAATACCTGTTTACACCTATGCAGAAAGGAACACAGGCTAAGTTCACGAGGAGTTTGCACCAGGAAACAAAGTAGATTCTAACTTCCTCCTACAGCCAAATCCTAAAGGAACCCATTTGTGGCCACATTTAACCCATTTAACCCATTTGTGGCCACAACATAAATACTCTTTTGTGCTGTTTCTTGTGCCTGTAATTTATGAAGCCTTTGGAGCATTCCAGTAGTCAAGTATGTGTGTAGGGCTTCTTTGTGCTTGCACACAACACCACAGTACATAGGCTTTTTTGCAAAAGGGATTACAGGAAGTATTTTTATTAATCCATCTCTCACTCTCTTTAAAATTTAACTTTGCCTTTTGATATCAGTATGTTCAATCTACTATGAGACAAAATTTCCTTCATCATGACTCTTAAATCCACAGTACAGAAAGCCATGAGAGATGTCTGCAAACACCGTTATGTGACCACACAGTTGATATTTCATATCCTGGCTTGTTTAGTATTTTTGCTATGTACAGATGTGTGTCAGCTACAGAAATATACAGGAGTGTTAGTAAAGCAAATTCAGAGGAACAGCCACAATTCTTCCCAGCAGTATGAAACCAATTCATTGCCAGAGTGAAATCTTCATTTTTGCCTCTGTATAATACAATGACTGAATTCTGTTCTCATCCTCAAAGCCTGTGTCTGCATGCAGCTACCAGGATGGACTATAACTAGGAGTAAACACCCCAAATTAATATAGCCAAGTGCTATCCCATGTTTAATTGAATCAAAAGGACTGATGTGCATCGTTTGAAATGAACATGAACAAGAGGTAGTTTAATGAATCATGATAGGTAACATGAGCATTTTTGTTGGTAATTAAGCCCATAAAGCTGCAGGGAATGATTTCCATCATCCACTGCCCACCACAAAATAATGTATAATTAATAGCAAAGCAAAGAACAATATAGTAATTGCAGCACAATACAAAGTTACTTTAACAGCTGTCTAGCATTTTTAGCTTGCTACTTCAAAATGTGCCCTCAAAGATGTCCACATACATTGCTCCACTTTCTGTCTCAGAAGTAATATGAATCTGAGATTTCCCTGATCTACAAAGCAGAAGACTGAGCAAACTGAGATTAGTGCAAAGGGTGGAACATCAGCCAGAAACAGCTTATAAAAAAAATAATATATTACACTTTTATAGAGGTGGCATGTTTGGAATATAAGAGATATATTCCAAAATAGTTATCACTACTGTTCTTATTTTTACAATTTTGTACACAATCCTTAACCAAAAAAAATCATACAGCAACAAGTTGTCAATTTTGCTTAAATGCAGTAATCATCTATTCCCTCAGTATCTCTACTTCACAAATTAACATCACTCAGTGAGGAAGGGTGGACAAATTTACTGCTACAGCTGTGATTAAAGAACATGCAATCTTTCATATAAGTTAACTTATCAGGCACTCAGAATCTATGAGTAGCCCCCTGTCCAAACTGAATTTTTACAGCAATGTTTGGTTAAACAAAACAGTAAGATTTGCAGGAAATTAGTATGCACATATAATCTAACACTAGTTTGCTTGTTTTAAATGGAGAATTATAGAATGGTTAGAATTGGAAGGGACCTTTAGAGGTCATCTAGTCCAACATCCCTGCAGCAAGCAGGGACCCTTACAACTAAATCAGGCTGCTCAGACCCCTGTCCAACCTGACCTTGAATGATTCCAGGGATGGGGCTTGTACTACTTCTCTGGGCAACCTGTTACAGTGCTGATGTGATTAATCTCAATTCTTACTTGTCTCACCACTGTTAACAGGGAAATATGGGCATATGACAGTTTTCCTCATGTTCCACAGTTTGATTACAGGGATAGTAATGACAGTGGGATGCTTTCATTCAAGAAGTCACATTTAGACAAATTGCACAGAAAATAGTTGCTCCCTTTTTGTAAAAAAGGCAGTGCTACAGAACAGTTTAGTGACCCTCATTTCACAACAAATTTCAATCATTTCAGTTTAGGCAGATACATAGATTCATGGAGTGCCAGTATGTCCACAGCTCACCATGTACAGGTGGAAAAAATCCAAACAATGAAAAGGAAGTAAATAATTAAAGCTTACCTAAGAAATATCTGTGCATAGTCAGTAATTGACTCATTCACTTAGCATATCATCCATGTTTCTTAATGAAAGTATTTGGACTGGTCTGTGAATTGCCATCAGGACTGAAGCTGAGAATGGAAGCAGTAAGGAAAATCCTTAGGAAAATGTTTATTGGTTAAGCATGTAAATAGTTCAACTGACAACAACTGTCATGTTTTTGTTGTTGTTTTTTGGTTGGTTGGTTGGTTTTTCTTTAGGTAAGCATATAAAAAATTGAAAGCTTTTGAGAATACACAGACCAATGCATTTTTAAAGTACAACAACATTACAGAATCATGGGCTTGATTTTACTAAATATAGACGTGAAATCCTGATTCTTCACCTGAAGGCTCAGGAATTTTGACCACCTAATTCAGCTGTGCCAGTATTACACTCAGTTTTAAAAACTTGCATCCATTTTTCTAGTTAACAGCCAGTAGTTTGAAAACAATGCAAAAATAAAGATCTCAAAATAAGAAATCACTTAGAAAGCAATTCTGCACTTTTTGCCTCATCAAGCACACCTAAAAATGCATGTCTACAGGTACAGTCTACAATGCTGTGCCAATGGGAGCTTCTTTACTAAATGATTTGCAATGTATCTCACAGTAAATGAACTCAAATATACAAGTAGGGATGCTCAAATTTATAGGAAGTTCTTTTCGCTCTTTCATTACTGGAAACACACAAAAAAAGAAAAAAATCTTAGAACATTCTCTGAATAAGACTAAAGACTTTCAGAAAGTCTAAAGAAAACTCATTATTTGAAATAATTTTATTTAAAATATTTGTAATGTCTTTTCTTCAGACCTTTTGAAATAGAAAAAAGTATTTTATACTATTATTTTATTAAAAATATTATTAAAAATATTCTAAATAGTAAGACAGTAAAAGTTTATTCTTCCTTCTGATTCTTCATAAACTTTTTTTCCAGATTCCCAAACTAGACTGTAGAAACTCAGGAATGTTTTCCAGCTCCATGGGTTTGTGGAAATGCAGCAGAACCACGCTTTGTTACACGTAGGCAGTACAGGATTTACAGCAACCAGAATACAGAATCATAGAATATGAAAAAATAATTATTGCAAAGGCGAAGACCTTTGCAAAATATTAACTGTCCGATGATGAACGGTGTCCTCCAGAAGGAAGCTCCCAGGCAGGTCTAGGCTGTCTGGGCGGGAAGCCTTTGCTGGGGCTGAAGTTACAGAGGGAGCACTGGTAAAAGCAGCAGATACTGGCTGAGGAACTCATGCTCGTTTTTCAAGGCGCCTACTTTTGAAATGGGTTAAAACCAGCTGGACAGCTTCTGGATTTGAAAGGGACACTGCTGGTGAGAAGGAAGATACCTGGGACCCGACTATCCCCGTCCCCTTGGTTTTGCCCTGCCTGTGTTTATCTTAAAACTTGTTAACGAAGGATTCACTCTTGCTTCGCCTGGAGAGGATCATGGAAAGCTGTGTACGCAAACGAGTCACGAAGAGCACAAACCTTTACTCCTGCAGAAGAAAGCAAAGAACTTCACGATTCAGAATGAAAACATAAGTCTGCCTCTCCTTTTTTATTTTGTAAAATGTACTTTTATTAATTATTATTTTAAACCGCATTCAGCGACCTCCCCCCGAAAGCCGGACTTGGCGAGGGAGGACCACTCCAGCCTCTCCGCGGAGGTGCTGCTTGTTGAAGACCACCTGCAGGTGACCTGCGGTGAGGATATGGGTCTTCACCACTATTCTCCCTCCCTCCCTTCCTCCTCCACTTTTCGTCAACGCCGCGGTTTGTCCCGTTCTCGCCTGCGCTGGCGGCACCCTGAGCCCAGGCGCTGTCTCTGTGACAGGGCGGACAACGGACAGCACTCCACCTTCCGACCCAAATCCATCCCGGCAGGCTGGGGCTGGGCCGCCGCTCTCCCCGCCCCTGGGCCGTGTGTGCGGAAGCGGCCTGACGCTCGGCGCTGGCGGCGCCCGGGATTGTGGGAGAGGGGGGTGACCGCGGCGGCGGCGGCAAGTGGTGGCGGCTAGAGGGAGGGGAAGGGGCTGTGGCCGTGACTGACGGGTTCCGGTGTTGGGCGCAGACGTGTCGTCCGGGGCTGCGAAGTGAGAGGCGCTGCCCCTGCCCGCTCGGAACAGGGGCCGGTCCGGGGCCGGCCCGGCGGCGCCATGTCCGGGACCAGCAGCCCCGAAGCCGTGAAGAAGCTGCTGGAAAACATGCAGGGAGACTTGCGGGGCCTGAGCCTGGAGTGCCGGAAAAAATTCCCTCCCGTCAAGGAGGTGAGGGATGTGCTGAGCTGAGCTGGGCCGGGCCGAGCCGGGCGGAGGGCGCCGCTCCGGAGAGGCCTCCCGTGCTGCCGGGCCCGACCGGAGCGGAGGCTGCAGGCGTATGGGTCCCTTCACGCCCTCAGCCTGGTGTTGCTCCTTCTGAGGGCCGTCCTCTTTGGCCGTGGGTTGCCGAGACGTGGCTTTGCCTGTCCTGTTTGTCTGTGGGTTGTTGGTTCTAATGCGTTATCGAGGTAGGGGGCGTGGGCTGGGCTGGTTCACCTCATGGAGCGGGTCTGGGGAGATAGATTATCTGTTGACAGGAGCAAAAGGGGGGCAGTCCCGCTTCGTCTCCAGCGTCCTCCTGGGGGAAGAGGCAAAGTTTGGCTTGGCTGTCTCGGCATCTCTTCACGAAACTCGCCCAAAGCGGGCTCAGTGCTCTGGGTTTGGGCGCACCGGCGAGTGCCTGAGGGGCAGTCCCGCTGGGGCGGGCCAGTGCTCTGCCCCCGCCGGTGTACCGTCGCCTCTCCGCCATGGAGGCCCTCGGGGCCTCACAGGTCTGCCTTGAGGTCTGTGTCTTACCCCCATAAGATATACACGCGACTTCCGAAGTGTGGCTCCAGAGCCATCGTAGTTATTTCTCACTGTTGCTCACCTATGTCTTCTGGTATTAACTGTGTGGATCGCTGGGATCGGTAGTGAACCTTGTGATTTTGGGGGTATGTGGCTTTCCGGTGCTATGGATACAACCGAGGAGGTTTGGAAGACAGAAGTTTGGTGGTTTTTTCTGCTGTTTAAAAAATTCCATTACTAAACGCATGCCAGTAGGATTGTGTGTTTTATTTTTCAAACCTCAGTTTACTCTGTGTGCAGCTTAAGACTTCTTTAGTCTTGATGGGCAGGAGTACTTTAACTCAAGGATAATCAGGATTTTTCTCTACAGTTTAAAGTAGACATTTTAACTATGTGTTTCTCTAGTGTGTTTACACAGTCAGTTTAGCTTTTCCCCTATCAGTAGTTTGCCACTTGCCATTTAAAAAAGTACTTTTTCTATGCAATAGGAAGAAAAATACTAATTTATTAACTTGGATTAAGCTGCAGAACGAGAACAGTACCTGGGAGAATATGGTAAAGACTATGTCAGTTTGGAAGAAAGGAATTGAGTATGTAATGTGACTTGAGGTCCAATTAACTGGTAGTATATTTAATATTGTATGAAGTATTATACCCTGTAACAGATGAATTGAAGCTTATGACTGTGCTTGTTTTGAAAGGCATGAAGAGGCACTGTAGCAGAGCATGTTATATATGAGTGTAGGTTGCAGAGGAATGCAGGTGTGCTTGAGAAATTGTGTGTGATCACAGAAAAACAAGAGAAAGTTGTGATCACTTCTGAGAAGTCTGTGGTCACGTGTAAATCAGAAAAAGTTGTGGTCAGTTGAACAGAAATCTGTGTGTGTGTGTTTTGGAGGGAGGCAGAGGTGCTGCTTCCACTGTCAACTGTGTGTTACTCTGTAACTCTCGAGTAAGTTTGCTCTCTGAACAAGTTTTCCCACTGTGTTAACGTTTACCTTCTTCCGAGATCTACAAAGGAGATGGCCAGTGTAGTCTTAAGGTGGTACTTTTAGTGCTGCTTCGTTGTATTTGCCGTGCTGAAGGTTAGAGTGACTACTGCAAGTGAGGTTCTTGATACTTGCTGAATGTTTATCATATTCCTGTGTAAGGATGACTTTCATGTTGCTTTTTGCATCAACAGCAATTTGCATAGCTTCATTACAAATACTGAACAGAGATTTTTCACAGTTGTCTAGAGTTTGAGTACATTTATGGAATAGTTCTGGAAGGTCTTCATAAAGAGTTGGGACTTACACTCTTACAGAGTGGTCTGAGGTGAGAGCAGTCCTACAGTGGGATGTATAATACAGTCACAGGAAGTGATCTTACTTCCTCACTTCTGGAAGCCATTTTTTTCTTTTTTGTTCAAGTTTTAAAGGAAATGAGTGTCCCTTTTCAGTAGTATCTCTACTGCTAAACGGGTATTTTAATTGCATGCATTTGGTCTGATCATGATTAGATTTGGCTCCAGTGATCAGAGAAATGGCACGTTTCTTCTTACTGAGTTTCTTCTTGCTGGTTTGGAAGGGAACCAGCTCATTAAACCATGTTTAAACACAGGCTTTGTAAAACCTTTACTACTTTTAATCTCACTTTAACTTTCAGTGTAACTAGAGTATCCTCATCACTACCACATGCAGTGTAATTTATGAGTTTATCTTGCAGCTGATGTTTATTAAGTGACATGGAAGTGTACACTTATCATACTGTGATAAAACTGTTGAACAACTCCTAGTCAAAAGTTAATAGTTATCAGCTCAATCATAGTTGTTAGATTTGATAGGTACTTTGTGAAGGTAAACAGCTTCTAATAATCCTTTCACTTTGTGATGTAACCTAAAATTTTGCTTAGAACTGTCTGTTACTGTTTGCCATTTTTGAAATGATTTGTCTATTCTAGTTTTTTGATTTTTATATTAATACTGTTAAAACTCTGCAAAATGAATTTAGCTGATAGGTTTGCTGCTGATGGAAGTGGTAGTGTAGTTCTCAGTTCTGCTTGTTGCTCAAATGACTACTATGATTGAATCTGTTTTTAATCAGTACTGTAAGGAGTTAGAAAGTGGCATGATCAGAAAAATAAAGTCTGGGGCTTTGTAACAAGATAGGATTTTAGTTTTCACTTTCTAAAAATCTTTCTAGTGCATATGTTATTACAAAGTGATGCCTTATGTGTTAGGTACAGAGGGACCAAAAGAATAGTAAATGATTCTTTGAACAGGCAGGAAGATAACACAGCCGAAGACCTTTAGTGTGGTGGGGGTTTATTGTTGTTGTTGGGGGGTTTTTTGAGGGGGCAGAAAAGGGGACATACGACTGTGGATCCTGTGGACTGTGGGAACTGGGCCTTATTCTCAGTTAGGAACTGGAAGTAAAGACTTTAACCTATATCGGAAATGGAACTTGCACTTTTTTAACCTTTATAAGCACTTTCCTCTCATATTTTTTAATTACTTCTGAGTCTGCAAAGTTTTCTTAGTAGGTGAAATTTACGTGGAAATCATGTACTTGTAAGTCACAACAGTGGATTCTCAGGGGTTTGCTGATTCTTTAGTAATCTGTTAAACACTGAAATT
The DNA here is from genome assembly GCA_013399015.1 of Galbula dea. NCBI lineage: Eukaryota > Metazoa > Chordata > Aves > Piciformes > Galbulidae > Galbula > Galbula dea. The sequence goes on from VWZX01001727.1 coordinate 1,216,907, forward strand.
ACTGAGTTTCTCTCTGTAGTAAACTCATAACACAAATATTTGGCAAACTTCCTTCCCCTCAGAGCTTTTAACTAAGAAATAATAGAATGTATTGTTGGCTCCAAAGCAATCCACACCTTGTCTTTGCTCCATATGACAACTAATACCCAAGTAGGATTTTCCTAGGTGGTGCCGCTTAATATATTGAGAATGGGAGGTGCAGGAAGAATCTGTGGGTTTGAAATTGTGTTGCTGGCTATGTTTGGGGATTAACTAATGTGCTAGACTTATTTCTTAAGGGTGTGGGGAATACCAGTTACTGTTAGACTTAAGACCCATATATGTTTTTTGCTGGGTGATTTTTGTGTTTGATAGCTCCTCAGATCAATACCCACAGCAGAAGTCTACTAAGCATGAAAGCTATATACTGTGACCATGGAGTGATTTGGTGGTTATGTCTGTGATATGGCAAAACTGTTCATATTGACAGACTTAAAAATAACGACATTGCTGAAAAATGTATTCATATTTTCACTATATGTTTCTATTTCCCTGTTAGAAAAATAGACACCAACCATAGATGTGATAGAAGCTCTTAGGACAAGTGTAAATTAAGTAGTATCTTTTGGAGCTTAAAATTATAGTGGATGAAGCAGTCTTCAGTACAGTCATCAGTTGTACTCATGTTATCTTAAATAATCTGACATTTCTCCTAGAAAACAATATGACTTGGTCATTATTCTTTTGGTTTTAATACAGTAGGCTCTGAGCTTTGCTCTGTAACTCTGAACTGAGTCATGTGGCACACACATAGAGCTTTATACACTATTTTATCCTGCTGTTGACTGGAGTGCTGCTTGTGTGGGAAGCTGTACTTTCTTTGGTGAACTGGAGTAAGAATTTTGTCTTCTCACAAAATTGAAAATATGTTTAGTGTGCTAAATAGGTTACATGATGGTTTCTGTTACCAGTTGCAAATATTGTTCTGTAAGTTGCATCCGATTTGGTTAAATAATTTCACTGTGTAAGAAACCTTAGAAACACAAGGGGAAAATAGTTATAATTGGCAGGAATAACAAGAGTTAAAAGGGAAAATAAGTATACTCAAAATTCTTCTCAGCCTGAATTTCAGTTCATATGTAACTCCTTGTTGTTGACACAGATCCAGTCCAACAGCCTCAGCGTTCTAGTAGGCTTGCAGTCTCTATGTTGACTCAGGTTTTTTCTTGACTTTTAAATCGCAGTAAAGGAAAAATAAACCTTAAAAAAACCACATAATTTTTCTTATCCAGCTCCTTGCACAGTTACAGGTATGATTGTGCTAGTGGGAGAGGGCAGGTGAGGTTGGGGGCTTGTAGGGACTGCATCTTAACCATGGCAGGATCAGTTTGGCCTGGCTCAGACTCATTGTGGGACAGGGTGTGCCCTCTGCGTAACAGTTGTGTAATGGATTGCAGGTGTCAGTATGTTTTAGGATGTTTGATGCTGTGGCAATTTGGAATAGCAGGATTGGAAAAGAGTGCTCAACTTTCCTCAACCTGGAAAAGCAGCACAGTTTCAGCTTTGCCTGCTTTGGTCAGTTGAAGTGCTCTCATGAGACTCCTGAAAGATAGCTTTTGAGTGTCTCACTGTAGTGTTTCTTTTCCAGAAACAGTGGCATTGTTTTGTTCAACTATCTAGTGGGTCGTGTATGCCTTTGGTATACAGACATATTTTTGGAATTGTATTGTAAGTTAATTTGCTGTATCTAGGAAAATAATAGAATCCAGTTTTCATAGAATCATAGTCATATAGGTTGGAAAAGACCTCTAAGATCATCAGTTCCAACTGTTGACCTAACACCACTATGCCACTAGCTAAACTGTGTTGCACAGTGTCGTGTCTACACATTTTTTGAGCGCCTCCAGGGACAGTGGTTCTGCTCCTTCCCTGGGCAGCCTGTTCCAATGCTTAACCAATCACTCAGTGAGAAATATTTTTCCAATATGAAATGTAAACCTCCCGTGATACAATTTGAGGCCATCTCCATTTTCTCTTGTCCTGTTGCTGGTCATCTGGGAAAATAGACCAAGCCCCACCTTGCTACAACCTCCTTTCAGATAGTTGTAGAGAGGAAAAACGATCTTTCCTATACCTCGTTGGTTCCAGATTAAACAACCCTAGTTCCCTCAGCTGTTACTCACAAGACTAGTGCTCTAGACCCTTTACCAGCTTTGTTACCCTTTTTTGGACATGCTCCAGCACCTCAGTGTCTTTCTTGTAGCAAAAGCTCCTGGTTCAGCCAGGCTTGTCGTCTTCTCTGCCAACTTGTCTTACACCACATTGGGGTGGCCTGTTCCTGCACCTTTAAGATTTCCTTTAAGGTGTGGTGGGTGGTTTTGTTTTTGTTTGTGTTTTTGTTTTTTTGTTTTTTCAATCTTATTTATCTTCTTTTATAAATAACTCTACTTGTAGGCAAGTAGCCATACAGATTTATTTGGGTAAACGTTAAAGAATCTACATTTGAGTGACTTCTGGATAAAGCAAACTTTAAATTATTTAATTACAGTAGAAGTGGTGTGGGCTAGCTGAGCCAAGAGGTGGAATTTGCCCTTTCTGAGGGGCTGCTGTGTTCTGTGAAGACAGGTTTTGTTGATCCATTTCTTCCTTTGGAGTCCAGTCCTGTCTGCACTGAGTGACATGCAGGACAATTTCATCCCTGGGGTTAAATCATTCTGATTTTGGAATGATATGTTGGTCCTAAACACATCTTAGGCCTAATGCTAAAATATTAGTTGGGAAGCTTGTCCTTTTTGAGGACCTCTCTGTTGTCATTGGATAGCTCTATGAAACTAAATATTGCAAAATTTAAACATGTTAATGTACAGATCAATTAATTTGGTTTATAATGTCGAAGTGATCATTAGGACTCCTAATGGAAGGAACACTTTAAAAAAAGTGTGAATATTAGCTGTTTAATCTGTAACAGGAACAATATTTCAGCAAATCTATTGAATGTAGTGCAGTACACAAATTGGAGAAGGCTAAGAAAGAAAATGTGCTGAACTGGCTTGTGATTAGGGCATTTGAGTCACTTGATTTATTACTAGTGTTGAGTGGTTTCTGAGGGCTCTGTGTTCATGCTACTTTAGTGGTAAACAGATGAATCAAATGGGCCTGGCAATGAACAAACCTTTGTACATAGGCCATTTTCTGTAGAAGTAACCACATTTTTGGCTTTCCTGCTTTTATTTTTTGAATAAAATGCATTAAATAATTCTGACACTATGGCCTACAGGGAACTTAACCTACACTGAACTTTCCAGGTTGGTTAATTTTCACATCTTCACAGCTTTAGTTCAGAAGGATGCAAATACTGTAGAGCTTTTAATTTGCTTCAATGGGTAATCAAGTAACTAATATTTTAAAAGTTCTTTTGAAATAGAGAAATTATGCTCTGTAAAATGTATATTGGCTTAATTAGGCAGCTTCCACTCAAGCATGTGTTTTGTGCATGTGACTGGAGATTATTCTGTAGCATTCTTTAGCTGCCAGCCCTGAGCTGAGCTGGTAACTTGAAACAGGTGATCCCTAGTAGTTTCTTTTGTGATTCCTGATATTTACCTGTTGCTGTGTCTACTAGCTTCATGTTTGGACTCCATTAATTTTGCAGTGTTTTTTATTCAGTGTTGGTGTGTGTACAGTAGATTTTTTTCAATAGTTTTTTAAAATGTACTGTTATGTTTCTAGGGGACTGTCACCTACTCAAATATGTTCTAAGCTTCAAGATTTATTATAAATCCTAAATTTCACGTCATCATTTCAATATTTGATAAGAAATGTGTGTTCAAAAACAATTCACATCATGCATATGGATCAGATTTCTCCATCATATAATACCTTACAATTTGATGAATGAAGAAGAGTGACTACACTTTTTTATCTTTGTCTGTCTGTAAACTTTTCAAGTTAGACTTCAGTGCAGGATTAAGGTGCTTAACTTCAGGCATCTAATCTCCCTTCATTGATTGTGCAGGCTCAGTTTGTTATGGAAATACTGTCAATAGAGTCAAATAGCTATTCAGAGGATCTTGTATCCAGAGAATCACCTACACCTTAGGTATCTTTGCCACTTGAGATACATTAATGCTTCTTCCTTGGCTTCCAGCTGCTGGTCCGGAAGAGCATGGGTGTTCTTTGCATATAGTTGTCTTGGATAAAGAGGCCTAAGCTTAGACCTCTTTATTGAGCCCCTACTAGTGGATCAGCTGAATTACCTTAAGGAGAATCTTTAAGAATTAAAGAACATTCAGTAAAGATGAAATCCCCATTGAAGTGGGAGTCTAAATATTTAAATTTCTGCATCTTAATCTCTGATATAATCCCCATCTGCCTCCTCTGGCTTCTTGAAGATTGTGCAGGAAACCTGTAGCAGAAGTTGGAAATTCCTAGTGACTAAAGTTCCCAACTACTGCCCAAACTGTCCACTGCTGGTTTATTTTTTTTTTTTACCAAGTGCCTGGCAAAGAGGCACTGCTGTCTGTAGGTGACTGAATACAGTACTTGTGGGGAAACCTCAGGAGTTCCCTGCTCATTTGTCCTGGTTGACAAGCTGACAGCAAAATTAGGACTTCAAGTGTGTATCTCCTGAAGCTCTCAACAGGGTGGTGGGGTTTTTTTGTTTGGTTTTTAATGTAGAATGATGATTGTTGTGACTGGAGTATGTCATGAAAATTCAAGTGCTCTGTTTCTGTGATTTCTAATCAGTTGTGTTGTACTTCAGGGATCACTCAGAAATCCATTAATGGTAGACATGGGCTCTCTCAAGATATCCATACTCTACACATATTTATTAATATAATATATATATATAAAATATAGTGTATGTACATGATTTATGTACAGTATAATACAAAATACAGGGTACATCTTGATTCTGTCTGACTGTGGTGGAGAGAAGTACAACTTAAGAATTTCACAGAATCACAGAATATTAGGAGTTCGAAGGGACCTTGAAAGATCATCTAGTCCAACCCCCCTGCCACAGCAGGATTCCCTAGACCAGGTCACACAGAAGCCTGTGTTTCCTCTGTATCAAGTCTTGGTTCGCTTTTTTTCCTTTCTGTTTGCATCAGTGCTGTTCAGTAATGAGTTGTTCTATGTTGGTAATTCTGATTTGTTCTGTCTGATTTATATGTGATGGGTTTTCCAGCTGAGGTTGAATATTTTGATTGTCACATAAAACCTCTTTATATTAAACATTTATATTTCATTATCTTTACCTCCACATTCACATCAAGTGAGGAGTCTCCAGAGGCAACAGCTCTGAGACAATGTAGGTAACTCTGGCACCTTTCCTGACATTATTGACAATTAACCTTCAGGATTTGAACTGTCTGCTGATTCTGCAAAATGACAATTTCAGAAGATCAATGCCTGAGAGCAGTAGTCACTTCTGTAAAGCGAAAGAGCACTTTTAATATGACAGCAACTAATATAGTGGTACTAAAGCTGGAAATTAACAAGATTAAATTTTCTTTTTGCTTTTTTTTTTTTTTTTTTAAAGAAACAACCAAACTCAACCAACCAAACCCAACCAAAAACTGCAATATCACAAGTCCTGAATTGGTGGAGAAAGTGTATAATAGGATCAGTTAATACTTTTATTTTCCCTCAAAGCATTGAGGCTCTTGTAATTAAGAATGGCACCATTCTTGATTGTAGTCAAGTCTAGCAGGAATTAGTTTGGTATCTTCAGTTGTTGGTTTGCCTGTTGTTGGGATCAGAAATGAAGAATATTTATTTCCTTTGTTGAACACAAGTAGATCATGATGACGAACAAACTAGAGCAAGTTTGCATCTGTCTTGGGTGAGATGAGAACAGCCGAAGAAACTATTTTGTATGTGAGTGGAGACTGATAGATCTTTTGCAGGTTCTTGACTTTATATGATAAAAGTAATACAAACAAAACCAGCAAATATATTAATTTCTTCATTTTAAAAAAAGTTAATTACTGTTCAGTAATTCATGTAAATCACTCAAGAAAGTGGAAAACTGTAGCTGTTTTTTTTATTGAGGGTTTTTTGATAATGAAAGTAGTTTACTAAAATGTTTTTATTTGATAGGAAAATTAGTACTATTTTACCATGATTGCTAGGATTCTGTGGAAGAAGAATTTCATTGAGAAACTTGTTCAGGAATTACAGAATATGAAGTGATTTGAAAGGAGCATTATTGCTTTCTATGTTCTCTGCTTTCTTTCTCAACTTGTACATATATCCAGGATGGAATGCACGTTGAACAGCAGTTGCAGAGTGCTTCATGTTCATTACAGCCTCGCTTTAGGAAGCTGTGGACATTAACATCTCATCTTCTTCAGACTGAACAAGTGCAGCTCTTAGAACATTTCCTTATTTATTCTCCATCCCTCAGCTGTCTTTGTAGACCTCCACTGGACTTGTCCCAACATATCAATGGCTTTCTTGCACTGGGGAGACTAGAACCAGACATCTTACTAGAGCAGCAGTCCCGCTAGAGCCAAAGAGAGGGAGGAACTTCTTTCACTTGATCTGCTGCCTGTGTTCTTGCTTATACACACAGAATGCAGTTGGCCATCTTTCTTACAAGGGCTCACTGCTGGCTCTTTTTCTGCAAAGCTGCTTTGCTGACTGCAAAGCCAGCCTCCAGTCTGTACTGGTGCATGGGGCTGGATGTTGCACTGGCCTTTCTTGAAGTTCATGATGTTCATACCAGCCTGTTTCTCAGCTTATCTGGGTTCCTCTGAATACACTGCTCCCTAAGTATGTTCAACATTACCCTGAATTTGTGTTTGTCTGTACACTCTATGCCTTTGACGAAGCTACTGATAAAGATGCTACATGGTATTAGCCCCAGTATTCATCCCTGAGGAGCACTGCTATTAACTGATTACCAGCTGGACTTCATTCCGTTTGTAATGACTCTTTGAGCCAATCTTCCACCCACTTATACTGTCCACTTGTCTGCATATTAGTAATTTGGCTGTTAAGGATACAATTGGAGATGGCGTCAAGGGCTTTTCTGTAGTCAAGCTATAAAGTATGTAGTGCTCTCCCCTTACCCATGTCCTTGCCTCACTGTAGAAGGCAGTTGGTTTGGTAAGGTTCATGCTAAATTCATGTTGGCTGTTCCTAATCATCATGTTGTTCTGCATGTGCCTAGAAATGGCTTCCAGGAGGATTTGATCCTTAGCTGTGCCAGGAAGTGATGTGAAGCTGACTTGTCTGTAGTGTCCTGAAAGCTTTTCCCTGCTCTCACTTGAGATGTATGTGGCACTTACCTCTCCCTGTTCATCAATAACCTTTCCCAGTCATTGTGACCCTGATGGAGGGTGTCCTTTCAATGAGAGTTTGTCCCTTGGGTGCATGGGCTTGTATGTGTCCAGTTGATGTAAGTACTTGGTTCATGTACTCCCTGCCTGTATCTACCTTTGTGGCAGGTGGTGCTGCGTTCATAGAGACACTGCTTGTAGGTGTTGCTCCAAGTCAGAGGTGAACAATCTCTAATCCAAATATATAAATCACTCAATTAATAAATCCCTGTGAGTTTACAGTGCTGTCAGATCAGACCTGGCATTTCACCAGTTTAATTCCCAGGTAGAACAAGCATGTATAAAAGAGACAGGTCTGAGTAAGGGTTGCACTCCTGTGAAGGAAGATAAAAATACTGGAGGCAAGTACATTGCTTTGTCACATAAATGTGGTATACTCAAGTGCTTTTATGGGTTGATTTAGTGTAGAGCTTTTTCTGAGTGTGTCCTTTTCCAAATAATATTTTAGCAGTACAGTAGTGGTCCAGAATGTGCTTTTGCAAAGCAAGCCAGAATAACAATGAAGTGAAACTGTACTTTAGACAGAAGGATCTCTTATCTAAACTGTTGGATACACAGTTAGTGTTGCAGTTGGAAAGGCAGATAATGATGAATAGAAAAAAAATTGCTCTTTTTATTTCACATAATAGATGTGGAAGTGACCATAGATGACATACTTTCCTCTCATCCAATCTTAGTAAATGGTGGCAAACAGTGTAGTGTAAATACCAGTACAGACCATGCTGAATTCATGAGAGAAATCAAAAACTTTTATAGTAAGAGCTGCAGACCTTACAGCAGTTTTGGTATCTCTGGAGATAGCAATTTGCTCTGAACATACCATCAAAACAAAAATGGTCATTCAAAGCATTAGCAGTGAAAATTCTTTATTTTACTACTTTTTGTTAATGATACTGTCACATTTAGAAGTTCATAAAATATATTTAATGTTAGATCAGTCTTTAGAGGATATTAACACCTACCTAGTCATTCCATTAAATATCTTTATCTTCTTCAATATTTTTTTATGAACCACTAAACAATTAAAGTTATATTGGGAACGGAACTTTGAGGCCAGGAGGTAGATGTTATGCAGAGGCTTCTATGTGCATCTTGATTTTTTTTTTGTACATAAATTCTCCATTTGCTTTACTTTGATTTGTGTGAAGGGCAATGTCCATGTAATCAGCAGATACTTACTAAGTTCCAAGGAAGGAGAAGAATGATGAGGCAAGTGCTTGAGCCCAGAGGGTCATGTTGAATTTTGCTGTGGGGTTATTGATTGTTTGATTAAAACCAAATCAAAGTAGCAGAAGAGATTGACTTGAATATGTGCTATCGCTGAGAGTCAGTTTCTGTTCTTCATCAGCATTTTCCCTCCCCAAACTGGTGCTGTAGTTGCTTCAGCAGAAACATGAAGCAAAACTCAATAATGGCAAATGGGTGTTTAAGACATTTTATTCCAGTTCATCTCATAGTTATTAAAGTAGCAGATTATGAAATCTAATTGACTGAAGGTTTCAGGTACACTTGAGTTTTGTCATGTTACAGGAATTACATGTACTTGCTTCTTTTTAAAGTTAGAGATAAATTGACTTGGTCATTAGACTACTATTAGCTGCAGTGCTAAGGGAAACAGATAATGTTTCTTTTAAAAGTGGTGACTGCTTTAAAAACATGGTGCCTTATATTTGTACACAAAAATACACAGTATGATACAGGCCGTATCCGTGATTAGTGTTTTTATAAGATCCTTTTTGAATTGGGGCAGTGTCCTGGAGAGCGCTATAGTAATTGACGTAAATTTGTAAACTTAAAATCTATTGATACCTCTTTTAGCTTCCCAAGTTAAATTGATGTAATCTAAATACATTTTTATATTGATGTATACAGAATAGCCAGATAACTGTTTCAGTCTCATCTTTCTCTACTGATTATTTGTGATCAACTGAGGTGAGTTTTTGTAAGTGTAAGATGTGGCCCTTTGTATGTATAAGGTGAAGCATTGAGGTGTTTTTTTGTAGGATATGTGCAATGTAATTAGTTTTTAACTGTAAACATTTTGAATCAGAATTTTAAATAGAAATCATAGCATAATGCAGATAATCAAAAAACTTCCTGTGGAGAAAAACTGTTATATTCAGAGTGGTAGTAAAAAATCTGTTCTATTTTACCTTAGTTTAAAAAGAAGGGGATGGGGGGAAGTGTGCTATCTTATATACAGCTAGGATGGAAACAGCTAACTGGGAGACAGTATTTTTTTGAAATAACTTTTTTCTCCTTCATGCAGAGTGCATGGTGTTTGCAAATGTCATGCATCATGTGGACAGGCTTAATATTTCTCTGATGCAAAGTGAATTTGTCACTCCTGGCAAGAAAGAAATAGATTGCCGGTAGATGTGATGAGGTTTAGTTTGAAGATAATTGAAGCTGGACTGTGACAAATCCTTCATGCTAATTAATAGGAACAATTTGTTGTGACAAGACACCCCTAATTAGCTGACAATTTGTAAGTAAAGAAGAGCAGGGATTGACTTAAAACTTAAGACACTTCAACACATTAAGTTAATGTAATTAAAATAAATGAGAACTGCACTTGGCACTCCTCACTTTAATTATGCAAAGGTTATATTTGCTTGTCACTTTGTGCTCATTTGAGCATGTTGTATGTTTGTTGGTTCAGGCACTGTGGATATTAGTCTGTCTATATTTTCAAAGTAGAAATGCTATATTCAGCAAAGCTTAAATAATTCTGCAGTATTTCACAAATCTCTTCAGTGATCTTTAGGCAGTGTCTAGCCTATGTTGTTTTGGGCAATTTTAAAAGAAGTTGAAAAGTTCAATTTTCATAGAAATATGTATATCAACTCTTTATTAAAATATTTATGAATTTATACAGTCATTAACCTGATTCTCTGGGAAATCGTTTGGGAGCAGTGTTTTGATGGAGGGGGAATATTAATACTTGGTAGATCTTCATGTGCTGTCACTTCCATGTTTCTGTTGCCATAACATGTCTGCTCCTCTAGTCTGTTTTGTGTAGTGATGGCATGCTTCTTTATATAGTAATATCAGAGGAAAAATGGAAGTGCTTAGTGTGGGAAGTACACAGAAATACAGAGCTGAACTAGAAGAAGAAATGTGCTTTCAAATTTGGCAGAACAGTGTTTTCCAGTAATTTGTGACCTATCATTTAGGAAAATCTGTTGTATTTATTTTGGTGCACAGTGTATTAAACACAATTTCTTTAATTCTTTCCAGAGGTCTATAGCATTTTAGTGGAATTAAAAATGGAAAGGTTCCATTCACAATGTATTTTTGTGTTTTGTATTCAAAAGTTGTCAGAAATCATGGTTTTAAAAAGCAAAGCCTCAGTGTTGTATTATCAGTGTGGCTTGATTTCATTAGAGAACATGACTTCAGTGATTTATGCTGGGAAGTGTGGACAGTTGAAGAGAGAATTGCAGTAAGTGATCTCCGAGGTGGGCTGCTCAGCTCTGCAGCACCTCGTGGTTGTTCAGGCAGTCTGTGCACACACATCCTCTGACCTTCACATCTGCATCCCTGGGTCCTGCTGAAGGGGTGCATGAAGGAGACCAGGGTGCTGTTGGTGTGCCAGGTCAGACTTAGAGGGAAAGAGGAGGAACTGTTGGTGTAGATTTTGCAGCTTGTTGGGAAGAACTGAGAGTAGTGTTAGGAAGGCTTCTTCATGGTATTGCCCTGGGATAGTTTGTATAGGGTGTCCAGGTTACAGAATTCATCGGAAAATGAGTTTCATTTTGATACTTGTTAGTGGAAGTGCTAGCTTTCAAATGGAAAACATTGCTACCTGATGGAAGAACAGTCAGAATGTTCCAAGTGTCATGTAACACATCCAGTTTTTTAACTGGATTTCATTGCTTAATTGTTAAGTATTAAGCATTGGTGTAATTACTGATATTTTCAGTTTCTTCAGCATTTCAACTCAACGAATGTGACAGATTAGATATCATGGTAATTGTTCACAGTTTGAAACTGTACAGAGATTATGTTACAGGTTTTTTGCTTACTAGTGATTTTTCTTTGCTTTCATAGAACTGGAAATGAACACAATGAGAAATGTGATTTCTAAAAATTCTGAACCACAGAGTGTACCTCTTTCTGTGGAACACTGGAAAGGAAGTCCAGAAGCTACAAAGATTTCACTTCTGCATTAGCTCTGCTTACTCAAAACATGGCAAAAATAGTTTTGCTCCAAGTCTATGTTTTTAAAATTTATCTTCAATACTTGTATTTCTTTCCAAATATTGATGAAATAGCATCTAAATTACTTGTTTTCTTCTTTTCCAGGCTGCTGAATCAGGAATAATAAAAGTGAAAACAATAGCTGCTCGGAACACAGATATTTTGGCAGGTAATTGTTTGGGGTTTTTTTAATGAGAAAAAGAAACTTGGGCATGTAATAATCCTACATGTCTTTTAGTATGTGCTATATTAGTGATGCTTAATTACTTAAATCCAGTAGCATGAGAATTTGTTATTACTACTTCTGGTCAATGTTAGTGCTATAGTGATGCTGACCAAAGTCTCAAGTTTCAGTTGTGGCTCCACAAAAGTAATCATCCACTTAGAAAAATAGCAGGAAACACAATCCAAATTGTCAGTGTCATTCATTTACTAACACAGCTGTTGTTGAGTGCACTGTATGGAGTTCTGCAGTATGCTGCTCATATGTATGTTTAGTGTGAGAGTTCAGCCTTTGGAGACTTGTACCTGGCAGGCAAAAATCCATCTTAATCTGAGATATGGTCATTCAGTTTAAGATGTACCATTGCCTTGAGGGACAGCAGATATCTTGTGAGTTGCAGCTTTGTGAGTGCTTAAAACAGTGTATCTGACTTTTTTTTTCAGCTTTATTAAATAGTGTGTAAATTGGTGGCTTCTTGACAATTGCTGGTAAAGCCTTTGGCCAGATTTGAATGTCCCTCTATTAATACTTGAGTGTTTACCCCACTGTAGTCAAAATCCTTAAAATACTGAATTATTTGAAAAGTCCAAATAAAATAGATGTAAAATTATTTCTTGTTTTGAGGTGTGTAAATCAGATATTGGTAAGCAGGCACTTTCTAGAATTATTTGAAGTAGCAGTCCCACTCCTCAGTATTTCACTTTAATACTTCTTTTTTATTTGTTTATTTTCTTTGTTTTTACTGCTGTCATGAATGCTGACATAAGTGGGAAAACTATGCCAGGTAATGTCAGCTATATCAAAATACACAAATGAACAAGAGAAATCTCTAGTTAGCCATTTGGGAATCTGTCAACATTCTTTGGCATATTACTGAGAAAAGAACTTTTTAATTTAGAAAGCTAGTTTGTAATCCTGCAAAGTTCTTTGGTTTTTAATCTTCATTTCATAGTGAAGACATGTGAAAGATCATTGATTTTTGGGCACGGATAAGCAGTCTTTACTTTTGTCATTTTATGGGAATGCTTTCTTGTAGTTGGTCAAATTTTTAAGTACTTTTCCTCTGGAAGATTTAAACTAGAATGTTGTTAGTATGTATTTAATTAATAAAAAAACCTAACTGTGCAGACTTGTTCTGAGGTTTGGAAAACCAGCAGGTTCTGAAAATTATTTTGATTAGTTAATCTTTGCTAATAGGATAATGAATTTTTTCCCAGTAAGAAACTGCAGAACAGAGGGGAATGTATACTTTGCCTGTGCATTATCCTGACATGCAGTTTAAGCGAAGTGCCATTAAACAGTCCCAGTTCTTTATAGACTCTTGTATTTTTTGAGGTATCAGTTGCAACCAGATCTAGTAAATAAGTAAATGTTGAGACAACAATGTTGTCTCCTATCTGCTATTTAAAATTTTTTTTGGAGGAAGATAGTATGTATACTGTAGTATTAATAAAGCTGCAAAAGACTACTGTAATTGTTAAATCAGGTAACATAGGTCCTTTTTGGCTGATAGATGATTTAGAAACATCTACTAGGCATTTGAGTAATCAAAATAAATATTTTGAGGATTTTTTATTATATTTTGATGTAAACTGTCATTTCACAAAAACAGGTAACAACTGTGTCACACTGATTTGAATAACCTGATTTGATGCTTTCTTGAAGCATTATACCATGTAGGATTATAACTTTTAGGAAAAAAGATGCAATCTTAAAATCTTTAACATCTTTGTCTTCATAATGTCTGGTGAGATGTGTTTAACTTGCCAGAACTCTGAGATCTTTGATCTTCCTTTCTTTTGGAAAAGTTGAGCAGTTACAGTCTTCATTCTTGGCAATCTGTACATGCTTTATAGTTTATTTGTGAGGATCTGAGTAATTCCAAAAGAAAAGTGAGCTTTGTATCACAGGAGATAAATCTGAGAAATTATTTCTACATGGCTCTGAGATGTGAAATTTGTACTTTTGTATGTACTTTTCTTAAAAAAAAAATAAAAAAATTACAGTCTTGCTGATAGACTGAAGGAGTAAGTTTTACTTTCCCAAAACAACTTTTTTGATGTGGTTCATCATCATAGATTTCTTTTCTAAGATATTTTTAAATAATTTTGATAGCATATAAGAAAATTTTTAATGTATTTTAAGACTGAAGCTAATATAATGATTGTTAAGAAACCAGATCTATGAAACACAAATTTTTCAGCTTCTTAAAGTAAAAAACCTTGTATAGACCTTGTTGTGAGGTTATTGTTTCTCATGGATTATAGAAAAAATACTGCAAAAAATGACTTAGTTTTGTTACTTATTAATTCTCATGCCATTTTTGCCCTTCAGAACTTTATCATGAATCTCAAGGGGTTTTGTGGTATCTTTTGAAAAATTTTGCTTTATTCTTTCTGGTTGATGGTTAAAATTTAGTGGCAATTCAGAAATTTATACAAGCAAAGAAGCATTCATGTCCATGTTTGAGTGAGCTCTCCAGGCTCTATTTGCCATATGTTATGGGTGTTCATAGACTATAGAGGCAGCTTAGACATCTGGCTCACGTGTAGACTCTGACAATCAGATGGCTAAATTACATACCTTAGTTGGGAACAAGCTTTAGATTAGATATTAGGAAGAATTTCTTTACTGAAAGAGTGGTGAGATACTGGAATAGGCTGCCCAGGGAGGTGGTGGAGTCACCATCCCTGGGAGGTTTTTAAGAAGAGGATTGATGTGGTTCTTCAGGGCATGATTTTAGGGATAAGAGTAGTGTAGGGCTATTGGTTTGGACTGGATGATCTTGAGGGTCCTTTCCATAATGATTCTGTGATTTCAGTTTTGATGAAATAGCCAGTGTTTTGGGCTTAAATTGAAAATTGGCAAGTGTGTAAGAGAATGATATTGGTGGATGTATGGCTTATACTGTATATTTTCAAAGCAGGTTTATTTGCTTCGTAGTTAAAAATCCAAAACCTGTTGAAATCAAAGCAGATTGTTAACAGCAGCAGTGAACCTGGGGATTCATTCGCGTTTATGCTGACATGGTTTTGATTAGGCGTTTGATGTGGGGTCAGCCTCTGTCATCTGGACTCAGAGCCTGTCGTAGCTTTGAAAAGGCTGAGGAAACTGTGGACTGTATATGTGTTAAGAATTATTACATTGTAGGAAAGTAGCATTTATAGTTTAAACTAGCCTATTCTTTTCAAAGAAACTTGTTAGTCATGTTAGTCAGTGTTTCAGTTGAAAAGTACCACTAAAATGTGTTTTACCACGATGTTTCTGGTTTGTTTTCCAGATTAGTTGTTTTGATACTTAATAATAAACCCTCTTTTGAGCCAAATTTCAAATTGCTCAATAGAAAAAATAAAATAGATCTTGTTTGCAGTTTTATGTGACAGTGTATTTTTTGTTTGTTCGCGTTAAGATCTGTGCTCTAAAAATGTATGTGACACTTTTTAATGAACACATTTCTCTTGTGGTACGTAGACTAAAACATGGTATATGGCATTCAGTGTAAGAACACACATTGAACTTTCAACTGTGAGGAATTTTTTGTATCTGAAATGATGATGAGCAGCTAAATTCTTAAAAGTTTGCATGAATCAATGTATATGCCTACAAACAAAAAAGCACTCCTTGATCAGAGTCATGCTGTCCATTCCTCTTTCAGAAATATCTTATTCTTTTTTAATTCTATGAAACTAACCTCAGATTTCTAGAATTACTTTTATGGGGAAAACCTTTTTAGAAGTCAGAATGGAATGTTGTGTTCATTCTGATGTTTTTCCTCCTTACAAAAAGAAAGAAAAAGACAAGTTCATGAAACTTGTGTTTTATCCTGAAAAAGCTTCATTTTAAGAAGCTGCCCTTTCTCACTGAAACGCTGTTTGAAATATTCACAGCCAGGTGTATGTCCCCGGGATACAAACAGTCCAGTCTCTTTCTCCTCTTGTTTTGTTGGTGGCATTTTGCTGTTCCACTTCATGCTCTGTCGTTTGGTGTGTCTCTCTGTGCAACACTTTTGTGTTGCTTTTGAATTTGGTGCTGAGGTGAAGCAGAGTAGGAGAATGCTACCAGCCTGAGGCTGGTTATCGCTGCAAGACCAGAGAAAGCTCTGAGGTGAGCAGAACCTTACAGTTTCTTGCTAACACTAACCAAATGGACTCAAGCGTTATGTTTTGGTTTTGGAAAGAGAAAGTAACCTGAGTGTGTAATGGCAAAGGTGCTTGGGATTTGAGCCTCAGCCACAGTAATTGTGGAAGTGAGCTCTCTTAACTTTGCTTTTCCCTGTGGTGCAAGAGTAAATCCCAGAGTTCGAAGACTCGCGATTGCTGTTTATTACTAGGTATGACTAACAAATTTTGCATTGTATTCTTCAAAGTATTAAACAGTAACTGCTTCCATATCTCTTTTTGAAAGCATTAAAAGAGAACAGCTCAGAGGTAGTTCAGCCTTTTCTAATGGGTTGTGGAACAAAGGAACCAAAGATTACTCAGCTGTGTCTAGCAGCCATACAGAGGCTCATGTCCCATGAAGTTGTTTCAGAGGTAAGATCAATCTTTATATAAATATATGCATATTTCAGTGTGAGAAATACAGGCCTCAGATTGAAAGTAAATGCTTTCTTTTAGGAGGCTATTTGTATTATAATGAATGTAGTCTGTAAAATATTTTACTCATATCTGGTTTTAAAAAACTGCAGTTTAAAAGAAAACTTTTTTGACCATTAAAAAAAAAAAGTGAGGAAACATTAGTAGCTTCTAGAAGCAAATTCATGAAAAGTCAAACCAGTTTCTTTAGTTTGCATTCTTACACTACAGGAACAGAACATGTGATGGTCCTTGATAAAAATAATTCTTAAGGTAGCATCCACAAAACTTTACTCTGTGTGATAACATTATGGATTATATTTTTGTTACACCCTACTTTTAAAGATAAGGTAAAATGCATGCACATTTCCTGCAGCTGTAAACACTGATATGGTACTGCATATATAATGTGTTAAGAAGCTGGTAAAAATGTACCTTCAGTTTTACTTCCATAATGTAAAATTACACTATTTTTACCTTGATATGAATTAATTCTGAGGGTCAAATATGGTTACAATACCTTTGTACTCTCTCTTCTGTATTTCCAAGTAGAAAATGAAGTATGGATTTGAATTTGGACTGTACATTAAGAGATCTCTGCTGTTAGTTTTTCAGAAATACTTTGGGAACCTTCTGACAATGAATTTGGCTTTATGTTCTCAGTGTTCTTATCAGGCAAATTCAGTTATGATATGCATTTCTGAGAGTGATATTCTTTCATGTATATACATGATATACCAGTATGTAAGTATCTTAACTGTTTAAAAAAATATTTCTTTGTAGGCTGCAGCAGGAAACATCATTAATATGCTTTGGCAACTGATGGAAAACAGTCTTGAAGAACTGAAATTGCTCCAGACAGTTCTTGTACTTTTAACAACCAATACAGTTGTGCATGATGAAGCACTATCCAAGGTAAGAATTCGTCAGTGCCAAGTTTAGTACTTCAAAATACCCAAGAGTCAAAACAGGGAGAAATTTTACATATCAAGAATTCGGCATCAATGGAAGAGAAGAGGGCTTTCTTGTTTGTGTTGTGTCCCTGTTGCCTTTATGTCTGGACTCTGAAAGCAAGATTTTTTTAGCTTCCTTTTCAATCTGTTTTTTAATTCCTCCACAATAATATATTTCTGACTTGATGGAACTTTAAATAAAATCACAGAATCATTACGATTGGAAAGGACCCTCAAGATCATCTAGTCCGACCGATAGCCTTACACTACATTTATCTCTAAATCATCCCCTGAAGAACCACATCAATCCTCTTCTTAAAAACCTCCAGGGATGGTAACTCCACCATCTCCCTGGGCAGCCTATTCCAATATCTCACCACTCTTTCAGTAAAGAAATTCTTCCTAATATCTAATCTAAACCTGCCCTGGCACAGCTTGAACCCATTCCCTCTAGTCCTCTCACTAGTCACAAGGGAGAAGAGGCCAACATTGGGGTAATCTCTGTCTTTCTCATCTGCTAAATTAATTGTGTGTGTATTTTTGAACTGAAATTAGAGCACATAATACAGTGTAAGCTCTCACTAATAAAGCAAATTTTAGAAGAAATTCCCTGCCATCCTGCCTTAAATCTTTCAGAAGCAGTCCAGTTATCGCTTTTTCAGTCATAACTGAAATAACTTTATTGAATAATTTTAAACAGGTACTATTTTGGATATTATGTTTCAACTGTGACTAAAAATAAGGATCCTGATCCATTTTACAGGTTTCACTGCACATAGGGATGTTAATTTTCAAAATTCATTATAAAATAGGTTATTAAACTGTGTTAGAAGTAATATGACTAGTGGGAAAGAGTATGCAGGTCACTGCCAGCACAGTGACACATTAAAATGTACGCCATAGAGAGCAGTAATAGCAGTCGAGGCAACATGGTTGTTAAAAGTGTTGTGATTTAATGTAGGAGAGGAATGGAATTTTAGCTTTGGAGTTGACTGACCTCTCTGAGATTAACAGTATAATACTGGTGTCCTTTTGACAGTAATACTCATACAAGTTGTTTTATGTGGTTGATTACTGTGTATTCTCTGTATGATGAGTGTAGTTCCATTGGCACATCATAATGTCCTCAGTTAATACCACTTCTAGATGACCTTTGGGGAGGATTACTAAAGAGATGTTTGGCTAGGGTAACCTCCCACATATATTCTGGTTCTTCAAATTTAAAATTATTAAACCAGTGTTTTTCAGGCAACCTTTTGACAAACTATAGTAGAAAGCATTCCTCAATCAGCTGTCTTGACTCTTAGCTAAAACATGAAAATGTAATATGATAAAGTGATTTTGTTTTGCTTTTTCTTTTTCCTTTCAGGCAATTGTTCTTTGTTTTCGCTTGCACTTCACGAAAGATAATATCACAAATAACACTGCGGCAGCTACAGTGCGGCAAGTGGTTACTGTTGTATTTGAGAGGGTAGTTGCTGAAGATGAACGATACAAAGGTGGGCAAACTGCTTGTATTAACCTGGGGTTTTGGACACACATCAAGTGTTAAACTCATCAGATAAAGTAGTAGTAAAATGTCTATAAACATTATTAAAAAAAAAAAGACAGGTGTCAGTAATTTTTACCTTCTTTTATACATTTACTTGTATTCAGAGGAGATGAAATCCTTAGCTGTTGTGTCAGTCCAAGTCAATACAGGGATATATAAAACCTGGATTTTTTTTCAAGCTGTGAGAACTTGTCTTCATGTTAGTATTGTGAAGGAATTTGGGGTGAGGTGAGGGTGTCATTTAACGTGAAGGTAACTTAGATTACTGAGTGTGAAATACATGGCAGTAGTAATTCTGAAGAAAAGATTTATTGGAAGCATTTGGTATTGATGCTCTTTGGTAATCAGTCTATTAAAAATTAAAATACAGTTTATTTCTGTAGATGTAAGTTGCAGAAGAATTACCTGGTCATTCTCCTAGAATCTTTTTGTAGGAACACTTAATGTGTGCTTCATTTTCAACAGTTCCTTTGTTCATGAGAGTGGCTTATGTTTTTACACAGGTACTGTTGACCAGCCAGTTGCAGTTCAAGGAAATAGTAACAGAAGATCTGTCAGTACACTGAAGCCATGTGCTAAAGATGCTTATATGCTTTTTCAGGTAGTTGGGGAGCGTATATTTACACATTTGCAGTTATGATTGAGTGCTTCTACATCTCTGTAACAAATCTCAAAAGTTTGCTGTTGGTGTATTTGCAAGGTCCTTAGCCAGATCCTCAGGCTTTCTTATGCTTACTTATTTTAATTGGCAATGATATGCTGTATCCCAGGGGGATGACTGGAAAATTAAGACCTTCCTAGTGGCCTAGGAAGATATTTTACTATAAATCTTAAATAGCAGCTCAGCATGCTTGTCTGCGTTTAATTCAAGATTCTTCTTTTCTGTGAGCCAAACACTGCTGCTGTAGTTCAGTCTTGCTTCTTGTGGTCAGTATTGTATATGAAAGTATAATGAAAAATAGTAGTTGCATTCTTCACACCAATAAACATCTTCTTGACTTAGCAAATTCCCTGGTTTTGAGAAATTTTTGAGGGCAGGAATGAACACAGTTGCTACAAGGATACCAGCAAAGTTTAACATTTCTTTTAATAAGTTTTTGCTTAATGATTTATGTAAAAGAAATATTTGAGGGAAAATGTTGAAATTGGAAAATTACTCATTACAAAATAGGGAGAGGTTATAGATTTTGTTGTAGACTCAGAAAACTTAAGCTGATACAGGACTGTGCAGAGAATGTAAATGTTATTTTATTTCTTTTAAAGGATCTTTGTCAGTTAGTTAATGCTGATGCTCCCTACTGGCTGGTGGGTATGACAGAAATGACCCGGACATTTGGCCTTGAACTTCTTGAGTCAGTCCTCAATGACTTTCCACAAGTGTTTTTACAAGTGAGTAGTTCTTGCAGGGGAAACTAGAAGAGCTTTTGTTCACATGAGTAGAAGAAATTGACACTTCATTAAATCCTATTTACTTTAGCCCGAGCACTACATTTCAAAAAGACTTGTAGCTTTTACATGTTGGGTTTCAACAGCAGAATGGTACTGTGTTCTTTTTGTCCACTTTTTTAATTCCCCATCACTTCATTTGTGTTTGTTTATTTTGTGGAGCATGTTGTATACTCTGCTTCACTTTTTGTGTTGCCATTTATATCTCCTCCAAAGATGCATTTTTTTCTCTTGCATGATTTATAATAGCTCTGTAACTTGGTTTGTGGCATTGTTACTTCTACAAAATCATGAACCTCACCCCGCTTGCAAAGTTGCAAGAATCGTGACTATGAATTGTGTAGATCTACTGCATATAAATGCACTGTTATCCTACAATAACATATTTAACAGACAGTAGCCAAATTAAATATAAATGTTCTATTAACAGTCTATTTCAGTTTGCTCAATACGAGAAGAGGGGTCATACTTTTTGGTAGCTTTACAATGTTCTCTGCCATTCTTCATTTTCATTTCCTGAGCATGTGATTTATACCAAGATCTACATGACTTCAGAGTGCTTGATAATAGTAAATAGGATGCATCATCAGAGCTACTGGTGGCAATTAAAGAATATCTGCTTATAATTTGTTCTTTTTCCCTTTTCAGCATCAGGAATTCAGCTTTCTTCTTAAAGAAAGGGTATGCCCTCTTGTTATAAAGCTTTTCTCCCCGAATATCAAATTCAGACAAGGTTCCAGCACATCCTCTTCCCCAGCACCAGTGGAAAAACCATATTTCCCCATCTGTATGCGTTTGCTGAGAGTAGTTTCTGTTTTGATTAAGCAATTTTACAGTTTGCTGGTAAGTACATGTTCAAATTTTCTTTATGCAAGTCTATTTTTCTGTGTATGTGGCTGTAGTGTGATTAGTAATGGTATTAATTTCTTCTTGGGAACTGTTGACGTATACTGAAGGAAGAGAAGAAAAATACTCTTCCTCTTACGTGTATTTGTTTTTACATGTATTCTACATGTATGATTTTTGTTAAACTTGGGCCTCTACAATGGCTCAGAGGAGATTAGCTGTTGTCTTTTCTGTAGTCATCTATGCTTTTAAATGTGTGAAGGGTGGGTGTCAGGAGGATGGGATCAAGCTCTTCTCAGTGAAGCCCAGTGACTAGACAAGGGGCAGTGGTTGTAAGCTGAAGCATAGGAGGTTCCGTGTGAATACACATAGAAATTTGTTTACAGTTCAGGTGCCAGAGCACTGGCACAGACTGCCCAGAGAGGCTGTGGAGTCTCCTTCTCTGGAGATACTCAAAACCTGTCTGGACACGCTTCTGTGTGACCTGGTGTAGGGAATCCTGCTGTGGCAGCGGGGTTGGACTAGATGATCTCTCAAGGTCCCTTCCAACTCCTAACTTTCTGTGATTCTATGATACTTAATTGCCTTTGAGTTAAGATTTTAGGAACCTTTTCATGTTCCCATGTTTGCCTGGTTTAGATACTGTTCATTGCCTTACCTTGTTAATACTTGCTAAGAGGCTTTTAGCTTGGATTGCAAAATATGTTGGCAGAATGTGCATAAAAAACATGTTCTTGCCTCCCAAATTTTTGATACTTGCTAAAAGAGGTTTGTTCGGTTTCGTTTACTGTAGCACATGCAAAAACCTTAATCTCTGTGAGGAATTGTAACTCTTTCAATACAGTTGCATATGTGGTGTCAGCTTGGCAAAAATATTATGATTTTTATATATGGTTTTTTATGTAATTTTGAGTAAGTGCTTGTTGAAGGAATTTTTTAGATCTTGTGCAAAACTTGCTGGGATGGGACTTCTAAAACAAACCAGAAGCTTTTTGAGAAAATACTCTGTAGGAGGCTTTTTCTTTTAATTTAATGGCTATAAACTATATCTTTTAGGTAACAGAATGTGAAATCTTTCTGTCATTGCTGGTTAAGTTTCTGGATGCTGACAAACCACAGTGGTTAAGAGCCGTTGCAGTAGAATCTATTCATAGGCTTTGTGTGCAGCCTCAGCTATTAAGGTATTAATTACATTGAGTTTCACTTTTACATCAAATTTAAGAAATCTCTTTTTTTATCTTGTGGAAAATGCTTCCTAAAACATTGTATATATGTAGAAACTTAAATGCAATTAAATTTTCATGATTATTCTTAATAAAGCATTAGGCAATGCTTATTATCCAGGAAATGCTGAATTACAGTTGAGTATTCCAAACCCTTTCTGTCTAAATACTATTATTTACCTAAATATTTGCAGTTAAAGTGTACTTTTAGTCTACATTTTGGAGGGAAGGGAGTGGCTATTAAAATACTCTTTTAGACCCTGATTTGTTAAGTACTTATATTTTCTAAAATATTTTCCAGGTCCTTTTGTCAGTCATATGATATGAAGCAACATTCCACTAAAGTTTTCCGTGATATTGTGAATGCACTGGGGTCCTTCATCCAGTCACTATTTCTTGTGCCAAGCACAGGGAACACATCAACAACACCAAACCAAACTGGTAAAGCCTTCGTCTTACTATCTTTTGCATTTTCCACATTTTCCTATAATAATGAATTCTGATTTCCCTCAGTATATACATTTGGCTTGGTACAGTTCTATATTTCTGTTTTCACTGAGGTGAAAAGCTACCTTGAGACAAACTACTGTTTTTATCTCTGGTACGACAACTGATTTTTATCTGCCTGTACTGTATGAGCTATATGTAGCCCTCAGACAGCTTAACAGTGCCCCTGCATTTGTATCTGCTTCTACAATGACCAAGCTCCTTGGTTCACAGCTTTCTGAGGGAAATAGTTCTAATTTTTGACTACAGCAAATTTATCTGTTTTCTGTCTCCATACTTGGGGATATCATTTATGGCACTGTGCAACTGAAATAGTACCCAGCATGTGTTTACTTCCTCTTGGGAGGCAATAGCTGATTCTTCTGGATATTCAGGGACAAAACCAGACTGAGGTAGCCAAGAGGTAGAAAGATAGATCTGTGTTTTGCAGATGATCTTTGCTTTTTCTGTAGGTTGAAAATGGTCACTTACTTAAACTGTATTTGATTATCTTTCTTGGAGCCAGGTTTTTGGCATTTCACTAGGTGTGTTTTTACTTCTGTGAGAAGAAATCCTGTTAATGACTTTGCACGTGTTTATGCCCAAGTTAAGGCACCCTGCTTGTGCCCATGGCTCTGGAAGCAGAGGTCTCGGCAACAAACAAAACAAAAATAATTTCTAAGAGTGTCTTTTGACATGCCTTCTTAAAAGGGATAATAACCAGATAGTCAAAGTGTATCTATCAAAGTGATATCTATCATATCTACCATTAATTTAATAAACATTAAAATGTCTGGTTTTAGACTCACACCTTCCAGGGTTCACTCATAATGTCTGAATTCCAAGTTTGTATCAGCATTGATAATGTGAAGAAATTTATATCAGTAGCTGTTGTTCAATAGCTTCTGAACAGAAGCTGATAGAACACTTCTGTTAGTATCATTTCTGGGTTTGTTTAATCTACTTAAGATAAATACAAAAAGCACTTTTCATCATGACACACACATATAAAATTCCAGTCTAAAATGCTCATTCTCTTGAAAGCTTAAATTTTTGCCTTCATGTGAAACAGCAATCCAGGAGGGTCATACCCTTAGTGCCCTTTCTCTTGCTTATTCTACCTGTTCACCTTTTTACTTCTATCTGCCTAAGTATTTCTCATATCTCTTTCTCAGCATTTCTCTTTATGCCTATTCTGCTCCTATGGCCATCTCTAACTTATAAGGAGCAGATCAATGCAACCTGATTTTCGGACTACGTTTTCTGGTTATAATCATAGTCATGTCATAGCAAGCTGTTTTATACACCTGTAGTTGGCTTTTGAGCCTCAATTTTGCAATAGGGTAGCTGTTTCATAGAAGTTGAAATCTGCATGTGCCTAAGTTTTGTCTCTTTTTATTATACTGGTGTGGTGTAACCTTTTTTACTACTTTAAGGAGTTACCTTGGTAGAAAATCAATGTTATATGTCTGACTGCTTGGTGGGATCACAAAAAATGACACCAGTGTAACTGTGTGTGTGTTAGGGGTAATGTTTGGTTAATCCTTTCTGTTTAGGAGTAAGATTTTGTCCTTTCAATCTGTTAAGCTTTACATAGCTTCTATGTGTATTCATATTGCCTAAATTAGTAGTTTAGTCTCTGCACATTAAAAGCAAGCATGCCAAAATGGCAGTTGTTACACTGATGTAATAGGTGCTGTGAGTCACTTTCTTGGGGGCTCTTCCCCATTGTTTGTACAGAGAGACTGAACTACTTGTACCCACTCCTACTAAGTATAGACCCCCTTTTATACGTAGGAAGTGTACATATACAGAATTCCTTGTCCTTTTATCTGTTTGTTTTTGTGGTTTTTTTTGTGGGGTTTTTTTGTTTGGTTGGTTTTTGGGTTTGGTTTTTGTTTTGGTTTCTTACACTGCAACCAAAATTTGTCTCTCCTAGCTGTTGGTTGGTGTGTTGTCAGCTGTTCCTTGATGTGGTTTGTTTTCTTCTACCTTGGCATGGAACAGATTCAAATGTTGCAGTTCTCTTTGAGTTTCTTCACGTGGCTTTTGCTTTTCTGAAATCTTTAGAGTTTATGATGATCTTTGTTCTTGGAATGATTAACCTCCGTTTCCTACTACTGAGTTCTAGATGCAGCTATTTTCAAATGATCCTTAAGTTGTAAATATCTGTCTGACTCCTCACTAAAATACATGGTGTCAATAAAACAATATATAAGTTTAGGTTGTTCACAGAATGTTATGAATGCTGCTGTACCTTTCACAGAAACATTTTATTCTGACTGAAAATAAGGCAGTTGGCATCAATCAACTGTGCCTTTTAACTGATTGCTTTGCAGATAAGATCATGGTTTAGACAGCAGAGGGAGCTCAAAAATAATTTTTTGTGTTGGTAGTGGGTTTTATTGTAGAGCAGAGCATCTCAGAAAAACCCATATGTCTCAACTTAAAAATTAAATACAGAAGAAGGAGGCTTGCTGTTCACTAAAATTAGATTGGTTAATTCTACCCCTTTGTTTTTCTAAACAGGAAGCAATGCGTTGGGGAATACTGGCTCAGCACAAACTAACTCAGGAGTGTTGGGAATGGGAGGAGGTGCAACTGTATTACCTGCCTTTGAGTACAGAGGCACTTGGATACCTATCCTGAATGTAACAGTACAAGGCAGTGCAAAAGCTACCTAGTAAGTAACTCTGTCTTTTTAAAAATATAGATAACATTTTCTTTTGTTTCCAGCTTGATGATTTAAAGAAGTGAATATTGAGGTCTTCATTTCACTGACTTTTAGACGTATTCTCTTTGGTGGTGCCATGAGGCATTTGATTTTTTTCTATTTTGTCCAAATGCTCTGGATTCTAATCTAAATGTCCTCTATGCCTTTAGCATTTATTTACAGATCTGTCAGCAAATATAAATAAATATCTCTTTACTGTGGTTTGTCATTATAGGCCGCAAAGGCCAGGCTCCTACAAAAGAGAAACTAGACAAGGCAGAGGTTAGTTTCTCACAAGAAAAAAGTTAGATAGCCTGGGAGAGAGAGTGGGAGTCAGCTAACGGCTTTGCAGCTGCACACAAAGGCCTTGACACCCTACACAGTCTTAGCATGCTATCCCCCCCCCAGCTCCCCACAGCTCACAGTGCCAGTCTTATCATATTTACATGTCTTTGAAGTGTACTGGTTTTATCACATTTAAGGTAGTTGTTTTTATCTATTAAGTGTGACTTCTTAATTGGTCAGTGTCCTTTGTATATGAAAGTGTCACTTACTAATTTGTCAGTATACTTTGTGTATGAAGGTGTTAGTTACTAATTGGTCAGTGCCCTTTCTGTATGAAGGTAATTGGTCGTTATCCTTCCTGTGTGAGAGTATAAATTGCAGCTTCTGGAACAATAAAGTTGATTCTGATTGCCATCAGCAACTGGAGTCTGTGCCCTCATACACCACAACTTACAGTTTTTAGTGACTCGCTTACTCTTAATTAATCAGGAGGGTTTTTTTTCCTGGAGTTGCTATAAATCTGAAGGATGGTATTTGTAGCCTGTTTGTACTTAACATTCTTTTGGAATCTTGTCTTTTTATTGTTGTTTTTTATCAAATTATGTTGGTTTTAATTATTGCTGTTAAACACTTACTTGTCATGTTTTCATTTTCTTTAGTTTGGAAATGCTGGACAAAGTAGAGCCACCTACAATTCCTGAAGGCTATGCCATGTCAGTGGCATTTCACTGTTTACTGGATCTTGTACGTGGTATCACTACCATGATTGAAGGAGAGTTGGGAGAGGCAGAAACAGTTAATCAAACCACAACAGAAACGCCTTCATTACCAGTACAGTCTTCAGAGCAGCAAGACTTGCAGTCTCTATCTGACCAATCAGAGAAAGAACTAGGTATTTGAAAATGCAAACAGTATATAAAATATACAAAATGTAGAATAGTGGGTTTATGTAAATCAGGATTAAAATAGTTCATGCTTTATTGCTTATGTGTATAAAATCTCTTAATGACTTTTTTTTGTAATGGAACAGCAGTAGTCTCTAAAAGAAATACTTAACTGGATATACTGCTTCTGTCATACAGCACCTTAGCTATAGACTCTATGTGGTCTATTAATACTGTTTTATATGTACGTACCATGGGATGTGAGGGAGAGAATAGGCATTCTGTTCTCCAGGACCACTGTTCTGCCTTCCTGTGACCCTAATTCTGCTTAACTCTGAGGTCCAAGGTCACAAGAGACAACCTGACTGAGAGAAATGTGGCACTTACGACCACATTAAAAAAACCCCCAACAACCTATCTATTGTAACAAGATAAAAAGATGAATGTTTTAATGGAGTAATTTTAAGTAAGATAGAATTACATAGGGAAAGAACTTCTTTAGAAGCACAACTACT
Organism: Galbula dea; assembly: GCA_013399015.1. Classification (NCBI taxonomy): domain Eukaryota; kingdom Metazoa; phylum Chordata; class Aves; order Piciformes; family Galbulidae; genus Galbula; species Galbula dea. The sequence goes on from VWZX01001727.1 coordinate 1,244,138, forward strand.
ATGAACTGAGGCTTATATTTGTGCAACATATGAGGAGTCTGTGTATGTATGTACTGAAAGACTTGTCTCAGGAGTGGTTTTGGCTTGTGTACTAGGAAGTGGAGATTGGTGCCCGAGTTTGCAGGGAGAGGTCCGTGTTGAGCAAGGGAGGGAAAGGGGATGTCCGAGCACTGCCCCAGCCCTGGGTGTGCGGAGCTCTCCGTGGTGCTGCAGGCAATACTGGCCGAGTATGGAACCGTTGAATGGAAATTATATGGGTGAATTATAGGACTGCCAAACCTGTATCTTTTTCCTATTAAAGACATGGGAAAAGTATAGAGAATTACAAATGCCAGGGGAGAGTATTCTTCCTTCACTGTAAAATTTCAGTATCTTCTCCCACATTTTTGCACTTCTCCATGTTTATTTTCCCAGACAAAGATTTTCAAAGTTGCATACCTTTGTAAGAAATTTTTTTTTGTGGGTGCAATTTAGCATAGGCATTGCCTTGGTGACATATTTTACTTTAGCAATGTCACTTTAAATGCAGCTGTTTAAATGGTACTGGTGGGAGTGTGGTTGTGTATACACGTATGTGTCTTTGTAAACAAACACATAAACCCATGCTTTAAAAGGTGCAGTGGCAAGCATTTTGCTTGTGGTATAATTGAAAGTTATTGAGTAAAATAATTGTGTTTCTGCTATAAACAAGTATATGTTTTTCTTTCAAGTTAGCAGAGCTGTCTGGGAAGAAATGGTGAATGCTTGTTGGTGTGGTCTTCTGGCTGCTTTATCTCTCCTACTTGATGCAAGGTATTTGGTCTTTCCATTTCCCATGATTTTTCGAGGGTGACATTCCCAGCTGTGTTTTCAACTGACTCTTGATACTGGTCAAGCTGACAATTGCATGGGAGAGTACTGCTCATCACACTTGAGCAGACAGGTTTGTGGGTTAGTGATGGCTAGACACAGTAAGGATCTGTTAAGAGTAAATGACACAAAAGCCTCCAGAAGTCTAGCATCAGTCTTTAATATATTTCAATATAGAGCAATTAATTACATTTTCAAAGACTTTAAGCTATTTACATTGGTTTTATTCCCTTTGACTGAATGTTTCAGTGGATTGAAGTGATTCTACTGAGTCCTGATTACTGTAGATAAGAGACTAAATAATGTCTCAGTACTTTTTAGTGCTGTGTAGTCTTTGAAGTGAAAAAGCTGTTTGCTAGGTAATAACTTTGGTAACTTAATTGTCTCTTTCAAAGAGGCTTTTGTTGTCAAACACCATTAGTTTTAAATATCTCTTCACAGTCTCCTTTGCAAAATCATTCCGAACTAAAGACCAATTTTATAAGAAATGGTTACAAAGAATTTTGTTGGTTAGGTTTTTTCAGTATTTATAGTGCTGACATGTTTAAAGTATATGTTTTCATTGCTTTCAGTTTTGGTTAGCTGCCTGCTTCTGTGCTATAGATTAATTCTTACTATATGGTGTGTTCTCTTTCAGCACTGATGAAGCTGCCACTGAAAATATTCTAAAAGCAGAATTGACCATGGCTGCACTTTGTGGAAGGCTGGGTCTTGTAACATCAAGAGATGCCTTTATCACTGCCATTTGCAAAGGATCCTTGCCTCCTCACTATGCCCTTACTGTATTAAATAGCACAACTGCAGCTCTGTCTAGCAAATGTAAGTACATAGATTTTCCTTACTAGTGTTTCCATGTCTAAACCCGAATTTTCTTAGGATGTGATTGCAAAACTATGAGACTATACTATTTGGCTTTACTAAAGTATGTTAGGATCAGAGACTGCCTGCTTTCCAGAACTGGTTAGCCTTGCAGCATCTGCTGGGTATCAAGTCTAGTCAACCTAAAACTTCCTGAATGCTTAGTATATGTCAGAAATTCATATTCTAAGGAGGTCTATCATCCTAAAGATCTGATAGGATACGTAATTAAGGCATTCAAATTCTGAAAAGATCTTTGGCCAACTCGGATACTTAGGGGTTGGCTAGAGCATCCTGCATGTGTGATGTACTACAATCTTTTCTACAGCTCTCTAGTGATGGCAGTACTTACTGCATAAATGGAAGATCTGAAGTTCTAGGCTCTGTTCAGCTTACAAGAAGTTGGACTGATGCTTCCCACATCCTGAGAGAATGTTGTAATTCATGGGATATAGCAGTTGAGAATGTACTCTCATTCTTTCTAATTTTGAGAAGGAATGATGTACTGAGAAATTCAGCTACCTGGAGAGTATGCAGATGGGTGTAACATTAGATCTCTTAATATAAAACAAAAGTACCTTACTATGGAAACAAGGACCAGCAGCTTTACTCTATCCCATAAGCTAAGTGTATTATTAGATTGTAAGTCTGTGCCTGTGACTGAGCTACATGAATCTCTATGGAAATGAAACATTGAACACTAAATTATTTTATATAGGTCAGTCTTCTTTTTTCAAGTGAGTTCTAAAATGAATATCCTGAAGCCCTATGTTGGAAAAACATCATGACATAGCATTTATGACACCTTCATTTTCTGAACACACTAGTATAATGGTAGCACACAGTGTTCCCATTTACACCCAATTATCACAGATAACTGAGTTGAGATACAGTCTTGTATCTTGGTGCAAATATTTCAGTCTCAACATAAAATGTATTAATGTGTTGCAAGCAATATTTAATAGTGAAACAGAGTAATGACTGGCTCCTTTAAATCTGTAAGACAATGACATAATCTAAAATATAACTGAAGGTCTCAAAGTGAGCTATCTTAAACCTAATACTGTGAAAAAATTATCTGGACTATGTTTGCCAGAAGGTGGTTGTAGAGTACTGGATTTAAAATTTGGACTTTTTTCTTTTCAATTTTCCTCTAGCATATTCCATTCAGGGACAGAATGTTCAGATGATCAGTCCCTCAAGTGAGTCTCATCAGCAAGTTGTAGCAGTAGGGCAACCCTTAGCTCTTCAGCCACAGGGAACAGTAATGGTAAGTACAATGGTCTCATCCTGCTTAATTGCTCCTTTCTGCATCTCAGTGAGTCTCAAAATAGGCAGCAGGTAAACAGCATTCTTAAAAATAATGGTTACCTGAAGTATGGTCCTAAGCTTTTAAATTGGAACAGCCTTGGACAGCAAAGTTCTCTATCTGTAAAGAAGACTTTTGGTTTTTGTCTGACTCTTAGCTCAGCAGCTCCCATCCATTCTGTTTGAAAAACCGTAGGTCTCAGCTCTGTTATGTGCCTGTATGTGAAGGATCACTGAGGGTTTTTTTTTAAGATAGACTCTGATTTTGTGGAGAAGATGCACGTAAACCTGGAGTACTTGAACTTGTGTCTTTGATAATAATGTGAATCCGAGAGGAAAGGGCAGCAATCAAATTGTATTCAGCCTCACCAATATAAGGAGAGATACTGAACTACTTCTCTAAAAAAAGATATATTTTACCTCTGCAAATGAAATGTAATCTTTAAGCAATTTAGTAAAAAATTGCAAGTTTCTTAGAAATACTGTTATTGTAGAATAATAAGAATTGTTTAGCCATTTGTTTGTAGTGGGTTTTTTTGCTTGTTTTAAAATTTTTATGATTTTTTTAGCTGACTTCAAAAAATATCCAGTGTATGAGGACATTACTCAACTTAGCTCACTGCCACGGAGCCGTTCTTGGGACATCGTGGCAACTTGTCCTGGCTACTCTTCAGGTATAACTGGAAATATTTGTGCCTTGCTTTTTGCCATAATTTGGGTTTGAGTTTTAATGTGAGCAATAGAAGAAGCTTTGATGCTACTCGCGGTGTTCTTTGAATTGCCTTGGGTAAGTACTGTAAGTACTTCCCTCGAATTCTGTTTTACTGGAAGGCTGCTGGCTAGCTTGCATACAATGTTAGTTTCCGCTTGAAAAGGCTTTTCTGCTGAAAATGATCCTTTTGTATTTCAGCATCTTGTGTGGATTCTGGGATTGAAACCTGGTGTTGGAGGTGCATTAAAACCTGGAAGAGCTGTAGAAGGGCCCAGTACAGTAAGCAACATTGTTCATCCTACACTTACTGATTATGCAATGTTTTCTTTTGCAATCTGTAAGATACATTTCTGTCTCTCTTTCAAGGTTCTGACTACAGCAGTTATGACTGATCTACCAGTTATATCCAACATACTTTCAAGGCTTTTTGAAAGCTCACAGTAAGAAACCTTATCTTATAATTAAAATAATGTGTGTATATGAAACTTGGCAGTGCTTTGATAGCTGTTATTTTTCAGGTACCTTGATGATGTGTCTTTACATCACTTAATAAATGCGCTCTGCTCCTTGTCTCTGGAAGCCATGGATATGGCCTATGGAAACAACAAGGTATAAAAAGAGTTATTTTCTTTATACGTGTTTGTGTGAAACAGACAGATTTGTACATTTATCCTTTAAGATAACTGTTTCTGATGTTTAGACTGTAATACATTAGATACTCTAGAGTGAAAAATAAAATTACAAACTAGAGAATGTCTTGTTTATAGTGGTTCATAAGGTTACTGAATTCTGTGAGCGTTCTCACTGTGTTCCTGCTGTGTTTTTTGTTAACTAAGGAATGTCACATTACCATTAGCCAGATTGTGGGTGGATAAAACTTGTAAAAGCCCTTGTAATTTCAGAGATTAGGGATTCTGAATAGGACAGTATGTTCAGTGAGGTGCTCATTTTTGTTTGTTTTCTTTTATAATATACTTCAGAAGGAGCCTGACAGTTCCCTGATAATTGATGTTTACTTGGGAAAATAGTGGTATTCCTGTCAGCCTCAGTAAACAACCTTTAGCCCAGAAAAGTTAAAGACCCTCTGTGTATATTCTCCTCATCATAATTTAATCCCAGAGGAGATTTTCTGGAAGTTTTTCCTTGGTCTATTACAGTAGAGGTGATGATGACAGAAAATATGCTTTATAGCATTTGACAATTATAGCAGTAGAAAATGGATTAAAATAAGCGAAGTTTGTGTTTAAAATCAGTTGAAAATGAGAACAAAAAACCAGCAGAAATGGACACAGAATAATTCCAATGCAGCAGTCATTTGGGTGTTGAGATAGATAGATAGATATAGATATATATATAAAACTTGTCACAAATATTTACATATGTAGTTGATGAATAGGAAATGTATCCTATTCTTGCAGGACATTTATGAAGTTGATGGAAAATAAAGCATAGGAGGACTGTTAAATGTTCTATATTGTTTGTTAATATGTAGCTTTAATTTTAAGAGTTATGATGAGAAAAAGGCTGTTTTGCTAGTAAAATATGTTTTAAAACAGGAGAACTATGTAAAAATCAGAGTTTTGAAAGAAATATCAATGCTCTGTTTATTGGGAAACTTGGAGAAAACTGTAGGAGAAATTCTGAAGTATTCTTCATGGGATGCTGTTGCTACCCCCTTGTGGCTTCTCATCAAGTACTGCAAAAGCTGTGCAACTTCCCAGTTATGCTGCCTAAGCTGTTGTGATGGCACTCACAGCCTACAGAATGCAGTACTTCAGTGAGATTAGTTGCATCTTAATTTATACAATATAATGTAGAAAAAGGCTCTGACATTATGTGATTTACCTCAAATTCACGCGTTCAAATTCTGTTTTATTAAGGAACCATCACTTTTTGCTGTTGCTAAATTACTGGAAACAGGACTAGTTAACATGCACAGGATTGAGATCCTTTGGAGACCTCTGACTGGTCATCTTCTGGAGGTAATTTATTGCTTTCATAAGTAGTGCTAGAACTTAGTTTGTATTAATAAAGTTCATGTGGAAATGCATTTTTAAAGTGTAATTTAAGGAAAACAAATTGTATTTGCACATTTTGTTTTATGCATGCACTTTGCAACTTGAATGCATCACAATTTGAATTTAAAAGTGAATTATATATTATTTATATAATTTATATATTCACATTCCAGTATTTTATTACCTCTTATTGACTGTATGGTGCTGTCTGTAAATGTTTAAGCTAACATTTTAAATGGTCTCATTAAGAGAATACTGTATAAATATAAAAATAGATGTCATAATCCTATTTCAATTTCTGAAGTATTTTAACTTCAACATGAAAAATATGCTTCATCAAGGGAAAAAGAATCCTAAATATTGAATTTGAAACTAAAAAAAAAAGTGACAATATAATTGTAAAGCTTTAATTCTCTACTCAGATATGTAGAAGAGTGAAATGTAAGAACAGGGTTTGATTTCAAGCAAGTAAAAGAGGAAGCTTTTCTTCTTCATTTTCCAGAAAGTGTCAGACACTTCCTTAAAACAAGTGTGTTATTTCAAATAGTATTAAGGATTGGCCATCTCTAACTTTGTTTATGGAGAGCATCACTAAACCTTCTTATCTAGGAGAAGAAATTTGTATACATAGGTGTTTAAAGGCTTAAAGCACAGGCATCTCTATTCTTTTTTTTTTTCCTTTTTCCCCTCCTAGACAGTAAGGTTCACTATCCACATCTTGAGACTGTTTTCATCTTATAAGCAGTCTGTTTCAGTCTCCTACCCATTGTGGTATTTGCCACTGTTTTGTAGGAAATACAGTCTATTTCAGTTTCATTTAAAGTAGTGCCTTATTTCCTTATAATCCAAAGTCACTGAGGTGCAGTAAGGAAGGAGAAAACACCAGCTGCAATTTTGGTTAAACTCAACCTGAGGGAAGAACTCTTTCCCTGTCTCTGGAACTGATTACCTGGTTAGATTCAGAGCACCATGAAGTAGTTCAAATTCTCTTTTTTTTATGTAAGGTAACAAAAGTACAAGTAATTCAGGAGAGTAACTTTTTTCTTGTCTGTATCTTTTTAACACTAAGCTTGCTCTTCTGCATTGTGCTCCTTTTTAGTTTGGCTAGTGGCTGGTAAGGGGAAATAGTCCACCAGCCAAAACTAGCAGCCTTCCTCATGATCCTGCCTTGGCCTTTGATTCACGCAGTATCTGAGCTGGGGCTGGAAGGGTGGGTGGAAATAATTATGTAGAGGTCACTGAAACTGCAGGCTTAACTTTCTTGTTTGAGGGTAAAGTATCAAATATGGGAGTACAATTCATGCTAAGTATCTGTGCAGTGGGTTTGCACAGTGTTTTTAATTTTTGCTGTTCTAAAGAAGCAATCAACACTATTAGGTTTAGATAATTAGGAAAGAGAGAAATGAAGACACACATCTGAAATTTGAAACAGTGTTTTCTGTTGTTTTGTCAAGCTTTTGAAAGAATGGAGTGTAAGGCTTATTTTACATTCACTGTTTAGTTCCTCTTTGTATTGGAGAATATAGAAGAGCAGACACTTTCTGTGTTGGCTGTTGTCTTGCTTCCTCACTTGATTGTGTTAAGCAGTGTGTGAAAGATGGAACTTTCAATTTTATAGCAGCCTAAGGCTAAGTTTAAACCTAAGAGTTTCAAGCATTCATTAAATAATTGTTCAGTGCTTTTTTAATCAATCATTGAATTAGCTGCTAGTATATATTCATTTTGGAAAATGTATTGGCTTCAATTGCTGTGGTTTTCATTATGTTTCCTTCTGTCTTTCCCTGCTTCCTATTGCTTCCTTATTCAGAAGGTATGTCTGTCCAAAAGATAAAAAAATTGTTTGTTATTAAATCTAATTTTAACCTTTAGAGATTGATTGTATTGTTGTAAAAAATAATATTATAATCTATGTAAATTCTAATATAATTCAAATATCCATTTTTAATATATTATGTATATTCAAATCTTGGTTAAAAGTGACTTTAAACAAAACATTGCTGTTTTTTTTCAGGTCTGTCAACATCCTAACTCCAGAATGAGAGAATGGGGAGCAGAAGCTTTAACTTCTCTCATTAAAGCAGGACTGACATTCAGCCATGATCCTCCATTGTCTCAAAATCAGGTAAAGTAAGTTTAAAAGCAGCTTCTTTCCTCCTTTTCTGGAACTTAAAATGAACATGAAATCAAAATCTTCCCTAGAGGAAGTTTTCTACAGTTCAATGAATAGGAGGCATTCATAAAGCAACTTTCCTGTTGAGTTTATAAAGCCTACAGCTGTAACATTCAGATGTAACTACTTAGAATCATCTCATGCATTCCAATGAACTACACTCCTGTTTTCAAATGCAGAAGAGAGTGGTGATGCTCTCATATTATGCCCATTTGTTAGAACAAATTATGGATCACCCTCATGACTGCAAAACAATTCCAAAATGTTTAGAAATAAATACGTGATGTGATGGCAGGTAAAAAATGAATTGCCTGACTTTCTAAGTCACTGCTATTCAATCTGTTATTAATAAAACATTGTAATATTTTTACTGAAGTTCAGAGGAGCTTTTTCAGGGTCTCTTTAGTAGGAAGCAGATTTCCTGCTAAGATCCTTCATAAACAGTTTTTTAGAAAGGCCAATCTGACACTGAATTGGAGCATTTAATGAGTTACTGAATTCATTTAATGAATCTTCAGTTGGTATTGTATGTTCTAACTTGTTATACATAAAAATAACCAAGGGGCAGTTAAATTTTAGCATCCTTAATATGCTTTATTCTTTACTTTTAGAGACTGCAGTTACTTTTATTGAATCCACTAAAGGAACTGTCAAACATTAGTCATCCTGATATCAGGATCAAACAGTTGGAGTGTGTGCTACAGATTTTGCAAAGTCAAGGTGACAGCTTGGGACCTGGTTGGCCATTGGTTCTTGGAGTCATGGGGGCAATCCGAAACGATCAGGGGTAAGTGGTGGAAGTAAAATTTTAAGTTATGTAAGATAAGAAGAGTAGAAAGAATTCTGCTTTTTATTTACTTACTTTAATAGCCACTTTGATAGTAGCCATAATTTTTGTGGTCATTTTTAGCTTTTATTTTTTCCTGTAGCACACTTTTATTTTATTCAGTCTTTCAGAAGCCCAGAATATTGTTCTACCCTCTCCGTGGTCAGCATGTAGTGTACACTGAAGAGTATCCCTTGTGCCAGTTCATTCAATCCTAACCATCTGCTGGACACATCTCTTGTGCTTGCAGATAATTCTGTATGACTTAGCTGTTGGTTACAGTTCCTCTGCTGTTTCTCCTTAAATCTTTGGGTAGTTTCTAGTTTGTGTCATCTTCTGAACACACTTTTCTTTTTTATTGAAGCCTTCCTACCTAAAAGGTTGCTGGTAGCATAAGGCTGGAATATTGTTTACTTGCTGTGAGTGAATCCCTTGGCTGACTAAGACAGATGACTCTGTGACTAACAGTGGAGGAGTATTACTGGACTGGTCCTCTTGCCCACAAAGGAAAATGAGAGGTGAAGTTGCAAGGAGTTTTTCTGAAATGAGCAGTGAAATGAACAGCTGACCCTGGAACTCTAAGCACCAAGAACTGTACCCACATACTTAGACTTTGTTGTTTCTTCTTTGGTTCTAGTCAAGACTAGCACCAGGAGGGGTGATCAAAGAACTGGTATCAGAAGAATTTACCTTGACATATCTCTCCTTTTGCCCCACCTTGTTTTCTGTCTTCTGGCCATCTGAAGACCTCCAAAAGCCCTTTCAAATGCCTGCAGGATTTTGCTCTTGTACCAGTATTGCTTGTACTGGCAATAGTATTCAGCAGAATCCCCGAGGAAGTTGGCATTCTTGGTTATGAGCATCCTCTTTTTGGTAACCATGGTTCCTTTGGTACCTGCTGTTTCCACACCTGGTGCCATGTGTTCTGTGGTTGCTACATGCCTTTTGATTTTCACTGCTGTTGTTGATGAATGGAGATTCCTTCTCAAGACAGTCTTCAGATTCCTTTACATCTCAAACCCATGCCTCACTGGCGGATATTTCAAGATGTTACTAAGATCTTGTGTTACATCTTGGTCTCCTCCTGAAAGGCATATAGAATAATCTTTTCTTCAACTTCTTTGCCCACATCATATCAACTAGAGTAGGGGAAAAAATTAAGCATGTCTTTTCTTTGGGAAAGAGCTAAGTTTCTTACCTTGTTTACAGCTGTGAGCACAAGATGCAGGCACAATAATCACACTTTCAATATACACTTATTGACCATGAGACTTTCTTCATAAGTGTCTGCCTTCCAGTTAGTGAACATCACAGATTTCAGGACAGAAATCCAATTACATTCCAGGAGATCATCTTGCCAGGCTGCTAAATGGAGATGATGTTATTTTGAAAGTCAGGGATACTTTGGTACATCTTGATTGTATGATAGTAGCCTGGCAAACAAAATGAAGTCTGTCTTTGAAGAAATTTCAGTGGGATGCCCTTGCTTATTTTAAGGATAGATAAAGCCCTATACACTCTCAGAGGATTTGTGAGATAAGCTTATGTTTCTCCCATTTATATTTACCTTTCTGGTGGCCCACTATAACATTAAGGACAGTTCTCCATTTTGGGGAGCTATATTGCTGTTGCCACTAGTACTGAGGACTTTGAAATCTTTCTCCAAACACATAGTAGTGTGGAACATGAACTAGGAAATGAACTGCTTTGAATTTGTTCTAGTGGCCTCTTATTTGAAGTTTAGAAAGAGAGGTTATTTACCCTTTAGCTCAGTTCTTCAAAATGAGTTGTGTAGCTGCTAGTTTCATTTCCTGCCTCATTCCCTTCTCTCTTGGAGTTCTTGAAGGTCACATGCCTCTGGAACTTTGTAGTGGAGAGGGAACTGCAGCAGTTTTGGATGTGATACACTTTATAGATTCCTGTAACAAATATGAGGGGAAAATAGTGCGTGAGTGTTTCCTCCATGAGTATCACAATGATACATCCATGGATCTTATGTGGTTGGGTGGATGCTTCTTTGCAGTATGCATCATATTAGAGAATTATTAATTATACCATTATTATCCATGTGAAGTTTCTTGTGCATTCCTCCTGCTTCCATATTATGTTGGCTGTTAAAATACAGTGGGAATGGCTCACCTATGATTTTAATTTTGAGTTAACTGAAAAAAAAAATTATTTAGTATTCTGAAATATATAACTGACATATTTGTGTTCTGGATTTCTCCTGGGATATGTATTCTGAAGAATGCTAAGTTTCTGTATTACAAACATTGGGAATTTTTTTCCTTTGTACATTAAAAATTAAAAGAAAAAATCCTATAGTGAAATTTAAATGCAACTTTGCTATGTTGTATTATCTACACTCCACTACTCCTTTTGATTCCTCCGTTTTGTCTCTTGCTAAGCAACATTTCGTTTACAAATGATCTTACTGCTTTTGAAAGCTCCATCCCACAAACCTGTTCTGTACTGCATTTTTAGTTTGTTTGTGTTCAGTGTTTATTAAAGTTCCATTTAATGACAGATATTTTTAAAAGATAACATATTATAGCATGATACAGTATTAAAGCAAGTAAGATTACCATCATATGAGCATGTATCTTTCCTAATAAAGAAAAAGACCTTTTGCCCACCTGTTTGGCATACTGCAAGGAATTTGTAACTGCTAATACAAGACACAGTTTGAAACAGCTTATTCGTTGGAAGATTATCATTCTTAAATATAAGCTTTGATTTGCCTGTTTTGTCTTTCTTACAATCTTTTGCAGACATATTTGAACTTGCAAGTCCTAGAACTCTGGAACAGAGATTTCTTTACTTGACAGGGTTGTCAGCCATTGGAACAGGCTGCCCAGGGAGGTGGTTGAGTCACCATCCCTGGAGGTATTTAAGAAACGGGTGAATGTTGCGTTGGGGGGAATCGTTTAGCAAGTTGATAGGGCTAGGACCAAGGCTGGACTTGATGATCTTCAAGGTCTCTTCCAGCTGTAACTATTCTATGATTCTATGAACTTTAGTTTATAAAACTAGTTGAGGACCACTGGAGAATCTAAACTTCAACTTTGTTAGCTAGTTAATATGGAATAAAATGCTTCATCAGAATCTGAAGCTTCAGCTTAATGTTGTAGATGAAAAAAGTTTAGTTGAAACATTTCAAATGTTGCAAATTCGTCTCAAAAACAAAAGGATCTTTTTTCTTTTTAATAGTGCTGTCTCCTGAGGTATTGTGTTCACAAGATTCCTGTGCCCTTGAAATTTGAAATGAGTATGTGTATTTTGTTTTTGTTTTTCTTAAGAGAGTCCTTAATACGGACTGCATTCCAGTGTCTTCAGTTGGTTGTGACAGACTTTCTTCCAACAATGCCATGTACTTGCCTACAGATAGTTGTTGAAGTTGCAGGAAGCTTTGGACTTCACAATCAAGAACTAAATATTAGCTTAACTTCAATTGGTTTGTTGGTGAGTTTTATATGAGCTTACAGGGATACTGCTCCTGGCTTTCATTTTCTTGTCTTTTTTTTTTTTGTGTTGTGTTTTTAATGCAAATGAACCTGTAGTCCATTAATCAGTTCTGCAAGTGAAAGCCAAAACTTTGGTCTTTTAGTTACTGAACTCCCATGCTGTCTTTTGGAGTCATCAATCTGCATGATTCCAGGGTTAGTTAAAGAAATAGTATTGTGTTGTAACCATATTCATCAGTATCTTATTTTTAATACATTGTTTCCCTTTCTAGTGCTTCATGTATAACTGGGACCTAAAAGATGAGGCCAAGAAAAATTTTTCTGCATCTTGCAGTATTTATGTGCTGATCTTCTTCCATCAGCGTGGGGAACTTAGTATCTTAATGTACTTGGCAAAATACTTTAAAATGTGAAAATCAGGAACAATTTAGTTGATGATCATTAAGGGCATTGTAATATTTTTATTGTACAACAGCACATGTCTTATTTATTTCGTAGTGGAATATTTCAGATTATTTTTTCCAAAGAGGTGAAATAATTGAGAAGGAGCTAAACAAAGAAGAAGCAGTGTTGCAGAAACAGGCAGAAGAAAAGGGAGTGATGCTGAATAGACCCTTTCATCCTGCACCACCATTTGACTGTCTTTGGTTATGCCTGTATGCCAAACTTGGAGAACTGTGTGTGGATCCCCGACCTGCAGTCAGGAAGAGTGCTGGGCAAACATTATTTTCTACTATTGGTGCTCACGGAACTTTATTGCAGCATTCAACATGGCACACAGTCATATGGAAGGTATGGTGTGTAAGCTTCCAATGAAGGGGGTTTAAATTACATTCATGTTTTGATAACCATTGACATGCTATTTTAATGTCAGTTACTGAGTTTAAGATGTTTTAAGCATAACATATGGTGACAGAGGTCAGATTTCTTGGGTTTTGGGTTGTTTGGGGTTTTTTTCCAAACTTTTTCTCTGGCCCTTAAAGCCTCTTATGAAGTGTAATTTTTGTATCTTGATCATTTCTTTGTTGCTCAGGAGTTGTATAAAGAGGCTGTTCCCTTTCTACAGGAATGAGTGACTCATTTGTGCAAAAATATGGAGAAGTTGAAGGGCCATGTGACTGAACTGATCTGATATTAATCAGATTGAGTTTGCTTTGCACTCTGTTTTCACTCTCTTCTTTGAGAGGATTAGTCAGATATTCTCTGAGTGTTGATTGTGCCTGATGGAAAAATTAGGCTGTAGGTGAGTCTACCTGTGAGGTATGTGAGATCCACTGGGGTTAGCCTGTTAGCGTTAACACTGTTCTCAGTGGTTTTGCTCATGCTGTTTCTAATCCTTTTCAAGTGAACATCAGTTGGCTGATTCTTAGTCTTACCTATTGCAGAGACTGTTTAGAGTAAGGGAATTCTCAAGGTGACACAGTGACACAGGGTAATGGAAAAATGACTGGATTTTGTTGTTTTGCCATGAGTACAGATGTGCTATTTGAAAAGTTGTTTTTTTTCCTCTTTTTGTGACTATTACAGGTTCTATTTCACCTGTTGGATCGGGTTCGAGAATCTTCTACTACAGCTGACAAAGAGAAGATTGAATCAGGAGGAGGCAACATTCTCATCCATCATTCAAGGGATACAGCTGAGAAACAGTGGGCTGAGACATGGGTATTAACACTGGCTGGAGTTGCAAGAATATTTAACACGAGGAGATACTTGCTGCAGCCTTTAGGTAAAATTACAGTTTAAAGTTACTGCAAGATACAGTAATCAACTTTCTGGTTTTCTGTATTTTTTTCAGTTAAAGTGCTGGGCAAGAATCTTAATCTTAGCTTAAGAATATGTTCTTTTGTGTCTTACCTCACATGTGATTAAAATTATGGAGTTTTTAATTCATGCTTCTTAGGGCCAACAATTGTAAGTACCAATTTGATTTTCTGTATCACAGAACTTGATTAAATCTCAGTAGTCACAATTCTGGGTACCAAAAAGCTTTAATTTATAGAAGCCTGATAACAATAAAAATTTTTCTGTCATTTTGGTTGTCAGAACGGTTTTCCTCTTGTCTTTTAAGACTATACAACACTTGCTCAGAACCCTTATGTGGCATCATTATGTCAAGTTTAACAGTGCTCTTACAATGTAAACAGAACTCACTTGTAAAATTAGTGAAGTATTGAATGTTTACATTGTTCACCTGTATGTAATAATATTTTACAATAGCTGGTAAATAGTAAAATGGTAAATGCCCTGATGTTGAATTTCCATAAGGAGAAAGTGGAAAAATAAATAAAGAATGTGTGGCTTGCAAAGAAAATTCCCTGTTACATTAATATACTTTCACCATCCCATAAAATGCAATTAATATATATAGCTAGAAATAAGATGTTTTATTTCGTTTTGGTTATTTTTGATACAGATATCAACATATTAATAGCTATCAAGAGTATTTGTCATCTTCAGAAATGTAGTAGATTTTAAACTACATTAAACTTGAGTTTAAACTGAATAAAACCAGAAAACTTTGCAGGGCTATTTTAATTGTTCAAACTCTGTAATTACTAACACTGAAAATTAAAGTTTAGGGCTAAAGTTAGTGAAAAACTCAAACTCCAAAAATGAAATCTTCCTCCACAGTACAGTGATCAGATCATTTTCAAATCAATTCTTTATGAATGGATTGCATGACTACAGATTTGAACCTTAATTCCTTATGTGTGCTTAACACTTTTTGAAATCAAGAGGCACTTGGTATGTATAAGAACACATCTGTTTCACTACCCTGAATAAAGAAAATAGATTTTCCTGGTATGGGATGTGGTATGTGATTTTTGTTCTGCTAGCAAATTCGACATAAACACAGATATATTGCTTCATTCTTCATATTTTTGTGCTTTTCTGTCACATTCATTCTTTCTGGTTATGGCTGAACTGATATATTGTGAAAGTCATTCAAGACATTGCCTAACCTCATGAAATTTCTCTGTTAGAGTAACAAGTACATAAACAGTCTTTTAGAGACAGTGTGGGTGGGAAGGGGAAGAACAGGAAACCAGTTCCAGGTTGATATTTTCTCTCTCTCTCTCTCTTTTTTTAATAGGAGACTTTTCCCAAGCCTGGGATGTTCTTCTTGATCACATCCAATCAGCAGCCCTCAGCAAAAATAATGAAGTTTCCTTGGCTGCTCTGAAAAGCTTCC
Source organism: Galbula dea (assembly GCA_013399015.1). Lineage (NCBI taxonomy): Eukaryota > Metazoa > Chordata > Aves > Piciformes > Galbulidae > Galbula > Galbula dea. Next base: position 1,259,536 of record VWZX01001727.1, read on the forward strand.
AGGAGATCTTACAAATCGTTTCTCCTGCCCGAGACTCGGAGAAGCCTGATACACCACCTGCTATCAATGTTTCTGTACCTGTGGTGGTAGGGACAACAACTGCCACTAGTCTTGGTAGATCATTCATAAGAACTGACTCCATAGGAGAAAGAATAGGAAGATACAATGGATCTGAACCACCTGTAATAGCAGATGAGATTGAAGATTTGAATCTTTGGTGGGCAGCCTGGAACAGCTGGTATAGAATTGGTTCAGAAAGTACAAGGCCTCCAATTACTTGTGATAAATTGACTTTCATTCCCAGCCAGCCTTTTCTTACAGCTTTAATTCAAATATTCCCAGCTCTTTACCAACACATTAAAACTGGTTTCAGCATGGATGATCTCCAGAAGCTAGGTGTCATTTTGCACGGTGCTGTTTCAGTTCCAATCAGTTCTGATGCTTCCCCTTTCATCCTTCCATCTTACACTGAAGCAGTTTTGACAAGTTTACAGGAAGCAGTGCTTACAGCTTTGGATGTTTTACAAAAGGTAATAATGTGACTTCAGATGTGTGGTGAAAGGAAAACTACACTGTCTCAATTCTTAGAACTATAGATTGGTGACTTAAACATGAATTTTTAAATTATTAATGATTTCACAGAGTACTGTACTAGAGAATCAGATCTGCATTCCTGGTGCAAGCCAAGTGCTGTGCATTGAAAGGAGTGGTGCAATCTTTATGAAATGTACTTTTGCTTGATTGCAGAAATACTTCTAAGTGTTGTGCTGTGTTTGTAGCCATTTACTTGTCTGTCTAATATTTAAAAATATTTTACTCTTATGAAGGTCTGTACCTGGAGTTGGAGGAACAGTCCCACAAACAGTATTCTTTTATGTTGTCCAGGTACTGCCATAAAAAAAAGTCTAGAAGAATAGTGATCATGAGAACTTTGAAGTCATACAAAAAATAAAGTATAAAAAGGTCTCTGGCAGACCACCTACCTTCTTGCTTCTTGTTAATCACCTGTTTAAGGAAAATGCTGCATCTCTGCTAAAGTTTGTACTCAAGCCCAAATTCTCTGATTATTTTCACTGCTTCCCTACATTGACTCTGGGTCAACTCTCTAGTGAGCCCACTGGCTCATCAGAGGAACACAGATACATACCTGGGGATCAGATACTTTTAAATTCTGCCTCTGCAGGCAGTATGGTTGCAAATCTCTTGGGCTGTGAGTGTGGTAAGCTCAAGGTTATATTTATATACACTGGCAGAGAATTAGCTATGGAGAGCTGTAAGAACAAAACAACAGCAAACAACAGTAGTCCATGACAATAGTTGCAATGAAATAGTAAAAAAAATGTGAAAGTTAGGACCAGAGTGCTTTAAACCATAAATTTCTGAAACTAAAGTACTGTGTCAATTTTTACAACAGTGATCTGCAGAGTATTTTGTTTTAGGGTTTGCTTGTGTTTTGTTGTTGTGTGACCATTACTTTTTGATTTATATATGTCTATTTACTTATGTATGTAAATAAGTGCAGTTAGTGCAGTAAATACTACTCTTGTTTTATAAGAAGCTCTTACAGGATGTTGAAAGTATCTTTATCACACACTTTGCTAGGCTAGTTTTGAGTTTTTAAAATGCTTAGATAAAAGTTACCTGGTGTCAGTCAGATGCATAAAACTCTTTGAAAAAGCAGTTCTGGTTAGGTGAATTTTTAAAACCAAGTGACCTACTCCTCTTTTCTTTTAATATTGAATGCATATTTTTTAGAGTTGAAAATACCTCAGTAGAAAACACTTCTATTTGTAATATAAAAAATTTACTGATTTCATAAACTACAAAGAATAAGAAGCTGCTCATGCACAGACTTCAAATAGGAAGTTCTTACTGCTTTTGTTCACTAGTACAGAAAAATTAGCTCCTGAAATTATTTCCCACTTATCCTGAAATGACTAGTAATAGCAACAGTAATAATAAATATAACAATGTGCCATGAATGGCAAATGTATTTTGAAGTTTTGCTGTTAGGGATGTGAAGGTAGTCTTCTGTGGGTAATATAAGTTGTATCTGTGCAAGTGAGTTGCATCTATACAGAAGTTAGCCAGGGAGTTGTCAGTGCTTTCCCTTTCTAATCCATGTGTCAACATGTAAAATCAATTATTTTTATACCTTTCCTAATAGATATGTAGTCTTCTATTAACCTGTTAAAATTTAAGGCACTAACTTTAGTGCAGCAGCATATCAGCTGAAACTGTTTTATAGGGTGTTGAATACTTTTAGATCAACAATTAGTATTTTAGTCTTCTGCCACACAGGTGAGTATCTAGCATAACAGCATCTTTTTCAGAGTTCAGTACAGTCTTGAACTTGAGCAGTAGAAAAGTCTTTTGAGGAGGAGTGCTGCACCCTATTAGTAATGTTGATTAAGCTTTTTGAGCATTAGACATGTACTTTGAATTGCAGGAAGCTGAGGAAAAAGGAAAGGCAGACCCTCTTGTTGATTTAAGGAGTCCTCTGCTGCAGTTTGTAGATTGCCTGAAGGTGCAGTTAGGTCTTAGGGTGATCTAGTGATGGCAGTGCCCATTGTCCCTGTTGGCTTGATTTGTCTCATGGCTGGGAACTCAGAATATTTGCTAGCCCATCGACTGCCACAGTTCATGACACAGCCCCAGCGTGGAGGCTGCACTCAGCTTCGGACCTGTTGGCACCGTAAGTGTGTTCAGCCACAACTTGTCATGGATGGTCTGTGGTTAATGAAAAGAGGGTTCAATTCCTCCCCAGAGGAAAATGACAGTACAAGCACAAGGGTCTTTTTGTGGAGCAAGAAATAGATTGGTTTTTGAAGCTTTGAGAGGAGAGACTTTGGGAGGAAAAGCAAGACATTTAAAATGTCAGAAAATGATTGGACTAACTTCACAGGATCATTGTATCTGGCTTTGAAAATAAATGCCCTAAGATTGCCTTAGGATTTATATTCCAACAGGAAATCATTAGCCTATGACAACACGGTATTTCACTGACATCTAAGTATACCCTTCCTGAAATGTTTTCCATTTTAAAGCAAGATTGAGTTTCAGCTATACCAAAATCATATCATTCTCATTTTATTTATGTTCATTTTTGTAAGACATCATTTTAATGACTTATGAAAACCTTGTATGAATTACTTCTGAGATTTAAATGTTCCTTAAAGTGGAACTTGAAGAAGATGTGGCTGAGATCAACGAACAGGGCTTCTTTTATAAGACTAATATTTTGCTGTCATCTTGAGGTAGTGTTTGTAAAGAAAATATGTCTTTTATTGGATGAAATGAGATAGCTGTATTTACTAAACTATATTTGCCCTGGTTTCTTGTCCCTTAATTTAATAAAATGACAAAACTTACTTTTCTTAAACTACTAGAACTATACACTGTGTTTTATACAGCGTGAGTCTTGCATAGTGTTATGTGGGAATTTTTCTTCAGAAACACCTTGAAATGATGCAGATTTTTGAATGAGAAACCTCAGGATATATATATATATATAAAGCTTTTTTATTTCCTTTTGGTATAGGCTATATGTGTTGGCTCAGAAAGTATGCAGATAATGTATCCTGCAATCTTTGACCAGCTGTTGGCCTTTGTAGAATTTTCCTGCAAGCCTCCACAGTATGGACAGCTGGAAACAAAGCACATTGCAAATGCAAAGTATAATCAGGTAATTAATTAGAAATCTTGTTTGTTTTACTTGGCTGGTGAACCAAATTCAGCTTCAGGTACAGGTTGTTTAGCAAGACACATTTATTCCATCTGCAAAAACTTCACTTTGCATGTTGTATAATAATTTATTAGTATTTTTTTTACAGACTTTTCTTATCTTTGCTCCCTTTGAATTCTTTTTTGCTTTTGTAGTTTATGTTCATCTGTGTAGGAAAGGTCTTGCTTGGACAGCAGACATAGTGAATGTCTCTGAACTTCTCCAGTGAATTAATTTAAAGTAAATTGCCCTATGTGTGATACCAAATTTAACAGAAAGACATGATAATTTTGATGGAGAAAATTCCTTCAGGCTGCAAATTTTTGAACTGCACGTGCTGTAGAGAAATGGGACATGTTCAATAACTCTCTTTATCTGTGTACTTGGCTGTTCTCTAAGCATGAGCATCTGATTCAGTGTAATCAAAGAGGTAACTATTATGTATGTATTAATTCTTCTTATTCTGTTTGTCCTGCAACACAATGGAATCACACTAGATACAGCTATTTGCACCGGTGAGTTAAATTTCCTTAAAGATTGTCCTAATGTAGTTGTCTTGCCTAGACTGCAACATTTCTTCTACTTCAATGTACTTTACTTCAACGTAGAGTACATTTTCATAGTCAGACTACATTGTATTTGCAGTTTGATTGCTTGGACCATATTCTTAGCAAACCTTGCATGCATTACACTGAGAGTTCAATGCAAAGCATACGTCTTCTGTTCCTTAATGAATATGTTTGCACCTATAGTTCAGTAATTCACTGATTTCTTTTCCTAGGCGGAATGGGTAGCGTTGAATTATGTACCGTTTGCTGAGAGATCATTGGAAGTTGTTGTGGACTTGTATCAGAAGACAGCTTGCCATAAAGCCGTGGTAACAGAGAAAGTTCTTCAAAACATTATTAAGGTAAAAGTTTGTCCTGCATATGCTCTGAATTTAATGAGCTTATATTGAAAATCGTGGGGTTTATTTTGAGCTAGTGTTTATAAACATTTTCCTGGAAGCCTAAAGCTTAAGTAGACAAAGTGTTACTTTATGAGGATGAGTAGCAGGTGGTAATTTTTTTTGGAAGTTGCATGGCTATTGACTAGGCTGTATGTATTGTTATTTAGCAGGAAAATGTCACTATCAGTATTTTGGTGTTAAGATAAAAATTAACAAATGCGTTAGACCACAAGATATTAATATTTGAAAGTATGATGCACCTGAAGCTGTTAAGCAGGCTTCTTGGTAAATATGGCATTGAAGGCCCAAGACCAGTTTCTGTAGACCAGCACATATGCTTTGGGCACATGTGCCCTAGCGATTACTTTTGATTTGCTTTTATGTATCATTGATGTCATACAAAATGTTTAGGTGGAATTGCCAAACTCTGAACTTTTTTGGACCTTATTTCCGTGTTAGCAAATAATTTTGGTAAACAACAGAAGTAGTAGTAAAAGGTGGGGAAAAAAATGTATGTGACCTATGTTCATTTCTAATGACTTGGCTGACATTAGGTTGTTGCAGTATAGGAATTTAGAAACCTGAGTGTGTTTGAAATAGTTATGTGGTATTGTTTGGAATCTGTCATGAATTAAATGTTTAGACTTCAAAGTTAATGCATTTGTTTTCCACTTCTGTTTTAATGGAATAGGTGAAACTGATATAAACACCACTTTTCTTTTACGATCACAGTTGATAATAATGTGATCTGTTGCAGTGGATTTAAATGGTTTAAAATTCTTTTTGGCCCTGAAGTCCATGTTGATGTTGGAATTAGATTTGACCTCTTTGAACAAAAGCAGCAGAAGAAAGTATTCTGCTTATCTCTAGGTTTAGATCCTAGCTCTTGTAAGTTTCAAGAGAGAGTTAATTACAATTTACTCCTAAGAGCAAGAATGAGTCTTTCCTCCCTTATCTATCCTCAAATCAAGAGACTTCACTAAAAGCATTGAAGGCATATGTGTAATGCCTGAATTTAGTCACTATGTATTTGAAATGTAAATTAAATACTTGGTATCAGGTTCTAGTTCGTTTGACTAACAAAGCTAAAAGGAATACATATAGTGTAAATAGTAATGTGCTTAATGTTTTTAAACTCATGAGTGACTTCTTTTATAGCTATTGAAGCTGCACTTCTGTCTAAAAGACTTAATTTTCTGTGTTTACACCTGCTATACATTTGAGTTGCATTGCAGCCTTTATCTTAGAATTACACTAATTCATTTTGCTTTTAAACTTCATGTGGTTTAGCAGTCAGCGATGACCAAGATGTCTTGCAGTGGTTATATATACAGTTCAACTTTGCATATTAGGAAAATTTTAAGTTTAATGAGACTGTTTTCTTTACTGGGGAAGCACTTGGGAAAGTGCTTCAAATACTTTCAGTACTTTCTAGGAATGGGACTAAATTCCCCAGAATACAGTCATCATAATAAACTTCCTGTGATCTGTTAGATATTGGCAAAGCATCTTTATCAGGCTTAACAGAAGTACTTGGATGGCAATACAGAAAAAGAAAATTAGCATGTAATTTTATAGGGTAGTGGATCAGCTCTGACTTCTAACCTTGTACTTGGTCATAGACCTGTGCTTTAGTCAGTTGATACAGGGTAAATCATCTTTATGTTTTTAAAAGAGCATCTCATATACCAGCAGAAAAGCTATGGATAAGTACTATAATCTATGACACTGTCTGCCAACATCTTCTGCAGAAACCTATTGTATTCTTAGATTTTTCTGAGCAACTATCAATTTTGGTTGATTTTTTTTTTTTCTTTTTCATTTTTCAGACACTAAGAATACCTCTTAGTCTGAAATATTCCTGTCCTTCTGAAAGCACATGGAAGCTAGCTGTTTCTTCTCTTCTCAAAGTTCTCTCTATCGGACTACCTGTTGCAAGGCAGCATGCATCTTCTGGAAAGTTTGACAGTATGTGGCCAGAGCTAGCAAATACTTTTGAAGACTTTTTATTCACCAAAAGGTAAACCACAATTTATAATTTTTTTTTAGTTTTGCTTTAAATATGGAAAATATTTGAATATCTGAATTTTGTTTTTTTAATGAATGAAGGAAAAAAGGTAACCAGTCTGTCTACTTCAAAAAAAGGATACTTTTAGACATTAGTAGTAGAAAAAACTTCATTCAAAAGGTGAAATGCTAGAGCAAGAAAGAGCTCAACTTATCTCTGAATACAAGACATAGCTTTTCTGACCAGGCCAAGAAGTTCTGTATGGACTCCCAGGGATGTTTGATATACTGATGTGTATTTGATTTATGTCTTTTTTTTTTTTTTTTAACTTTGAACAGAATTGCAGCAATTTTTTTTTATATATTTGTTAAGGTGAACACCATTAACTATATGTGTTTCTTTTGAGTTCCATCTTGAAATATTCCACTTACTATGAAGTTGGAAACATATTTCTTACATTGCTGTTCATAGTTATCTTGCATTTGTTTCTACCCAAGATAAGTTGACTGCATCTGAATAATTAACATGCCTTACTAATAATACTTGGTGATAAGTGTAGCTAGATAGTCAGATTTATAACTAGATAGACAGGCAGATGTATAAGTAATCTCTCAGGAGTGGAACACTGTAGATAAGGGCAGGTTGAGAAAGTCTAGAAGTGAAAAGGAATAACAGTCAGAGGCTTAGACAATCTGATCTATTAGTTTGTTAAATCAGAAGAATATATCATTAGGAAGACATGGTGAGTCTTAAGAATTTGGTGAGAGATTGCTCCAAAGAAGAATTTTTATTGTCCCCTGAGAATGGGTAAAAATGGATTTCAGAACAGCAAAGATTATCTAAGTTAGACATTAAGGAGAAGTTTTACCATGGGGAAGGTTAGGTATTGTAGAAGGTCACTTTGGAGTGGTATGGAATTTCCATCTTCTGGGAACATCTGTGGGTAAGCATCTTCTAGCAATAGTTTAAGTATATTTAATAGTGTCTCAGTTAAAGGACAGTGTGGAATATGAAAAATTCCCTGCTTTTTTTTTTTGTGTATATGCTGATTTCAGTAACTAATAATTTCTTTTGAGGAGAAGACAGTAGGGTTCTTCTGTACCTCATATTAATATGCTGTGGATTTGTATGTGTGTATGGTTTTCAAACCGAAAAACCAGCAGCCAAACACAGCTGTATTTACTAATGATGATCAAATAGCAGCTTGCCCAAAACAGATGAGAAATAAATACCACTGAAATTTAATTTAAGAGACACATCAATTATTGAAAATGTTTGTAATAATAAATGATTTTGTAATTTTTTTCAGTAGGGTTACATGACAGTTGAATGGAACACCTTTCTTCTGTGTTTTTTTGCGTTTACTTCAAATAAATATTGTTAAGTAGGAAGCCCTTAAAATAAAGCTCATCAAGACTACATAAAAGACAGTTGAATCAACCAAGTTTTTGTTTTGATGCTTCACTGTTTCTTTAATTTAAAATAATCTTTGCAGTATCTTGTTTGGGTTTCTTTTCAGCTGCAGTTAGTAGTCCTGCTTCCATTCTGAGACAGGCAGTTCAGATCAGTAACACCCTATCATCAATAGCATTGTTGGATTTTAAAAAATAAAAGGAAGGTTTTTCAGGTTATTGTGGAAGAATGTACACTTGCTTACAAGTTGCTCTGGGAATACATGCTACTATTTGCTATAAGTGAATTATTTCTAAATATCAGGAAAACAGATGAAATATATCCATTTTGCATGGTTTTAGCTGACCTAGACTGGCACTGCTACAGATTTTGAGTATTAATCATTCATAAATCCAAAAAAGTAAGATTGTCACAGATCTTCAATGTAATTCAAGATAAATCACTATCATCTGCATGACCTTTTTGGCCAAATATGTTGTCTGTTTTTCTTAATTTACAGTGAGTGATTTATACTTTTCTTGGAAATTGTTCCAACCATAGAAATTCATCTTCATATGTTGCTTGCTAGAAACAGGCACCGTTGGCGTTAATTCTGGTAGTGTTTGCCATCTGTCATACATGGGCAAATATTCTCTGGAGGTAAAGGAAAAATAGTACTTCTGTGAATATTTATGATGCCCTAAAGCCTGTCTGTCTTCACTTAAGTCTGATTTTTGCCTCTTTGGAGACTGGAGTGTATTCTATAATTTTACATACAAAATGTGTTTTAGGGATCAGCATTTTCATCAGAATTAAAGACGTTCTCAGTAAAGTTATGTGATCTTTTATTTTCTGTCACTTAGAAGCTTTGAGGTTCAAAAGACTTCGAAATAATAAAATAGGCTAGGTTTATAGAACCATATTGCTGCAGCTGGATAATTTGGCGTGCTATTATAATTAGTGACCATTATCATTACACTTTCCTAGCTTGTTTTGAGCAATGTTACTTTTGCTTATATATTTGTATGTTGTATGGCTGTTGAATGTCTGGTTTGGGGGTGGGATTCTTTTGCACCTCTAACATCCATCTTTTTCTGAATAGCAGTTTGTCTTCCTAAGTGCATGGTTCTCCTACTTCCACCTAGAGCCCTATCCTATAGCAGGTTTAGGGTATATAGCCTTTCTGCTTCCTCTATCAGCTTGAGCCTTGCAGTCCTAAAAAAAGTTCAAGCTGAGAGAAGAGTTCATCTGTCTCATTCCAGTAGTCAGGAAAACTAGTAATAGCAGTCATTTCTCCTTTTCTTCATTTTAAATTGTGTCTTTTAGTGGGTTATAATTGCAGTATGGTCAGTCTCTTACATTTGTAGTTGTTCCATTTCTAAGTAAACTTAATTTTGAAGTTTACTGTGTCCTTTCAGTATTTCTTTCTTTGCTATAGTTCTAAAAGCAAATATATGTTAATAATAGTGATGGCTTATTCCATAGTAACTTGGGAGAACCTGTTCACTGTTTAAAAAGTAAGAGCTGAAATTTATCACTGAGTTGAGGTGCCTGTCAACCTTCAGATTATAGGAGAAGGCAATGGGAATCTTTCCAACCGTAATGATTCTGTGATTCTGTGAGTGTACTTTCCCCTCCAGCTGTCCATGTTAGTTGGTTGTTTTAGGCCAGCTAGGTGATAAAAAAGCTGGTTTTTAGCATGTTCCCTTATATATTTATATTAACAAGGAGTTGTGTGTCCATATCACAAAAATCAATTAACCAAGCCACAGATGAAAAAATGAAAGCACTCTGTGCTCTTACATCAGTGACTTGTAAACTTCACTTGGTTCTAGAGACACTGCTGACCATAACTGTGTCTTACTGTGACTGTGAGTCAGTCATCCCTGGTGGCCTTCCAACTTAAAAATATGCCATGTGGGGCATGAGGTTTAAGTCTTGTACTGCAGTGTACAAATCTGCTGCAGTGCTGAAGACCAACATTTTAAAAGTTCTGGAGCCCAAAGAATTTGGAAAATGCAATTTGGAGACAACCCAAGAAAATATTGATGAGACAGAGTAACAGCATTTCTGCTTTATCTGGCTTTATACCACTATCCAACATGTTACCTCTTGTGACAAAAGTACAGTTTGATACATTCAGTTAGGCCTGAATATGGTTAGGACTGGAAATAAACTTTCTTATGCCAGCATTCTGTAATTTTCCTAAGTTCTCTGCTTCAAGGAGAGGAAAAATTTTTGTCACAAGGAAGCTTACTTCTTTCACTCCTGTATACCTTTTCATACTCCACATTTTCCACTCTAATGTTCTACATGTTGTGCATTTAGTGTTTAGTTCACTGACATATCCCCATACAGAATAACAGAATCACAGAATAGCCAGAGTTGGAAGGGACCCATTAGGATCATCTAGTCCAACTCAATTTCAACATGTAGTCTCATTTTTGTATGCACATTCTCCAAGTCTCTACCTAGCAGAGGACAACTTGTAGTTCTTCTAATCACTGTGGTCCTAGAAATTGCATGTGCAGGCAGCCTAATCCACCAGTGAAACCAAGTTGACATTGATTAGGCAAGAGGTCACTGTGATTAGGACTCTTAAATTAAAGCTCTCTGAATGTCTGTGTTTAAAATAGTGAAACTCCTCTGCATGGTCTTGCCTCTGTCTTTTGGACAGGAACAGGATTTCAAGCCAGCTATGGGGCTGAAAGAGAGGAGATACTGATGTTCAAAAAGTACAAAGCACAGCAGAAATGTCTCTGCAGTTTTGTACATCAAGAAATTTCAAACATAGCTAGAAGAGTGCAGGTAAATGAAACAGGAAAATGTTACTGTCATAGAGAATTAACAACTTCCAAGCAATAAGTTTCAGCTTTTGGGGTTTTTTTTTTGTTGTTTTCTTTTAAAAAAAGCAAGCTACAGCTGAGGAGGCTCAATAATCTTGATTTTAGCTATAAATCAAAATGACATTTAAAAATTAATACATTTCTCCTAACTTAATTTACACAAAATTGTCTTCTAGTGAGAGGCTGATCTGTTTATTATTTCATACCATTTTTCCCTCCCAGAGGCTTTCGTGGAAGCATGTCAAGCCATTATAGAAAATAAAATTCAACAAACGTGTGTGTATATATAATTTACTAGAGCAGAAGCCTGTGCTCACATGAGGGAATTAAATCAATACTCTACAAAAAGATGCTTTAGAGCAGAGTGCTGCTGTGCACAGCAGGACTCTGGGTGGCTGTTAGCTCTTTGTTGTTTGGCTCCAAAGCCCTCCCTAGACAGTGGGGAGCGGCTAGAAGCTCTGTACCTAGGAATCCTGCACATAGCAACAGTCTGCATCACACTGCCTCTTATCTGCCCTGGCTCTTGACCCTTCTGGTACAATTTGGCTGTACTGCATCAGACCAGCAAACCTTTTGGCCTCTAGATAGATGTTTCATATAGACACCTTACAAAAATCTATTTACTTGGGAGTAATTTGCTGTGTGAACAAGTTTGTAGCCTGATCTGTCGCATATATGGTAGATAAGATACAGATGACTGGACAGAAAAGTCTTCGCTCCTCTTTAAGGTAAACCTCAGCTGAGAAGGTCAAATCATGTATTAGGAAGTGTCTGAATGAAAGCTTCCCATGGATTTTAGCATGGCCTGCATTTGTATGGATCGTAATAGTTTACTATTTAAAGATTCTTGCATAGTTCTGTATAGTACCTTCACAAAAGGTACTGGCTGAACACCTACTTAATATTTGATTCTTTGTTTTCAGCATATAGCTCCAAACTTCCTCACTGCCTAACACACAAACCAGTTATAAATACAGTCTTTCATATTGTTTTCTGTGGTTGGTTTTGGTTTGGTTTTCCAGTCATACATGTAACACTTGAGTGTTTCACAGGCTTTGGTGAATTTTTCTGTATGAAGTCCTTTGAGGATGGGAGATACATTTATTTTTCCAGCAGGAACATTAGTACATAATGTCATAATAGTAAAAACTGAAAATCAGCTGTAGGTATGCAGACTGAACTTTAGGTGTCTCATGCTAAGCACTCAGATGTGAGGGGGAAAAAGGCTATCTTGGAAAAATCTTACTTGACTTGGTCAGCACTGCATAGGAGCACTGGGAAGAAAACCCCACAACTGTTAGCTAAACTAACCAGATTTGAATGAGATTTAGAAGCCTCCAAAATTCTTAAACCTTTCATTAAAACCGGTAGTAGGATGGAGAAGACAGGCCCAAATGACTACCCTTACGGGGACAAGGCTGGCACAGGTCCACAATTGTATATTTGGCAGCTGCCTTGCCAGTGAGCACATGCCTTGCTCTAAACTACCCACTGCATGTCTGTTGTTTCCTGGGAAGGAACATGAGGTGGAGGAAAAGCTGGGGGCTGGGAGGGGAGTTTGGAAATAAGCCAAAGGATGCCAGTCTGTTTGTCGCTACAATAGGACACTGATTCCTCTGCTTACAGAACAGCTTGGTTCTTTGTTCAATCCAGAGCTCTGTTTTCCTTGCATCTGTCTATTCTGCCATAAATTGGGCAGAGAATCTTGTGGCAGATTGACCTTATCATTTTCCTTCCTTCTCAGTAGTAACCATCCTGTGTACTTAATCAGATGGTTTCCGTGGAGAGGAAAAAAAAGAGCATCATCTAATTTAAGATGCATTGTAACACACAAGTATACACAATAGCAGCAAGTTTTCAGTACCACATGCAATCTGAATTCCAGTATTTCTAACCATTCCTTTCAAATGGTCAAATTTCCAAACCTTTCCTCAGTTTGAAGATGTTACGCATCTATTTTAAACCACAAAAATAAAATTATGGGAAAAGGAGAGAATTTAATGTATTAACTTAGGTTGACCTTTTGTAGCACCTTATTTCTGATTTTGTTGTTAATGCTACAGGTTATTCTATTATTTCTAGTAGCATGCTACCTTCTGTGCAAATCAGACACTGGAGAAACTGAACCCACAATCCAGTGGGTTTTGCAACTGTCTTTATCAGAATTTCAGAGATGTAGGCGTGAGGATTCCAACTTCTGCTTTACATCAGAAAAAGGAGGACAGCATAACTAGGTCAGAAAAGTCGTGTTATCTAGAGCTGTCTGCTGTTTCTGTTGGATTAGTGGGATTCTTCTAAGGAAGAGTGCAAGGTGACAAAATAGTGACATTTTCATGATACACTTTCAGCATCCCAATTTACATAGCTTAGAAAGTTCTTGTACCACAGGTTGTCATTGGCTCATAACCTTCTAATAAATTTGCTAACTATGTTAAATCTATGTAGATTTTGGCAGGATTGCCTGTTAATCCCTGATTATGGGATTATAAAGAAGGTATTTCAGAGTTTGTGTGAAGTACCTTCTTTGCTTTCTAATATTTTTCCCTCCATCAAAAGTGCAGTCAAAGCAGATCTGTAATGCAAAGCAATTCATGATGAGGAACCAGCACCTGCAGAGCGCTCACCTTAAGTGTTTTATTATAGGGTAGTTCTAGTCTGGCTTCCTGTCATGCAAGCATCTACAAGAGCTTGGAGTACAGTTTTTTGGTTTAGTTTTATTGAAAATTAATCCAGTTCTCTGCACTCAAAGACTAGACATGAACCAAGGTTTATAAACAAGGATGTCTGTAAGTTTAGCTTGGAAAGTCTTGTCTCTGATCCAAACTAAAACTCTGATGTAGGCACATCAGGTGAAGTAGTTGATGGCTCTCTAAGTAGGACACCTTTACTTCTGTACTGCTGAGGAACTTGGCCCAGTAACTCAGCAGAAGTATAATCAATAATAATAATAATCAGAAGTAAAATTAATTAACTGAACAAGTAGTCCAAGTACAAAAAAGTACTAAATAAATGAGATAAATCTTCATCAGAGAAAACTGCATGACTGATGATTGGCATAAAATTTCCTATCAAATGATACAAGATTTCCAAATTTACAAGCAGATAAGGTAGGATCTTGTAAAATATTGGGTAATTTTCATGGTTGAATCACTTCTGGACATTTCATCTGTAAATAAATTTGTATACAAGGAAAGAACTTCAGAAAGTTCTGAGTGTCTTCAAAATTATTGTTTATAAAATGTATTTGTCTCTTCATAAAATTAATTAAGAATGAGAAAAAATACATTATTTCAGTTATCAAGTGCAGAGGAAAATGTGAAATTTTTTGCAGATGTACTACTTAAAATAAAATGTCTCTTATCTGGCATAGTGAGAGAAAAAATAAAATGTAATAAAAAACTGTGATCCTCTGGTGATACCTTCACAGACTCATCTAAACAGATATTGTGACTTTTGCACACACAAGACGAGAAAGATTACATTGAGATGCATATGAGAAATGGTGCTGGTGATGCCAGTCCTTAATCAGGTCCATCAGTTGCAACTCTTCAATTCTAGTGTTATACCACCTTTTTTCATTTGAATCATTTTAATTATCATTATTCATAAGATATTTATTCCAACACATTAATCATTACCATATAATTGTACCAACTTGATTCATGTAAAACCTTGAAATGTAATGCATTTTCCCATACTTCTCTCCTTACACATGTTGTTAATGTGAAAGTACAATGCAATATGTTTATTTTTCAGTACACCTCCTGATAATCTCTCAATTCAAGAATTTCAGAAGAATGAGAGTATTGATGTTGAGGTAAGTAGACTATAACAAATATTCTATGAAACATGAGATAGTGACTTTCACAGATTTCAATTGGTTCTGAAATAATTTTTTGAGAAGTTACCCATTTATTATCTTTTCTGTGCTAGTGTTTTCCTTTTTGAAGTCAAACCAGGAAATTCATAGTCTCAGAATTTGGCTGCTTCAGAGTTATGCAAAAAGTAGAAAGCAGCATGCCAAAAACAACTACTTATCCACTCAGGTTCAAAACAGCACAGAGTGGCTAACCCAGAACCTGTTTCTGCCTCTAATCCGTTATCTGTTTACTTATTATATTACTGCCAAGCAATTACACAGGTAATTGTAAACCATGGAGGAAGCTGACAATTAAAACTGAAGTGAGTGCTTTCTGTGTTCAGGGGAGGCATTTGTTCCGCAATGCCATTGTTGCCCTCATATGTGCTCTCAATACTTAAAAAGCTTGTGCATGAATGAAGAAATGTTTTGTTTGTGCAGTGAAGAGACTGCTGTAATTTTAAAAGAGATCATGTTTGGTTGGATAAGGCCAAAGAAATTAGGAGATGATACTAACATTCTGTGATACTTGGAATGAAGAGGGACTGATCCCCTTTTACTCCAGGACGAAGATATGTGGCAGACCAGGGATTGGGGGTACAAATAAAAAGGACTTACAGGGAAGACATGGTAGTATCTGTGGTTTTGATTCTGTGATATCTGTGGAATTGATTCTGTGATCTCTCCAGAGTGGCAACTGGAGAGACACAAAGATTTCTGGATGAAAATCGGGAGCAGTTCTGTCTGTGGTGAGCAGAAGGCCGAGATGTACTGCATTAATTTACAGAGATCTAAAATCACTTTGTTCCTGAATGGGAGCGTCAAGATCAAGGATAGAAAGCATTTTGGTTAATGTGCATTGCCTTAAGCTTGTTCAGATAATTAACTCACTTGTTTTGCTTTGCAGATGTTGCACTGTAAGCATGTGATATATGTGTTGATGTCATGAGACTATTTAATTGGGTGGAGGGAGATGCCTAATCTTAGCTCTCTTCTTAGCAGTTCTCTTTCCAAAACCACACATTTGATTTGAAGACTATACTTCTAATGTTAGTGCACATTTGAGCCATAACTGCTTCAGAAACTCTGACAAAAGTGGAGGGGGGAAAAAAGGTTTATTATTTCAAGTTTAATGTTACATGTAAGACCACAGTTTTTAGATATATCTGCAAATTTTAAAAGCTAACATTGGAAGATTTTGTGATGTGTCATTAGGCATGTCTCTTCTTTAAGGTTTCTGTCTGCTTCATACTAGGTTTACCACTTTACTATTCAGAAAACCAATATAAATGTTTAATTTATTTTAGGTTGTGCAGCTTATCAGCACAGAAATACTGCCATATGCTAATTTTATTCCTAAGGAATTTGTTGGTCAAATAATGACTATGCTTAATAAAGGCTCAATACATTCTCAGTCATCCTCCTTCACAGGTATGGTACCTAAATGACAAAAGAGACAGTGTTTTAACCTACTAGAAAGTAATGAAACTGTTGACAATACTTATTCTGATAAAAACCTGAAGTTCTGTGTCATTCACTATAGACTGTTTGATATCCAGCTTGTTTTTATAAACTATATTTTGTTTCATGGAAGTTGCTGAGTGTTCCTTGCAATTTTAAAAAAAAAAAGCAAAAAGATTCCTTACTCCTTGGTTAGTATCATATATAATATTCTGTGTTTATGTTTGTATTTACTGCATAGTTTGCTTTGCATTATGCCAACTGAATTAGTTCTAACAATAATTCCTGAGAATTGTAAAACAGACATAATGTTCTTAGAAAATAAATGACCTTAGCTTATGTATACAGTGTAGCTAAACAGATACCTTTTCTGCCTTTAAGAAAAAATGCTTAGAGTTTTTTGGGACAGATAAAAAAAGGGACATAAGCCATTGCAGCAAAAACCAGTTGAATTGTACTATACCAAATATTAGCATTTGCTATGTAGAACTGGGGTTGTTTTTTAATAATTCATTTTTTAGGTTTTATTATTAAAACAATGCCAAGCAAGCATGTTACTGATTGTGTTGCATATTTTATAATTTATTTTTGTGGCTCTTATGATTGTTGCACAGTCACCTTTTCTTAGAGTGTGTTCTTAATATTTGTTCTTCTCACTGTTAATCTTTTTTAATACTAGAGGGCCAATAACCTTTTTGCAAAACACAATAAACTGATTGCATTACAACATTGAGTGTCTTGGCACACACACTGCACAATTAAATGTGACATTTTACTTTGACAGAAGCCGAAATAGATATTCGAATGAGAGAGGAGTTTTCCAAGGTGTGTTTTGAAACACTGCTCCAGTTTTCATTCAGTAATAAAGTCACAACTCCTCAGGAAGGCTACATCTCTAGAATGGCACTTTCTGTGCTCTTGAAAAGGTCACAGGATGTATTGCATCGCTACATAGAAGATGAGAGATTGAGTGGCAAATGTCCTCTTCCACGGTATGTACATTGTCTGAAAAGAAAGTTGTATTCAAAATATCACTCAGTCATTAAAAAAATACTCTCTGTGTGGAATTTAAAGCCAGGGAAATATTTATGAGGAAGACTTTTCAAAGAAAATGTTGATACCAATTTTTTGTGGAAGAAGCTTTAAATAGTAATGGTCATGTTCAGTGCTATTACACAGGAATGTGTCTTAGTAGCTAATATTTTCAGTGTGAACAATGTTTTTGATATCTGTAACATAATCTTTCCAAAATCTGATTTCCCTTTATTTCCAGTAGAGCTATCTATAGTTTCTAAATTGAGAGGTGGAGAGTCTTCTTGAAAATAAGATAAAATATCCAAAAATCAACATTATGAATCATTACTGAAGTAACTTTTTGAAACAGAAAAGTTGACCAGAGTACTGGGAAAGTCTTTACTACGGGAACTTATTTACATTACACTTAACTTTTGACAGTTTTGATCATGAACAATGGAGTTCCTGTTACAGTTAATCATGCAC
Source organism: Galbula dea (assembly GCA_013399015.1). Taxonomy (NCBI): domain Eukaryota; kingdom Metazoa; phylum Chordata; class Aves; order Piciformes; family Galbulidae; genus Galbula; species Galbula dea. Next base: position 1,277,275 of record VWZX01001727.1, read on the forward strand.
ATGAGTATTTTCAGATTGAGATGTGTATGCTGTTAGTGTTTCCAGTATGAAATTTAAAGGTATCCTAGCTGAGACAACAGCAATGATGGTGGGAAAGTTAAAGACATATGATAATCTTAATCTCTAAATAACCTTTTTTCTGGTAGGCTTCATTGCAGCTGTTTCAGTTATGTGTTTTTTCTAATGTTGTGTATGCTTCAAAGAAAGCTTGGATTCTTGAGATAAAAATGAATACTTGACTGTTTTGCATATTTCCTTTTGTAGGCAACAAGTAACAGAAATCATATTTGTTTTAAAAGCTGTCAGTACCCTCATAGATTCTCTTAAAAAAACTCAACCTGAAAATGGTAAGTGAATGTTAAACAACATGGTTCTAAACAAGATAATATTGTATCTGCCACAAAGAGAGATTTATTCTTTCCTGTAGTAATGTTCACACAAAAGTGTAATCTTTACCTTTTAGCATTTTGTCATTCTATGTGTCTGTAGGTGGCAGGTAGACACAGAGTTTTTACAGTATACCTAAAAGTATAAGGTCCTAAGATACGCTTAATAAAATAGAAAAACTTCTATTTGTGGTGTCTGCTGTTAAGATAGAGTTTGGTGTCTTCTAAAAACAAAGAAAAACCCTTCCATAAAACGTTAATAGAATGCATAGAGAGTTCTCACCAGAAGATTTAGTCAGGAGTCTTAGTTGAACAACCTGTAGTTGACTCTGCAACTCTTAACAATCGCAGGTACAACACTTCCCCCTAAGCTCCCTGCTTTTGATACTGGGAGGAACAGAAAAAAACCTTTTCAGTCCTGAAACAGACAAACCACCCTTTTGCTTTACTCCCACTTCTAACTTTCAATCATTTTATTTCTTTAAGAAAATTATTATCAGTCTGACATCAGGGTTTTGTTCTGAAAACAGATCTAAAACAGAGATAGGCAAGGAAGTGACATAAGTAAGGTTCATGCTGCAATGTTTAGTTTCACTTGTTAGACTAACAAACTTTACTATGGGTATTTTTTTGTGTTGGTCTAGTGTTTCTCCCTCTGCTTTCTATAGCTCTTGTAATCTAAAATGATTTGAAATTAATGGAAGACCTTGTTGCTGACAAGTTACAGAAAAGTGTGTCCATTTCAATTTTCTGTCAATAGCTGAGAAAAGGAGGCAGAAACTGTATGTGTATTCCAGACTTAATAAAAGTATTATCTTCAGTTTGTCAGTTCTTCATCCCAAAAACACAATGATTGCCTCAAATACAGAAACAGAAGTGCGTAGTACCATTTTATGGATATCCCATCTGTTTCCACCTGCTGCAAAAACAGAGTATGGCTCTCCTGCAGAAATACTAGATCATACCTAAGAGCCCTGTACAGATGTTGTAGTGTCATACCTACTAGCACTGGGTAGCTATGTTTAGGCACCTGAAGGTGCCCTTCTTCATACAGGTACTGAAAATAATTTGAGCAATAGTAAGTGATTTAATCTGTTCTTTTCTTCACTGCAGTTGATGCTAACACGTGGGCACAAGTTATTGCCTTGTACCCGACTTTGGTAGAATGTATTACCTGCTCATCCTCAGAAGTGTGCTCTGCTCTGAAAGAGGCACTGGTTCCCTTTAAGGACTTCATGCATCCACCAGCAGCCAAGGTACAGAATGGAGAGTCTTGACCCCATAAAACTTTTTGGTTTTATTATCATTCTTGAAGGAAGAAAAAAAAAAAAAGTATACAAAAATGTTTGTTCCTGGGTGAAGTTTCTCTGAGGAAGTCTCCTGTGACTAGTACTTTGGCAACCAGTGCTGACTGCCTTTTAACTGTGCTAACAAGAGCTCAGTCGTTCATGAATACGAGCTACATCTTGAAGGTTCCAGAGTGAGTAGCAGTGCAAACCTTTAATAAATTTAACTGACTAGTTGGAATCATTTATAATCTAATGTACTTGCTACAGTATCTTGAAGTGGTGGTTGAAAAGTGGGCTTATGTACAGCTTGTTGTGTATGTGTTAATGATGTAATTAAAAATATTTCAATTCAGTCAGGTTTATTAGGCTGGTGTTTTGCACCCTTTTTTTGAAGTACGAATTGTACTAAAATTTTATGCAAGATGGTACTGTAACATTCCATATATCTGTAACCAGCCTTTGTAAACAAAGGGAACTGATAATACTTGTGTGTATAATAAATGGTACAGTTCTGTATAAAATAGTTGCATTTATTATTTAAATTCTTTTTAAACTCTTGATAATGTTAAATGCTTGAAAATGTATTTATTATAAGTTGTATGCTTGCATTTTTACTTACGGTTTGCCTTTTAAATTGCCAGATATGCTCATTCATATCTGATCATGTTGTTAGTTTTTGCTTAATTGAATGTATCTTCTCTGTGCCCGTTGGACATCTAACAAAGGGTCATATGACAAAAGATTGGAGCAAGCAGTCAGTAGTCTGCTGATCTCAAACTTCAAAATATTTGACCTGAAATTAGTTTGGATATGCAGAAGTCCACTGTAGCACTTCAATACTACCATACCTCACTTCAGAATATATTTGTTTTAAGATGTTTGTTCTATTCAACTTTATCCTAATTTTTGTAGTTGCAACCTTGCTTTAAAAAAATACATATTTGAGGGTTGTTAGCTTTTTTTTTTAACTTTCTTGGCAGGTATTGTAGTCTTTGAATTATGACCCAGGAAAGGTGATTTCGAATATCTGAAATACTTGGCTGTAATATCTTGTTCAGTAATTTTAAGTGCTTTGTTTTGTAATGTCTTTTCAACCCAAACAAATTGTTCTAAAGTTTTAATCATGAACTGCAACTGTTAAAAAAAAAACAACCCTCCAAACATGGGAAGTGTATTTTTGAAGATAGTTTCTCATTTAGAAGTGCAGTAAAATTTGTCATTAAGTAGTCGTGAATTTGTTTCACTTCCATGTAATACACAAAGCAAAACACTTTGAATAGCATTGTTTTCAAGGTTTGTGACTTAGCACTTAAAGTCTTCTTTCATTATTATTTCAATAATGTTTCACCTGTGTTCACATATTTTAACCTGTGATGTGAAAGCACAAAGGCCAAATGTTAAAAAAGAAAAAGAAAAAAAAAAAGACAGGTGCCTTTCTATGGATTTCAGAGCTTACCTTTAGGGTTTTGTTCCTTCGAGTCTTTTGTAGATATTAAAAGAGATTATCGTCCGTAAGAAATGGTATTAGATCTGTTTGCTTTACACCTTCCTGGCTAAAGAGACACTGACTGGTACATACGAATAGATGTAAAAGTTGCAGGAGCTTCAAGTTGAAGATGTGATGAACTGGTCAGGGTTAGAAATACCCGCATGACTTGCTACAGAGCCACGGCTTTGAACAGCTTGCTCCTGTAAGGCTCCAGTTTATGCATTTTAAAAGCTTTCTGTTTCAAAGTAAATATTAAAGAGGCTTCAAGACCTTGCACATTTCTTGGTGACCAAAGTTGCATGGAACTTCATCGTCAAGCATGGATAGTTTTCAGAGAACACAGAGTTTACATTAAGGAAACAGATGCTTCTCGTTAATAGAATTTACGTCAAAATAGCCTCTTTGGAGGAGCGGTTCCAGCACACTGCAGAACGAGGTCCCGCATACAGATAACATATCCATACTCTGAAAGTGTAAACCTGGCAACAGCTCTTCTAATTAGTAGAAGATAAGTCAAGGTCTGTGAGGTCATTAAAGAAACAAAGTGTAGGACAGGAAAGAAGGGTATTAATTTAGTTTAGAATATATTAAACAGAATTTCTGGGATGAGGTGCACAGAGCACACTGGGTGAGTTTGTTTTAATTAGTTTCTAATTGGTTTTCCAGTGATAATGCAGATGTATTCTACCCAGTGAAGCAAATCTTCAGCTTTATCTGGATTTTTAAAAGGGAGTGTATAAGTCTTTCCTGACTCTTAGACTACTTTACCACATATGGGCATTGATTTTCAAAAGGTTTTGAAATAAACTACCAATAAGCTAACTTTTCTTCCTTTCCTCTTAATTACAAAATGAATAATATCTGTGTTATTTGAGGCATGCTTTGGACATGCAAACTGGGGTTGACCATATTCAAACAGTTTTGTTGTATTTTATATAAACAGTTTGAGAACTAAAACCAAAGCTTCTTAGTTCAGAAGAGAGATTTTTCATTGGCTGATTTTCTCTGTGAATAAGAATGATTCCCTTTGTTGTGCCTTCTTGTCTGGTACTCAAAATATTTCTTCCAACTTGAAGTATCAGTTTCTTTGTTCAATTTGTACTTCTTGCTAAATATTCTTAGGCCTTCTTTGATGCAAACAGCATTTTTGAGTATTTAAATTCACATTTTTACATGTTTCCAGCAAGGCGAATCTTGTTGCTGAAGAAATTTAATTCATTTTACCATCTCCTGTTGAATAGATCAGTGTTCTTTAAGTCTGTGGGGTTGCTTATTCATGAGATATAAAACATGACCATTTTCAGGATTGGAGTCTGCATTGTAACACTGAAAAAAGGGATACATCCGATGGTGTAGAAGTATGTCAGCTGGAAGTTAGAAGATAATCATTAATTGCTTATTGAATGTAACCACAATCTTCACCTTTTTCTTCTCCTCAACTTTAAAAAGACATGGATTTAGAATCCAAAGAGAAAATGTGAGGATCTTGCAGGTTACTAGAAGGTTCATATCTAGATCTTGAATTACTTGAGAAAACTTGTATGTCTCAGTACCATGACTGTTGCCTTAATGTACACAAGGATTGAAGTTACAGAATGACTGATGAAGAAAGGAACAAATGCCTCAAGCTAGGAACTTCTTATAAAAAGTTTTGTTCTTGGAGGTAAGCTACAGTAGTTATTTGCTTATCAGTGATGCTTATCTAACTGGACATAATTTTTGTTCCTTTGTACATGTGGCTGCTTCCCTACCTGTTTTATTGGTGAACTGGGGAATATTGCTGGACATTAAGCCACATGAAATACATGGTCAGTGTTAGTGACTTACAAGAGTGACTAGGAGTACGTCTGTGGAACTCCAGTAGTTTAACATTGTATTCTGCAGATGGTTTTACTTCTTCACCCAGGTTGAGGATTTTCTTCTTGGCAAATGGCAAACCTTCTCATAACTGGCCTTGAACTCTTCAGGCAAGATATTTTTAGTGATGTTAATGCCTTTCGTTTCCTCAGCATGTGGCAAACACAAGTACTGGTCATCAATGTATTCAACAGAAATTCATTTAGAAGTTTAGGATGCTACTGTTCTTGGTGGGGAGAAGCATGTTTCCATGTTTCTTTTTGGCTCGGTTCTGTGTCTTTCACTTGTCATTCACCTTATTTACAATTTGCTACTGATTTCTTGTGTGGCTGGGCATCTTCTACAACCTTCAACTTGAATCCTCCCAAGTGAGGTGAGGCTTCACAGGTGGAAGATGGAATTGCTGTGCACAGTTGCACTGTGAGCGGTGCATATTCTGACTGTAGACGCTGCTACCTGCCCATAAAGCTGTTTAGAGTGGACCTTAAATCATCTTGTCCGGGAGCTGCTCTATGCTGATGACACTGCCCTTGTTGCACACACAGAAGCAGCTCTGCAGTGTTTAACATCCTGCTTTGCAGACGCTGCTGAG